>JANZXP010000002.1:26854829-26882000 GCA_027576715.1 Erythroxylum flavicans
GATTCTTCCACAATCTGAGTTTGCTTACAACAGTGCAGTCCATAGTGTTACTGGCCGTTCACCTTTTTCTATTGTCTACACGAAGATGCCACAACACATCTTGGATTTGATCAAGCTGCCTAAGAGTGGAGATGTGAGTGTTCCAGCCAAGAATATGGCAGACCAGTTTGTGGATGTTCAGAAAGAAGTCAAGCAAAAGCTGGAGCAGGCTAATCAGAGATACAAGAAAGCTGCTGACAAACATAGACGACAAGAGGTCTTCTAGGTTGGAGATCAAGTGATGGTGTTTTTGCGCAAGGAGAGGTTTCCGATTGGTACATACAACAAGCTACAACCCAAGAAGTATGGACCTTATTCAGTGTTAAGGCGCATCAATGACAATGCTTACGTGATCGATCTTCCAGATAGCATGGGTATTTCCAAGACATTTAATGTGGCGGACATATCCATGTTCCATGATGTTGATGTGTCCTTTGTACCTGAACCTCTTGCTCAACTCGAGGTCGAGTTTTTTCCCAGTGGAGGAGACTGATGCGGAGCAGATAGCGCTGGATTTTTTAGAAGACGTTGACCGCGGCAAGATTTGCGGCAAATTGCGCAAAGTCTCATAACTTATGCGCACGATGTCTGATTGTGGCCCACAATAGAATTAGGGGGTCAAACTGCCATTTTAATTATTTGAGGACTATTTTATTATTTCCATGTTTTGTTATTTTCCATCCGCCTATATAAGGCAAACGATGTTATTTTGTTAGGTAGCTTATTTTTAATCAATTGACATACTTTCTCTAAACCTAATTAGGGTTTATTTTCCGTTGAACGCTTTTAAGCTGCGTCACTTAGTCTAGATTTTTTGAATTAATACTAATAGAGAACAATGGAATATTCTCCCTAATTATTTTAGGATGATGAATCTTATATTCATCACACAATTACTTCCATATAGTTTCTGCGATATCTAATGACTACTGATTGATCAACTCATGATTAAATAGATTATATATAGTATTAAAATATAAAAATTCTTATATAAGATAACTTTAAAGACCTCTTATAATGAAAATTTCATAAATATACAAATAATATTTTAAATAAAATTTTCATATCGAATCTGTTGCTTCAAAGGGTGTCCCTTTCTGTTTCTAGTTTTACATGAATGAGAACTAGAGAGTCGCCAAGTGTATCCATTGAATTAATGACTGATGAAATTCCGAGTCAGAAAAAAGAGTGAAGGTGTGATAGAGATAGTGAAATGCACCTGGATGGTCAATACAAACTCTTCGGAGAGCGACCCGACTCTTTTCGGTAGACATTTCCTTGTCAGAATCTTCTCAGCGCTTTCCATTTTATTATTCGGTCATGGAATGCCCCTTCACCGCTAGTTAGAGGGGCCACCTCTGAATAAACCCATGAAAAGATATGGATGTCTTAATTATATCTCCTCAAAACTTACGTTGAGTTAGAGTTACTCCCCCAAATACTGTTTAAATATTACTTTAGTAATAGGATTAAATCCAGTCCAAGATTTTAAATATAGGATTGCGGCTAATAGGGGATTTTCACAATAACTATGGCAAGATCAAACAACCAGTCGTTTTATTTCTGACAACCTCAACTCAGCCGCTACTTAAAACTCCGCTCTGTCACTTATTCCTAAAATTGTAATAAGAGGATTAAGTCGACACGTTTCTTTATTCTGGCAGCACTGGTATATAAAGCTTGAGGTTGACATGCCTGTGAAAAAATTGAAGTGGAAGAAAGTTATAATTTAAATTCCAAGCTTTTAATAAATTAGGCAAAATGAAGTAAAAATGGAGATAGAACCAAGCGTTTTCTCTCGACTGCAGTTACTTCCCCACTTTCGGGATAGCTTGACCGAAGTACCGAAGACGGGTTTGTTCGCCATATTTATCTGTCTTTCAGAGGATGGCTGCAATACCAACGTTTGGCGAATGTTGCCAGGAGGTTTTATAACCGAAACATTAATTGTAAGCCATGCTTGTCGGACTAGGTGGGGCCAACTTTTGGTTATTAACATTACTGAGTCGAAAATAAATGTTTTTTATCCATGGTATTGATGTGATGGTGATATTTTTTTTGAAAATAATGGAGAGAAGTGTTAACAATTGATTGGAAAGTTGTTGCCTGCCTGTAATAATAATAAAAAGAAAGTAACAGATAGAAGAAATTTTAAAGTTTAGTAATAAACTTGCATTAATGGCATAAGGGTACTAACATTGCCGTTACATGTAAACTAAACAAGAGATGTAGGAAAAGAAAACACAGTGAGAAAAAGGGAAACCGTTTTTGTTTCCCATCTATGGCAGAATCGAGTCGAGTCAACTTCTTCACACCTATGTGGAACTTTGACAGAACCCTAGATTTTGCTAAAACAGGGAATTTGACCGCATCATTTTAGCTGCTTTTATTATTCTCAAATAGCCCAAGCCTGTAATCAGCCAATCTTGATTTGTAGGCAGAGACTTTGTATTCACGCCATGTGAATTCCTTGTATAGGCTGCCTTCTCCTTCTGCCAGTAGAGAGGGTAAAGGTGCTATCTTTTCACTCAAAGGTGGACCACCAAAGTAAATCATGGAAATTCTTGGTTTCATTGTATCAGCCATAACTCTATGCTTCACACTCCTAAACCTTCCATTAGTTATTACCTGCATAATCACACATGCCAATCAATTTTGGGAAAATAAAATAAGTGCACAAGGATTACTTTTTTTTTTCTTTTCCCTAGCCCAGGTCCCCAGGTATATTTCATAAGAAACTGAGGTGGGTCCAGTAGAAGACCATCAATGGGAATTTAGAAGAAAGATTCTTTTCCACTAATTCTAAGGTACTAGACTGGACTAGTTCAGAGAGACAAGAGGTTGTGACAAAAAAGAAAAGAAAACCCAATAGTATTACATATAAAATAACTTGGTTACAAAAACAAAAAGACATGTTCTTATTAGACTAACAATAAGGGAAGTTTACCTGTAAAGCATCTCCAACATTGATGAAAAAAGAGGTCTGATCAGGTGGGACTGAAACCCAAGTCCCATCTTTGGTACAGATTTGCAGGCCAGTTGTGTTGTTGGACCTTAGGACAGAAATTATCTGAGGGTCAGTGTGCTCCCCAAACCCAACCAAATTTCTACCACTCAACGCTTGCAGTTCTGGGCATGGTGGATAGTAGTTCAGCCTGAAACACGAGTCACTCTTCTCATCTCTTAGCAACTTACTCAACACATTCCTAGGCTCTATCCCCAAACCATCAGCCATCAATTCCACTACTTGGAAAGCCATTCTCTTGACTGCCAATACGTAATCTTCCACAGCAGAGCTACATAAATTCCCATAAAAGAAACTCAGTTACGGTAGAACTTATTGCATTGAAATCTTTTAATTAACGTATCGACTAATAACTCATTGACCCTAGAAGAGAGAGTCATTAATTTTAGTATCCTTGTAGATACTAACCGGAATTTTTGTGGACTTCCCTGAAAAACGGCGAGGCTTTTCTGGGAGGTGACTTGGGGGTTGGTGTTGAGTAGGAGATATTCAACCCAACCAATGTCACCATTAGGGCCAATTCTCTTGTCTCCGTAGCCAAAAGGGTCAGCAGGGCCAGCCTTGTCCTTGTCGGACTGAGGGAGGTTAAAAAAATTTAAAGCTTGAGTTTCCAAGTTGATCATGGACTCCAATGAGACTCCATGATTGACCAACTTAAAGAGCCCAATCTCCTCACATGCCTTGACCATGAGGGTCTTTGCGTCGGGGTCTGCGAGGTCTATGACGGGAATCTCGGTGGACAAGTTGGTGGGCTTGTATGTTTTGATCAAAGAAAACTGGTCTAAAGCTGGCTGGGAAAGAACAACCATGATTTTTGGTATTGAGTTGCAGAGGAAGAGAGGAACAGAGGAAGAGAGAAATGAGAATGACAGTGAGTGTGAGTGTGTGTGTGAGTTGATTAGATAGTAGGAGCAGAGGGTGGTGCGATGGGAGGATATAAATTGGAAAGTGTAAGTGGGAGGGAGAGAGAGCTAAATGCTGCACCAGAGACTGATAAAGAGGGGCCAGAGGCGTTAACAACAATAGCAGGGTGCGTTTGGGCCTGTATCACGGTATGCCTCAATTTCCTTTTCTTTTTTTCTTGCCTCCAGTAATATGTGAACATTTCCTATTACTTTTTTTTTAATAATTAAATAAAGGTTCGATGGTAAACTTTGTGAATTGATCAGGTAAGTTCTCCATCCCTTATCCAAACATATTTTGTTTAATTATTATTACGCCAAACTGCCAAGATTATGCATATGCTTGACATGTAGGAAATTAATTTTCTTTCCAATTTTTCACTTTTCTTAAAATGAGCAATTCCGGAACTACCCAAAAGGTAAGGAATACGAATAATGAAATTAACACAGAAAAAGCGAAAGTATATATTCACATTATATGTACGGGTCTTACTTATCTCTATCTTGACCTGAACTCCTTACATTTCAGATGGAAAGTATATACATGTAATTTACACTTAATATCTTTCTTTTTTTTGAGAAGTAATTTCCCCTTTATATCACTAGCAAGTAGCAAACCAATAAGCCAACACTTATTTTGGCAACTTAAGGCTGTTAAAGCCAATAAAATAGGTTAAGCTATTAAACCAATTGTGTTTTTGTTAATCTGATTAGAATGACAGATGATTGCAATTAAATAATAAAGTGTCTTAACTATATTTTAAAATTTTCAAATAAAATCTTAATTCCATGATGAATCTATTAGGATTAAAAATTTAGTATATAAAAATGATATTGAACGAGAAGCTACTGCTACTTTCACATTAAAATCTTTGATGCTTATTGATAACTATTTGCTAAAAGATCATTTCATACAAAGAGGAAGCAACTTATTGTATTTACCCAAAATGGTCCGTTCTCTAAAGACGAAATTGTCGATATAAGAACACTTGTAGGCATTCTAGTTACGATTTTTCGTCTTAGTTTGACCTTGTTCCATTTTTTATTCCATCATAGAGCCATTAAGAAGGGTACAAGCGTTTCACTCAGATATTGTTTAACATTGCTTCCTGTTTTAAACAAAAATAATAGTGTAACATGATAAAGCATTTGCCTAAGTGAATGTGATTGGCGAGTCGTCGTTTTGTCCCAACATCCAAGAGCTCTTCCTCTTGCCCACTTAATTATTAGAACTAGAGATATGTTTTAGCTATACCTTTCCCATTTGACATGGATGTCGTGAACTAGATTCATATGCACTAATATCCTGATCGGTTGGATGCTGTATGTCTTACAGAATATACTCTAGATAATAAAGAATGCTATTCAACGTACAAAGACATATACTAAGCTGGTAGAAAGGAAAATACAAAGAAATATACTAAGCTCGTGCCATATATTGTTAATTCTATTTGATATCTTAATTCACTGCTTAATTTAAAGTGTTATACCAATGATGAAAGCCTAAAAGTCATGCGTGGGTACCTTTTAGGCAAACTCTTCAGGGGTTTGCTTTATTACAAATAAGTTTATTATATTAAGAATATCCTTGATTGCTCACAGTAGATGGATGCATTGATAATCCAAATGATAGAACTTTAAGTTTGGATCATATAATATCTTATTCAATCTTAGCACGAAAAATTCTGAACATCATAGACGAGTTAAAATAGACCAAAGCTGTGATGATACTTCCTAATAAAAAATAATATATATTGAACATTAGATAATAAAAGTGTCATCTTCTAAAAGGCGTATATATCTATTTAGTATTTATTGCCGTCCAACGGATATCACACTCTGACATGTATTCTAGCGGGCAAGCAACTACCAAATCAAGATTTTCCATTGACTAACAGGAAAAGAATGGGCAAAGACAAGAAAATTATGCAATTACAAAGTCACACGGCTTTCTTAAAAAAATGTGGATCCTATCCCACTTATCTTTTTTCACAAAATCTTCCCTTATTTTTTAAAAATGATTTAAACATTTTTATCATTTTGAAAACAACTTTTTTATTAGTTAAGTACAAAATTACGTATTATTAGATCTTTTTAAATCCACGACGACCAAGAAGAAGAATATGATACATTCTTTATCATCGTTAATTAATTTACAATTCATGTCTCAAGTACCTCCGCTTACAATCCTTTCCGTTCGTTCCATGATGGAAATGTTCAGAGGGACAGTTCTGTTATTATTGTTCATTTCGTTACCCATATTGCTTCAACTATTCAATTTGTTAACCTATTGTTTGTATATATTATTATTATTATTATTATCTTCACTCCTATGCAATTGAGACTTCTCTTTTAATTAATAAAATATTGTTGTAGTTACTTAAAGTGAATCCTTTCGCATCAACAAGTGTCATAGACCCAAGAAAATGGAAAATTAACATAAATTCAATAAAACCTTGAAGTGAAACCTCTTCTAAATTGTTCGTCCCAGTTCTTGGCAACTACTAATTGTTTGCATATCGTCAAAAGAAAGCACAATAATGTTCTTGGAATATTCTCCCACTTTTCCTTGTAAGATATAGTCTGAGCTCGTGAACTTAAAAGTCACATGAGAGGAGAATTATTGCAATAGAATTTTTGTCAGCAAAATTTTTTTGAAAAGTTTCAAATTTAATATTCTTAAAAAATTGTATTTTAATTTTTAAAAAAGTTATTTATATTTAAAAAGTACTTTTAAATTAAAACACTCATTTTTTAAAAAATAACTTTTATAATAAAAAATACTTTTTTTACATTCCAAAAATTGAACCAAACATGCGTACATACTTATTAAATTAGTTATATCAATTTTAAAAAGCTAACATAACTGAAGATTTGGAAAATCAAAGTATAGAATATGAGCAATCTGAAGATATCTTAATCCACGTGTACTTTATTAACTGTAAGATGATTTACACCATAAAATAATCTCTCACTCGATTCTACGGATGTTTTTTCCCTCTCTTTATTTACTTTACTCCTTTCTTTTGGTCCACATCTTTCTTTCTTGTTTGATTGTTATTTAGATGAGATTTTTCCTTATTGGACAATTTTGTCCTTTCTTATTACGTTGGACAACTATTAATTATATTTTTCAACTTTTCAATAGTTTATCAGTTAAGTTACATTATTTGATCCAAATAAGAGTAATAAAGTGGCCTAATAAATGATCTAAATTAATGAGTCGAAGTCTAGGAAGAAAATGAATCCCGATTAGTGTAGACCAGACTCATATCAGGCTTGTGATGAGGAAACTTAATATGGAAGCTATATATAAAGGAAGGCTTGTGATTGGTTAACGCACACAACGTCCTCCCACGTGGCTCCACGGGATAACGGATGCAGTTGTACGTGTCTCATGCGGCCAGTTATGGGTGCGGCGCGGATGGCAGCGATTCGGACACGTGGCGGCATGTGCATTAAATACAGTAAAAGCATGAGTGCGCGTGGGGGCACGTGTTAGACGCTTTTGGCGCATTGTTATAGGCGCGTGCATTAGCGTGATGCTTGCTGACGTCAGCGCTACAATGCTGTTGACGTCATGCTGACATCAGCACCAGAAATTGTTTAAAAAAATTTCATAGTTCCCATAAAGTTGCCTCGGGTCCTTTTGGGTCAGTTTCCAGGTTGGGAGAATTTTTTAAGTAATTTTTAAATTTTTCTGGATTTATTATATTGGTAATTGGATTCCGGAAAAATGTTTTAAAGCTTTTTTAAGCTGATTTTGAGTGTATTTTCATGCTTCGAACTGCATAAAGGAGACACTTAAAGTTTTATGTCTCGTGTGGTAGGTTCGGTATTAAAGAAAGTACGATAGTCACTCTCATTAAGAATTTTTTAAATAAATGTCTCAAATAAAGTTTAAAAACGATGTTTTCAGTACTAGTATATGATTATTTGACTATACATTTAGTTTTTTCATTTATAGCTGATTTTCACATACATTATGCCCATATAGAATATGAGGATGACATAAAGATGTATCCCTTGTATTTGTGGACTTTCTAGGGTATTAATGAGGATGTAGTCACCAAAGTAGCCTTTCAAGTCAATGTTTTGGATTGTTCTGCTTACATGTTGGGAGATGTCTCTGGCCTTATGTTTGGTTATTCTGTCCAAAGGTGCTAGCCTTACATAGAGTTTTGAGATGTTTATAAAGGCATTAGATGGAGGAAAATCGTTGCTTAAATGATCTATTCACCTAAAGATGGTAGTGTCATGAGGGTTGATGGTTTGTACTCTGGTCGCTTTTATGTGGGGGTCTAATTGTATTTATTATGTATTAAGCCCAAAGGTATTTCATAATATGTGTGATCGAATTCTTGGTATAGATACCGCTTTAAGTATCGTTGTTATCTTGTATTTATACTAATATTTACATTGTATTTTCAAATTTGTAGTCACCTTTTCTGTAAACAACAATGCTATTACGATTGAGACCTTAAATGGTTTCAATTTCAAGAAGTCGAAGAAGGATGTTGAGTTTGCCCTGTAAATGGTTGAAGTCAACATAAAGATGCATATTGAGAGGCCTTCTCCACTTACTAATATCAGCTCAGAAGCTGATAAAGCAGCAATGACAATCTGGGAGCAATCAAATAGGATGTACTATTTGACCATCAAGAGATCGATCCCAGATCATTTGCTCAGTGGTCATATCGAAGGAGTTTATGGATAGCATTTCCCAGAAGTACAAAGTGTCTTCTCATACGGAGCATAGCACTTTAATTAAAAAGTTGTTCTGTATGAGGACTATAGTAGAAGGAGGCGTTAGAGAGTACATTATTAGGATGGTTCACCTTCAGAGTAAGCTAAAGGCACTAGATGTACCTATTCTTAACATAGTACATCAGGCACTAAATACTCTTCCTCGAGAGTTTGAGATGTTGGCTACCTTCTACATCTCTCAGGATGAGGCCTGGGATATCAATGCCTTGATTTCTCGGTATCCTGCAGTTGAGGAGAAGATTAAGAGTTCTCTTCATACAGTCCTATTTGCAGCTGCCAAAGATAAGGGGAAGGCTAAGCCCCAACAGCCTAAAGGTAAGAGTAAGAAACTCAAATCCTCTCCACAGATTTAGACTGGACAGTCCAGCATTGCTAAAGGCCCACATGACATAAATGTAAGAGGTGCTTCTTTTGTAAAAAAAAAGGGGCATAGAAAGGCCGATTGTCAGAAATACAAGCTGTGGAAGGTTAAGCAGGAACTATCAGGTAACTCCTCAGCCTATATGATTCATGAATCCAATGTAGCTATAACCACATCAAGTTCTTGGTGGTTAGATAGTGGAGCTTCTAATCATATTGTTTCCACAATGCAAGGGTTCACATCCAGGAGAAGGTCGACTGAATGAGGGGAGAAGCTGATGGTCACAAAAATGAAGAGATGGATGTTTTGTTTGTAGGAGATGTAGGCTTGAACCTCAATATGGGGTTTGTATTAGTTTTACGAGACACGCTTTATATACCGTCTTGTAGATAGAACTTGATCTCTGTATTAGTTTTGGATAAAGAGAGCTATCGTTTTGTATTTGATACTTCATTTGTACAAGAACCTATGCGGTTGTGCAGATCCACCAGAGAAAGGCTATGGATGTCAATGGGCTGGCCCGTTATCCCGGCCCGCCAATGGACCGACTGGCCCGTGTCTACCTTTGGCCCAAAGGGCCAAGGGCGGGCAGGGCCAAACCCGGCCCGTTTATATCAGCCCGTGGTCAGCCAAACCTGGGCCAAAAACGGGCCGGGCTGGGGCAGGAATTGACATCCCTAAGAAAGGCGACCTGCTATCTCATCAAATTACATAGTTTATTTAGGTGAGCAAGACTATGAAATAAGACATATTGTGGATCCAGTTACTTTTTAGAAGCCATTTCTGGACCCCATGCGTACTTGTAGTGTGAAGCAATGAAGGATGAGATGCAATCTATGAGGCATAATATAGGAGCTTGTTGATTTACCTCAACATTACAGGCCTATCAGTTGCAAGTGACTATTTAAAACCAAGAAGGACACACAAGGTCAAGTTAAGCGGTTTAAGGCGCATTTGGTTTCTAAGGGATTCACTCAGAGAGAAAGAGTTAACTTCAATGTTACCTTCTCTCTTGTATCCTCGAAAGATGTATTTAGAGTGATTACGGCAATAGTAGCTCATTATGACATGGAGCTACAGCAGATGGACTTTAAAATCGCTTTCCTTAATGGTGACCTTTATGAGGAGGTCTATATAGAGCAATCTAAAGGATTTCAAGATCATGATGAAACTGACAAATTTTGTAAGTTGACTAAATCAATATACTGTTTGAAATAAGCTTCCAGGCAATGGT
Organism: Erythroxylum flavicans; assembly: GCA_027576715.1. Classification (NCBI taxonomy): domain Eukaryota; kingdom Viridiplantae; phylum Streptophyta; class Magnoliopsida; order Malpighiales; family Erythroxylaceae; genus Erythroxylum; species Erythroxylum flavicans. The sequence goes on from JANZXP010000002.1 coordinate 26,865,158, forward strand.
ACCTAAAGTTTGATGAGGTTTTGACCTCATTCGGCTTTGTGAAAAACAAAGTTAAAAGATGCCTATACTATAAGATCAGGGGGAGCAAAGTTATCTTCCTATTACTGTATGTGGATGATATCTTGCTTGCGTCAAATGATTTGACCATGTTGCATGAGGTAAAGCAACTTTTAGCCAAACACTTTGACATGAAGGATTTAGGTGAAGTATCTTTTGTCCTTGGTATATAGATCCATCGGGACAGATCTCAACACTCATTGAGCCTCTCACAAAGAGCTTACATTAAGCGAGTGCTATAAAGGTTTAATATAGCTGAATGTAAACATGTTGTAGCACCTATCTCTCATCGTGAGAGATTATCTTTAGCACAGTGTCCAAAGAATGAAGCTGAGAGAGAGGCCGTGAGGAATGTCCCGTACTCTAGTGCAGTTGGTAACCTGATGTACGGCCAGGTGTGCATTAGACGGACATTGCATTTGCTGCTAGACTACTGGGTCGATATCTAGCTAACCCAAGTATAGACCATTAGAATGCGGTAAAACGAGTGTTGAGATACCAAAAGGGTACCAAGGATTATAAGTTGAAATACAGAAAAATCAATGATTTAAACTTCACAGGGTATACAGACTCTGATTTTGCTATGTGTCTGGATGATCGTAAATCCACTTCAGGGTACATTTTATGTTGGCAGATGGTGAAGTATCGTGGAAGAGTGTAAAGCAGACACTGGTAACTTTCTCGACCATGCATGCAGAGTTTATTGCATGTTATAGAGTTGCTACACAGGCAGTTTGGCAAAGAAACTTGATTTCTGAGTTGTCTGTGGTAGATTCGATAGCTAGACCCATTTTCGTTTTGGCCACGAAAATCGCTTCAAAAGTCAAGATGGAACTGAAATCAGGTACTCCGCATTTCCTTCATTTTTAACTCTTTTATAAATGATCCGGGACACGTAATAAGGTCTATGCTACGTGTTACATTTCTTACCTAATACCTGCCTGTTTCCTTTCCCATTTAAAGAAGGAAATTACAATTTCATCTAATTTTTCAACTGTTTCTTATAGCTTGGATATCTTTCAACCTTTTCTCGTCTTTCTCCATTAATTTCCTATTTTAATGGAAACTCACATACACTACTTTACACCTTTTCGATTAGTTCCTCCTCTTTCCCCCTCACTTTATGCTCTTTTTCCTTTAGAGCAATTTCAGTAGCTCAAGGCCCTCCCAACCTTTTTGGAGTCAAGTTGCAAGGGACTCTTCTACTTTTTGATAAGCTTAGATACCTCTCTCTATATTTTAGTTATTTCTCAGTAGGGTCATGATTAGTTTCTCCCTTATTAAAATTCTTCTAGGGGTAGCTACTAAACGGTTGAGTACACTTGTGAACTTCTTTGTTGATAAAAGAGTGGCTTTCTCAATAGTTCAAAGTTAGGCCATCAGAATTTGGTCAAAGACAAGTTTAGAGAATGTTCTCCTTCTTGATGATAGTTTCTATTTATTCAAATTTGCAAAAAATTAGAGTACATAAAAAATTTTAGATTCAGGAACTTGATATATACAAAGAAAGCCTATACAGTTGGTAAAGTGGAGGCCAAGTTTAAGATTAAAGATATAAAGCTTAAAAATATTCCTATCTAGATTAGATTCTATAGCTTGCCACTGTAATACACCACTGCTAGATTGAGTCATCTAGCTAGTTCTATAAGAAGATTATTGATGCAATTTTTCGATATGTGTAAGTTTTAATATTTAACCTCGATAATCTGTAAGCGTATGAGTCATTTGCGTAGTACCTAAGGTGTCGATCCCACAAAGAGGGTTAATCTAATCCTAAAATCTAAGGCCAAATCAATACGCAATATTCAAAATATAACGAAACTAAAACAGGAATACAATTCAATCAAGTAATTCAATTCAAGAATCAATCACGAAATATTAACAAATTAGCAATTGCAATGCTCACATTCAAGAATCGACCTAAAGAACTACCAATAGAGAGAAAGGATAATTTTTACTTATCTTTAACACTAACTAATCGATTATGAATTATTGAATCATTGGTCCTAGATGATCCTGGGGTTGATTACTTTCTCTCAAGTTATAACCATTAACCTTAAATTATAAACCCTAATCAGATTATGGAAAATTGCAATTTCTCAATTAACAATCTATCCAAACCCTAATTAGAACTGAAGTTTTCCAATAGATTACCGGGAACCTATGTACGATATCTCTTCACATTATTACCGATTTGACTAATTTCTTATTCTTATTAAATCACCTAACTCTCGTTAGCCCAATTTAATTATTTTTCATTCGATTCACCCTCTTAGTCTATTACCGAATTATGCAATCTTATAAATCAATCACAATGAATCCAAATAACATAAAACAATAAGACTTTTATTAAATCAAAGATAAAAAAACCCAAAGGTGAGTTTAGACATCATCATCATTCACACAATCGTATCATCAACGGTTATTCCAATTCTATACATTAATAAAATTGAAAATACACCGAAAACAAGATCTGAATGGATGATGGAGGCAACAATGTCGGGAAACCTCTTGTTTGGGGAAGCACTTCACATCGGCTTCTTCTCTACGTCTCTATTCCTTCTTCTCTTTCTTAATCTCTTGATGACTCGTTCTAGGGTTTCTCAATGGTGGCTGATGCAAAAACTCCTTCTTTCTGTTCTTGTTGTTCTATTTATGTTCTTTTCTGTTTAGGGTTGAACTAGGATTTTTCCGAGGTCCAAAAGGTCCAAAAAATCCTCAAAATGCGAAGTTTGGAAGTGGCTGCGCATCTGCCCGATGCAAGCCACGACCGTGGTCTACTTCTAAACCTTCTATCACGATCGTGGCATGGGCCAACTATGGTGCTTTTGTCACAATCATAGGCTGTTATTAGGCCTCAAATGTCTCCGAAACTTCTTCGTTCTTCAATGTTGACCCTAAAACACTAACAAACACATCAAGGTACCTCAAAAAAATAATATTTAATCTTAAATACTTGTATTAACCCATAAAACATTTAAAATACAAATAATTAATAAACTAACATAATTCTAACCTAAACACACACTAAATGATTGAATTAATAGCTAAATACATATCAAACTATGCCCTAAAACATGATGCAATTTACATTTATCAATTATTATGTCTAGATGAGTTAACATCCACCAAGAAAAGTGTTGGTTTTATAAGAATTCGTATAGAGGTTGAGATGAATGTTGAACCGTCTTAGGACAATGGCAGAATCAAAATAATCCAAGGCAGATCTGGTTTTCTATTATTTGGCACAAGTCACTCATGCCTAACTACTCCATTCTTCTATGGCTTATTATAAGTTCAAAGCCTTTGAGTCCAATTTATATCAACTTTGGCCAACACTCATATGATCAACTTTTATCAGTTCAATTAGTTCGACACAACTTCAAATCAACATATTAGATACATTTACAATATCAAAGGAAAAGAGAAAGAAGGAATAGTGATTGATGAGAAGGCAACAACAAGATTCACTTACTCCATTGGATGAGTATGATATGAGGTGGGTAAGCTATGGAAGGGGAAGCATGCAATCTTAGAAGTAGTGGTTCACCAACTTCTTTCGGTTCTTTTACACGATGAATGAAATTAATTCACATACATTGAAAAAAACTAACAGCAGAATGATGAAATTGTGAGAATTTAATAAATCATTCAGAAATTCTAAAATAAAAGACTTGAACCAAATCACATATATACACCGAATACCAAATAGGCAAATACACTCACTTTTTAAGTTTTGCTCCAGCAATCACTTGCGCCACTTCAAAATTGTAACTTGCCAAAATAGATACACAAATGACTTTGCCAAAATATTGTAATTGTAGTTTTCAACTTTTCATTCAGAATTGTATATATAACACAACGTTAAAGAAGACTAATTAATCAATAACTATGAATAAAGTAGAGATCTTCTATACTTGGTACATATCATTATCTCTTAAACATATCAAAAACTTAAATAACACAGTTTCACTCCAAAACAAATTTTGTTAAACATTATCTCCTAAGTCCTCACATATCTGAAACTTAAGTAAGTAAATAACACAGTCTAGAATAGTTATTTCACTCCAAAGCAAACTCTCGGATTCAAGTTGAAGCCAAAGTGTTGAGGCGACTATTTGCAAAGTTTAATCAGCATCTCAGACAGAGATAGAGACAGTGAGGCATGGTTTGAGTAGTGAGAAACTTCTGCCCATCTGCACGAAGAATATTAAGTCATCACATAGACAATTATTGCATTCAGAACTCATTTCATGGATTTCACACGCTACTCAAAAATACCTAAATCACAAAACCTTTGATACAAAAACGAATTAGCAATATTCTTGAAAGAAATCAAATGTAAAACCAAACATAGACAAGAAATTTACCTACCGAAGATAGAGGCAATGAGATCTGCAACGAGGACGGCGAAGAGAAGAGAGTAGCGGCGAGCAGAGAGAGTCTTGTTCTTTAAGAGTTTGGCAAAGATGATAGACGCCCAGGAGATGAGGGCGAGATCTGGCGAAGATGGCAAAAAGAAAGATGATTTTGCAGGGAAGAAATCTTAGAAGAGAGAAGACGGTTGAGGCATCTGAGAAGAGGGAACATGGCGGAGGCGACAAGTGTTTTGTTTTGTGAAATTGAAAGTCTGAACTCTGAAACATTTCGAAATAACTTATTACCTCCGTATATCGATTAACCAGTTGTTAAAAAACCGGCCGGTTCTCTGATAAACCGGCCGGTTTTCTAATTCAGGAGTTATAAATTAGAACCGAATTGAACAGATGGTCGGTTCAAACTATTTTTGATCAGACCAATTGGTCCAATCTGATTTTTAAAACATTAGTATTTAGCATTCAACAGAATAGATATTTTACAATGAAAGTAACGCTTTTCGAAAAGTTTGCTCCAAAATACGTGAAACCTGTAGTGCGATTCTTCTAACGTCCTTAAATGTTATTTCCTGGTAAATTAGATGTTAATTAGTACTGATGTTTGTAGGAGAAACTTGTCCATATCTTTGACAATACGGTTTGCTTTTGGTAGACTAAGAATGATAGCGCCTAGCTATAGTTTTTAGGAACATGAAAGTACACAAATCATCATTATTACTTATGGACAAATGTCCACAGATCCTAGTAATTTTCACCATTTTAAAGGTATCAAATCGGAAGTGCATATTGTAAGGAGATAAATGTACTCTCCCACAATTAACTGATTATTTTAGTCGTAGGTTGATTCTAACAACAATTAATTAATAGTTAATTATAACAGTTTATTTAACTAATAAATAATAACTACTATTTATTAAAGATATTTGATAAAATTAATTATATAATATTAACTGATTATGTATAAAATGACTTATAAAAAAACATTTCTTTAAATATTTTCATAGGATTTTAGATTTTAGATATTTAATTTTATAAAAAACTAAGTTTGTAAATCTAATAAAAAACATAATAATAATAATAATAATAATAATAATAATTTATTATTTTATTATTATTATTATTAAAATTGATCAAATTTTGGATTTTATTTAATATTTTTCTATAATTTATAAATTAATTAAACAATTTTAGTAAATTAATCAATTTTTAAACTTTAAATTTCTTACCTTATCTCCAATCTTTAATATATAATTTAATTTATCAAATGTATTCATGTGAGATAAGTCTTAAAAAATTAATATCTTTTGATTTAGAATTATATTCTATAACAAATTCGTATATTGTGTTATGTATTATGAAAGTTAATATATTATATTATCATATTAATTGAAGTTTTATTATCCATATTTATTTTAAATCATATTTTATCATATAAGTTGATGTTGAAAATTAGTTAAATATTAGTATTTAAGAAATTATATGTTACTAAAAATAATTTATTCTAATAAAGAACAAATATTTTCATTATTAAACAATTCTAAAGTAATATATCTTTGTTAAAATTTTAATTTTGAGAAATTAAAATAAGTTGCTGAAATCAAAATAAATTATCCTACATATATAATATATTGTATAATTTATTTGCATTTGACAAGCATTTTCTACAGGAAAAAACTTTATCATAAATATATAAGATGTTTAATATTGCATTAATATGGCATGCGGGCCAAGATAATAATAATAATAATAATAAAATTAATTGATTTTTAATTTAATTTAATATTTTTCTATGATTTATAAATTAATTAAACAATTTTACTAAATTAATCAATTTTTAAACTTTAAATTTTTGTCTTAAAATTTTTATTAAAAATTAATAATAACATAATTAAAATTAAAATTAAAATTAAAATTAAAATTAATTTTTTATTAAACTAATAGTAGCATAATTAAAATTAAAATGATAAAAAATTACAAAATAAAAAGAGTCATAATGTCACATATATCACAACTATGACAATTTCTATTACAAACATGATAGATAGCTATATTTAAAAAATAAAATAGAAATATAATTAAAATTTGCGTATTCTATTTTCAAGCAACTGAACGAACACTCCTGTACTCGAATATAGTTTTTTTTAGCTGATCGATCAATCATGTCTATCGACTATTTTACATGATCAATCAGCGAAAAATTTTGAATCAGCTGTTTAGCAACAAGTCTTTTGTCTGGTAGATCTCTTATTGAAGGAGACTATAGGCTGCTTTTCTGATAAAAAATTGATCACATAGGTTAAGAGAAGATTAGGTATACTGGCAGACAGCTGGATTTTTTTCTCACTCATAACGCAATCAAACGTCCGATATCAACGTCTTCTTCGTCTGTTCCTTTTCTGGATCCACGTGACATGAGCCTAAAATATATATATATATATATAAAATTTTAAAATCTCTATGCAAGCCTGAATTATTTAAAATAGAATAATAATAATATTGTGATACATGATGGGACCTAAAGTGAAAGATCAGATCTCAACGTAGACTTATGGTTTCTAACTAATTAGTGGTTATTATGGCGATTCCCCACTACCGAAAGGTCTCCTTCATTCTGTCTCCTGTGCCATTTTGCTTTATTCATTTTTGTTATGGACTGTCACTTGTATTTCTAGTTCTTGCGTGTAGGAATCAAATTAGTGTGGAACATATTGGTAAATTCCACTTTTTCTTGCCATCAACTTCCGTTCTTGGTTCGCAGTGGACCAACTATTCTATTCTGTTCGGCAGTTCTTTTACAATAACAGTGGTAGTTTACATTTTCCTAACGTATGCTCTGTATTTATATAAATGCCTTGATGTGGAGTATAGAGTCTATCGTCCAAGTTTAGATTTTGTCGAAGAGCAGTATTTCGTTTCCATAGAAGACTAGGTGAATAATAGGAAAGGATAGTCCTTGTGTTCTTTCTCGAGCCTTATGCTGAACATTTCTTTTATGTACATCTCCCCTCTGTAGTAGGTATGCTCTGTTAGTTCTGTTTCTTATGTTTTCTACTTGTCTCCAGTATCTTATGCCCAGGAAGATATGAACAGAGGAATGTCAAAATGCATCTGAATTGTAATCCATGGATTGGATACCGTTTTAGTTTTGGATAATATGATTTATTTAGAAGATCATCTTTTCAGAAATTATTTGGCAAGCTCGTATACCTTATTAATCTGCATCTAATTGATGGCTTTATGCTATTAGGTTGTCTGGGTTGTCCTCACTTAAAAGCTAGCACCTTGCGGTTTTACAGAAAGAGGCACATCGCAGTGTTAATGCCGTGACAGATCAACTAACAAGATTTTTGAATGAGCCCAATATAGACTTGGTCCATCACTTCAATAAGGTACAGATTCCCCTTCATCTTCTTTGTTGGGTTTAAAGATGGAGCAATTACAATGGTGGTTGGAAAGTCTCAAAGGGTGGTCTTATGTTACCTATGAAATTTTACTCCAAAAGCTACAATCTAGGCATCTGAAAAGTCCTTTGCCTTTACCTCCGCTCGGGGACGTTACATGTGTTGTCACTGGTTCAACTAGTGGGATTGGACTTGAAATAGCCAAGCAATTGGCTGTGTCCAGGGCGCATGTTGTCATGGCCGTTAGAAACAAATCTGCAGCCTACGATTTAATTCAGAAATGGCAGCAGGAGTACAATCACCTGAGTATCGAGGTGATAGAGCTAAATCTTCTTTCGCTCAAATCTGTTGTCAACTTTGCCGAGGCATGGAATACGCGTTCAAAACCTTTACAAGTTCTTATCAATAATGCAGGAATTTATTCTATTGGAGAACCAATAAAATTTTCCGAAGATGGCTATGAAACACATAATCAAGTAAACCATTTAGGTCCTGCTTTGCTTTCTATCTTGCTTTTGCCATCTCTGGCGAAAGGCTCTCCTAGCCGTATTATTAATGTGAACTCAATCATGCACTCCATGGGTGTTCTTGACCCAAATGACTTGAACTTCACGTCGGGTAGACATAAATTTACCAGTGCAAAGGCGTATGCAAATAGTAAGCTCGCGGAGGTCATGTTCAGCTGCGTTCTACAGCAACGTATTCCCCAAGAGGTTGGCATTAGTGTAGTCTGTGTCTCACCCGGAGTTGTCCATACGAATGTAGCACGGGATCTGCCTAAGACACTGCAAGCTGCTTATCATCTGATTCCTTTTTTTCTCTTCACTCCCCAAGAAGGTGCCAGAAGTGCACTTTATGCTGCTACAGATCCGCAAATTCCAGACTACTGCAATGCACTAAAGACCAAAGGGTGGCCTGTTTGTGCTTATGTCTCATGTAATTGTCGAATTGTGAATGCATCCAGAAAAGCAGAAAACTTTACAATTGCTGAAAAAGTATGGGAGAAGTCACTAGAAATGATTGGTCTTCCTGTTGACATGGTGGACAAGATCCTCCAGGGGAAAGAAGTTAAGTGTCAATTCCAGGATGATTGATGATCTATTTTTGTGTTCCCAAACTGGTGTTGTCTCTTGACCTTTTTGCATTGTTGATTGATGACCCTAGCAGTTCTTTCTAGGCTTCTTTTAGTGATACAGTTATTTTCTTTCGATAGAATCTGTGACATGTATGATTCCTTTTAGATACCCCGTCTGTCCAATTTGAATGTTAACGTTTTTGCTGAAGGAACACATTGATTTCTTATCTTCTGCCTTCTATATGTTACTGTGCTTAAATATATATTCTTTTGCACCATCGTCCTAATTCTGTTCCTAATTCTGTAAATCGCAGTTAGAAAGCATTTTCCAATAGATGCTGCTGCTACTGTGAATTCAGCTAACAAGGAGAAATTATATCCAAATTGCCCTTGCACTGTCTGTCTCAGTTTCCTTATAGTTTCCCTTCAAGATGGTACGAAAAGGATTATGTATACACCGAAAGAAATAATCGACTTTCGTCCACTTGATACAAAAAAAGACATGGCTGGATGTTATCAAATACCATCTGATCATAGTCTTGCTGAAAGCTCTTATTCTTACAACACGATTAAATACTTTACGCACACAGGTTTGCTTTCTTACTCATGTCTATATAAAATTCAAGCTAGTAATTTTCGTTTGATAAAATTTTTTGACGCTAGTGTAATTATCATATTTTCATAATTTAAAATTCAAAGTTAAAAGGTCCAAAAGTTCTTCAAATCATCAAGCATTCACAAAAGGTTATACCTCGTATCTAAAATGCAAACTCCACGTAAATGACAGGAAGTGATTAAATGCCATAATACTAGCATGTAGTGCAATAAATGGCGGGAAGTGATTAAATGCCAAACGTTTCCAAGCCACTCGAGTCAAATTCTTTTCAATTCACTTCAACAGCTTGTTAGAAGCAGAATAATTAAGTGGTGCTTTCTGATCAAATGCAACATAATTGCCCTACTAACTAATTATTTATATATGGTGGAACAGTTCCATATGATGGAAATTTTAGAGGCAAGGTCCTCACGAGAAAGACATGCAAGTGTAACTAATCTTTTATGTGGTTTAATACCCCTTGTAGCTTGTTCTTCTATATGAAATGGTTACCTCCATAATTCGGTCCAGAATACCAAACCTGTTGAGGATCTCCTGTAGCTCCTTACCCAGTCCTTTAGGCATAATTTTGTTGCCTCGGCTATTTTACTCAAGTTGCATAGAAAATAATGATGTCTAATGGTTCACCAATCCCCTCTACAATGCGTGAAAGGTGCACCAATTGGACTAAAGAAGTAATATTCAAGCTTTAACCAAGATTGGAGATGATAAACAATCCTACCATTGTTGTGATACTCACCCTGCGTTTAGTTATTGTCTCCAATATACAGAGACGGAATAAGATAAAAATTTAGAGATAGAACAGAACAAAAATTAGAGACAGTGAAGTGTTTGGTTGTGATGGACAAAACAGATAAAATTGTTTCCGTCTTAAGGACAGAAATGTGTTTGGTTAAGGTTGACAGAACATAAAAACATTGTCAATAACTAAAATACCTCTGCAGTATAAAATGATTGGAAATATATAATTCATTGATTATTTTAAAACGAATGATTTGCATTAGCAAAAAAGTTAACAAATAATAATAATAACAATAACAATAAGAAATTAATTTTGTATAATAATAATAATAATAATAATAATGATAGAAGAAGAAGAGGAAGAAAATTAATAATAATAAGGAATTTAATAATCACAATAATAATAAGAAAATTAAATATGAATAATAATGATAATAAAAATAATAATAAGAAAATTAATTGTGTATAATAATAACAATAATATATTAATAATAATAATAATAAAATAATAAGTAGAAAATTTATAAAAATAATTAATAATAACAGTAATAGCAATAATTAATAATAATTATTATAATAATTACAATTACAAAATTTACAATAATAATTAATAATAATAATATCAATAATTAATAATAATAATAATAATAAGATAATTAATTTCGTATAATAAAATTAATAATAAAAATAAAAATATAAAATATAAAAAATAATAATAATAATAGTTACAAAATTTATAATAATAATGATGATGATGATGATGATGATAATAATAATAAATTAATAATAATAAGATAATTAATTTCGTATAATAATAATAATAATAATAAGTTCAAAATTTATAATAATAATAATAAATAATAATAATAAGAATAATTAATAATAATAATAATAATCATAATCATAATCATAATCATAATAATAATAATGATGATGATGATGATGAGGAGGAGTTTAATAATATAATTAAGAATAAAAAATTGCTTATGTAGGAGGAGGGATATTTCTTACATTTCTTTATTTGTTTTATTTTTGTCTTTGGGACAAGAAATCTTGTACCACAGTCTTGTAAGGAACAAAAAATTTCTGTCCTTGTGCTTGGAAGACGGAACAAAAATGGGTGAGGACAGCAAACAAACACTACGAGGCACAGAACTTTTGCGTCCCTATCATCTGTCCCCACCCATGAGGACAACAACCAAATGCTACGTTAGTGTTGCCTTTTGACATACTTGGCTAAAATTCAACATTGTCAATGTACCTATCACTTTGTTTTTTTTCCCTACATAACCGAAACTACATTGTTTTGTCACCAAATTCAGCATATGATGCTCGATTCCTCATTTCTACTTAGAAAATATTCATCATCTTCCTCATCACACTCAGTTTTGTAGAAATATCAAAGACATTAAATGGATAAGTGTCAAACTGAAATTTCAACTGTGAAACATGACACTAGATCTTCTCTCTCATTCTTCTTTTCAAACTATTCTTCTCTCCTTACTACACCAACTTCCAGTCTAAACAAATACCAACTATGTTGAAACTCATGTTAAACAAAAGTTTATGTTACAAATTACAAATAATTTACAATAAAAGTATCTAAAACTCTACATCTCATTTTTCGTAACAACATTACCAGTTCTCCCTCATAAATGTATATGCAACTCTTAAAATTTTATTATTCCAAAATTATTACAACTAATACATACATGTATTCATGTTGGACTAACACTTGTAATACCTAAATGTGATTAAAAAATTGACATCGCACTTCACTTCAACCACAATATTCCAGGTGAGAAAACAAATATACAAATGACATAAAAATGGTTGGTTGCTTTGATACTTGAGTGTTTGCTTGGTAGATAATAGAAGTAAAATAATTAATAATAGGTGACAATAGCAGAAGACACAAAAAGAACTTGCAAATTTTTGCTGCAAATTGAAGATGCAAATTTTTGTTTTTTACATATTTGTCCTTAACATGTTAATTACAATTTTGTCCGTTACAACATAAGTAGTCTCATAATTGTTTAATAAGTTTTAATCTTAAGTGGTACCAAGCAAGTACAGTGGCTGCTTAGTTAATCATATTGAATCTCACATGATTCAGAACGACCAAAAATTTTGTAGCGATTGTCTGCAACATTGTCATAAACAAAGTCCCTTAGAAACCTGCAAGCAAATCTAAATTATAAGGTCAACTTTCCCTGTTTTAAACAAGAACGTAGGTAATGAAATTGCAGAAGAAATTGAAAGTATTACTTACAAAGGCACAAACTTTAAGAAAACAGATAGCTGAGGAAAAGGCAAATCTATGTATTCCATTATCTTAAGCACCGCGTCTGACTTGATAAATGATCTGCAGTTCACCTCAAGGCCTTAAATCAGAGTGTATGGAAGTTGAATTTGATAAAATTCTATTCTCCTTCCATTGAATTCTCTGTCTCTATGTTAATCACATACCTATCTTTCTCAACAAGTACAACGCTTGAGATATCATCAGGAGCTCTTCCTGATCTTCTGAGCAAGTTTTTTCCAGCCTCACTCTGGAGCGCTTCAAACCTAATTCTCCTATCCAGCTCAAAATCAACAAGCAAGTAGACAACCTTCTTAGAGGATAAATCAAAACTAAAATCATTATTTATGTATAAAAATTTGCAAACAAATATCAACTTAAGCTATGATATCGTCTTTAACAAATGGCAATCAGGACACATCAATTATCCAACAGAATAAATAAAATGGACAGCTGATCACGTCCAAACTCAGTCAATTATCATACTGTTGTTCCTAGAAAGATTGTCATATCTACCAGAAGAAGAGTATAGAGCAACTATATTGTGTGCATACCTGCTACGATCATTATCACGAACAAACTTCACACCTCCATTGCAAAGGTTGCACACACCTGCATGCCCATAAAACCAAAAGAAGAAGAAAATAGAAAACGGGAATTCACTTTTCAATCGGTAAACGGGAATTCATCTTGGGATAGAGATTAATTCAATTACCGTCGAACAACATAATGGGTCTAGAATCACTCTGGAAATAGCCATTAGTTGCCTGCACCCAGTCCACAGCATTGTCTTTGCCATGTGATGATGATGATGATAGAGTTGCAGATACTCCAAGCCGCCGTCTATGATAAGGTGTGGGTGTGACGCTCAGCCCTGCGTAAACCGCTAGAGGAAGGACCGACATATTTGTATAGAAAAATCTCAAGAGTTACTTGGTCAGAATATTCGACAAAGAGTTGTGCTGTTTTTGAGGTATTATTGAATGGCTATTGGAAACGTACGAGTAGAGTGGTGACGTGGAAGTTTCTTCTTCCTCCGCTAATGAAATATTTAAATATTTTATAATGCCACGTCAGGAAGAAAATGGTATAGTTAGTTCTCGTGAAGCCTTGGAAGTATATCGCTGTCCCAAGATCTCTCTCTCCTTAGTCCTCTTCCCATCTTAATTTCGTCATCGCTCCTCGTTCTCAGGCCTGTCAATGATCTTCCTCTTTACTTAATTTTGATTGCTTGACTTGCTATTATGTTTTTCGTGTTATTGGCTTGATAATTTCAATGGTGATCTATTGAATTGAATCGGTGTGTCGGCTTTGGGATTTGGTTGCATTGGTCTATGCAGGGATTGCCTAGAGAGAAAAGGAAACGAACAAAAAGAATAAAGGGAAAATGGGTTTCATCGGAGACACCGTTGACTCGATCAAGTCCATCCAGGTCCGGCAGCTCCTCACTCAGGCTGTCAGTCTGGGTAAGTTTATACCTTTGTGTACAAGTTTGAGGAAAGCCATGGTCTATGATATAAGTGGCCTTTTATCCTGTAAGATGTAGGGATTACTTTGGCCATTGGGTTGTTCGATTTCTGCAAACTAGCTATATCCGTATATTTTCACAAGGTTAATTAGCCTAATGCATCTGACATTGCATCCAATGAGCCTTAAAGACTCATTAAAACTAAAACATGGAACTCTGTCTGTACTGCTGATAGTATGTTTCTGTGTCAGCCTAGTTGGTATACCTTCACTTTAAGTCGCTCCCTCTTTGACGATTTTCTAGTTTAAATTTTAACTGATTCTCTTGAAATAATAATGCAAGCATTTGGCTTAAGATAATAAATCAACACTTCTAAAGATCTGATCTTGGAGTATTTGATTGTATCCTATCTATCAGAGTATCTTGTCTCCTGAGTCATCTGCTGTGGATTTCAGGAATGATTGTCACTTCTGCACTAATAATATGGAAAGCATTGATGTGTATAACCGGCAGTGAGTCTCCTGTGGTGGTTGTTCTTTCTGGTAGTATGGAACCTGGCTTCCAGAGGGTACGAAAAACTTTTCCATGTAAAGTATAGTTCTTACATTTACTTCTGTATATTTAGTTTAAGTAAATAGTTATGCAACATAAGTAGGGAGTCAATATGTTGTTTTGTTACTAAAAACTTTTCCATGTATGTTAAGTATAGATCTTATATTTACTTCTGTGTATTTAGTTTAAGGAACTAGCAATGCAACATAAGTAGGGAGTCCATATGTTGTTTTTGTTAATTATGTTGTTGTAAGATTATGAATCCCATGAAATTATGTGTACATTCTGACTTCTTTATTTACAGGGAGATATTCTGTTTTTACACATGAGTAAAGATCCTATTCGCACAGGGGAGATTGTTGTTTTCAATGTTGATGTAAGTACACTCCCTACTTCTAATTTTTTGATCCTGCTTTATTAAATCATTTTGTTGTGTTGTCATGTTGATTTATGTTTGGTGGTTTTGATGGGTCTTAAAATTTCTTATACTAGAAAAATGTTTCTGTCTTAGTTGGTGCAATTTTTCTTGTTCTATTTTAAGCTTTGTTTCTCTCAGGAGTAAGCCTTTAGACCATTTTCTACTGATAAAGTACTTTAAATAATGTTCAATTAGTAAAGAAACTGACTCCGAACATGTAGGGATGATAGCATTTGAGTTGCCTTTGGCATGGCTAATGGAGCATAACAAACTATTCTTTTCATGGATCACTTCCTTATCTCATGTGATTTATGTGCTGCAAAAACTTTACTTACTGCTTGAAATAGACAAAGGAAGAGTGAAAAATCAGCATGGATTTCCTGTTACTATTGTTTTAATGGCCACACTGTTCTCCCTCTCATGGATATGTTTGAATTAATCATTGTGAGTGTTGATGATATCAGTTGCATTATATTCAGTGAACTGTTACTTATATAAATTACTAGTTAGGACCTCATAATTTAGCATTTGACTTCTTTTTTTTTCACATATGAACTGTTCCTCTTGGTCTTCCAGTATTAGTATGGTGGCATGTTATTGAGTTTATCCTTGGATGTTTGCTTTTCATGTTACTTAGTTAGCTTTTGTTCTGATTACATTTCTTCTAAAAGATGCTTATTGCTAATTGTTGATCAGGGTCGTGACATTCCAATAGTTCATCGTGTGATTAAGGTATGGTTTTACTGCCTTACCTTACTTACTGCTGATTCATTTTTAACACAACTTTTGATAAGCTAGTGAAGCCCATAAAATTCAAATAATGCGTATAAACTTGCAATTCTTGTTGGTTTGTTTACTGTGAAGGGTGAGAGGAAGGGAGGTTTCTTGTTATATGCATTGAAGAGTTGCTAATATGGCTTATCATACTCTTATCTTTAGAATAATCATTGGTTCGTGAAAATTGGCAGGGGAAATTGAAGAAGGCATATTTTATGCCCTGCATTCAGTTGTATCATAGTCAATGTCTTGTGATTCTTTCATTTAATTGACTTGGCAGGTCCATGAAAGGCAAAATACTGGGGAAGTTGAAGTCTTGACAAAAGGTATTACTTGATGTGAAGATTGATTCCTTCAACTTTAGAAAGGTTCTTTTATGTAAATATCTCATTAAATGTAATGTGTAGTTTATGCCTGTTGGTACATATTGTTAAAATTTGTACGTTGACCAACATTGATCGCATTGTATCCTTTTATTTACTTCTAAGGGGATAACAATTATGAGGATGACAGACTGCTATACGCACAAGGTCAGCTTTGGCTTAATCGGCACCACATCATGGGTCGTGCCATTGGGTAAAATTCTTAATCAAACTCGACCTTTGATAGTGGAATGTTCGTTCCAAGAATGCAGAGGTTCTCATGTCAATTAATCCTCTTATTGAAGGTTCTTACCATATGTTGGTTGGGTGACCATTATCATGACTGAAAAGCCTATCATCAAGGTTTGCTTCTTTGTGAAAATTTTCTGGATTAGATTGATTTTCAAGTGCCACTTTTACTTTGATTCTGTTTATCTTCTTTTTACAGCATCCCTGATTCTCTTGTGGCTTATTACACTTCTGCAGCCTCTCAAATTTTATTGCTTACCCTCTTTTTTTTTTTTTGATCTATTTCCATCTTGACTAAAAATGGCTTCTATTTTAACTTTTTAATTTCGTTCTTATTTTTTTCATGCTTGAATCTGACATAAGAAAATGCTGACTTTGTATGATGTTTGTAGTATATTCTCATTGGTGCACTGGGATTACTTGTCATAACTTCGAAGGACTGAAGCTTA
>JANZXP010000002.1:26944766-26960669 GCA_027576715.1 Erythroxylum flavicans
AAAATAAGAAAATATAAATAAAATAAATTTAGTAAATAAAATATTTCATAAAAAATATATTATTAGTCATATAAATTTTAAATTATAAATATTAAAATATTAAATTAAAATAATAAAAAATAAATTTAATAAATAAAATATTTTATAAACAATATATTTTTAATCATATAAATTCAAATTATAAATACGTTGGACTTACTTTCTATTAGTTAAAGGTATAATGAAAAATAATAATTATCAGAAGGTTATCAATGGAAAGTATAATTTCTACTGAAGAAGAACTTTCCTACTGCAACCTTCTTCTTACTTGTCGATTTATGCGGTGGCACCGCACTTTCCTCCAACTTACGATTGTTCGTCTACATATTCAAACACGTGACTACGTTTAGAAACTGAGGTGAATAAATACTTAGCACTATACCATAGATCCAAACACAACCTTAATTCCAAATCTGTATATTATAATATTTAATCAATAGAAAAAGCATTTCCTATAAAAGAAAAGCTTTTAATATAGTAGTTTGTCATCCTTGTTTACAGAGATTGAAAATTTTTATTTTTTGCTTCTTGTATGTGACTAATTTTCTGGGATATAGTTGCGTGCACTAAGCGTAATAACTATGGAGTGAGCTGAGACCAGAAATTCGGTTGCAAGTGAGATTATTAAATTGAAGCATTAATACGGACAGAGAAACACAAGCATGGAGTGAAGCAAATTCAGAAAAGATGTGCGGCGGCAGCTAGGAGATGAAAAAAATGAGGACTGAACTTTCTGTTCATGCATCCTGAATTCTAGTTGGACCGCTGTAGCATTTTGACTTGATTTTGTTACAGCATTGTTGTGTTGTGTTGTGCTGTGTTATGAGTCATAGGGGTTTGTTTATACATTTGGCAGGAGAATGCACACACTATCATTGAGCCATCAAAAGGCAAAGGCCCAAAAATGCCTGATGGCCTAGACCAGAGGAGGATTTACAGTTTGCCTAATCATATTATGTAGTCTCAACGGATGAATCAAGATTGGAATGTTGCATTAATAAATAATTAAGCAAAGCCGATTTCAATACGAAGAAGAAAACATACTTGTTTGGCAATCAGCAGATTGTTCGCGAGTTTGAGAGTACAGGAACTAATACCTTCCTTTATATGTGAATGATTGGAATAGAATAGAATTAAACAACTAGGCACTAGATATTTTTTTGTTGCTTTTGCTCGTGCTACAAAATATTTAAAGTTTTTTTTGTCAGTCCTGTACCTCTTTGTATTTTTAGAGCTTACTCACTCCATACGATAGAAACTAACTTCACAAAATGTAGTCTTTGAGGTGTGGGTTTTTAAAGCTTTTGGTCATCATCATCATACTCAGTTGAATCCCGCGTCAATGCGAGATCTGAGGAAGTCTGATAGTACACAGTCTAACTCCTACAAGGTAGAACGGTTATTTTTAGTAGACATATAGACAAATGTGACATAGAGAGTTAAAAAAAACTTCAAATATGTTATGCAAGTTTAGAAGACATCATAATAATAATAATAATAATAATAATAATAATAATAATAATAATAATAAGACAAATAGGATTACAAATATTAAGAAAATAACAATAATAATAATAATAATAATAAATAAAAATAAAAATAAAAGAAGAAAAGCCTAATCAGCTGATCAGGCAGATGCTTAGTTGGTCAACTAGATACACATGGCAAGGGAATCACGTACAAATCAAATCTAACAAACATGTAGAAGAATGAGATGTACAAGAATTAACAAACTAAAAACAATAGTTAGAATGAATGTAGCAAAAAAGCTGAGACAATTAGACAGTGATAGAGATACCTTGACTAAAGCCTTTCCAGACACAAAACCTGGATATAGGTAGAGGGGTTAGAAGCATAGTCGAGCTTGTTTGTAGATTTTAGAAACTTCACTGCTTCACCTACCAGAAGAAGAAGGTAAAAAAAAAAAACTTCGTAAACCTGAGTGATGCATCAATAATGGTAAATGTAGTAATGAATACGCACCAAAAATTGTTTCTTTTCCTTGTATCCTTCTTCTATTTGTAGTAAAGCTAAAACTTTGGTTTCAATGGAGTCTTATAGATTAATGTGAAAGGATCCGATCTAAAAGGCTGAGCTTGAAGTGTTAGTTATAGTGGTGAAGACGATGGTTAGGGAAAAAAATCCAAAAAAGTGAACAATAAGAGATCCTTCTAGCTTGGAGTAACAAAGAAAAAACATGTACTCTGTAACGAGAGCTTTAAGTAACAAAAAGAACAATCTTTGATCACAAAATCGCAATGAAGATTTTAAACAAGCTAAAAATGCATCAATAATGGTAAATGCAGCATAGATCTAATAACAATGGTAAATAAAGCAATGAATAAGCAACAAAAAGTGTTTCTTTTCCTCAAATCCTTCTTCTATCTGCAATTAAAACTAAAAACTTTAGTTTCAAAGGAGTCTTCTAGGTTAATGTGAAAGGATCAAATCTAAAAAGTTGAGCTTGAAGTATTATGAAAAGATAAAAACTTTGAAAAGTTACCTAGAGAAGAGATCCAGTAGGCATAAACGATCCAAATAAGGAAAGTATCTCAAAACAACCCCCATATGTTAGGGTATCATTGTGATCCAGTGGCCACCACTTATTGACCAAAATTTGGCAAACAGAAAATGCTGCGTATCTAAAGGATACAAAAGAGATAGGTGCTTTTCCTTCTCCGCCACCATCACCCCGCCGTGGCCTATGTGGGATCAGCGACGATGGTGAGGAAAGGCCAAATTCTTTGACAGATTGGTGAAAAATATGTGTTGGGTAAAGGCGAAAATTGTGCCAGGTCGACACCCTAAATGGTGGCGCAAGAAGTCTGCTGGCAACATTGTATGCAAACGTTTCTATCAAATGGATAAATGAAGATCAAAAATTGGGATGGCGCAGGTCTCAAACCTACAACCTTCGCATTTGGTGATCCATTCAATTCTAATGAAGGCACAATTATCACGCTAACAAATTTTTGTTAGCTGATTAGATAAAACGCTCCTTTTTGAAACCTTTTGATTTTAAGCCAACCCACCAGCTATTAACCAAACAAACGTTACTTTCAAAGCTGGTTGGCTTGACCCACCGCCTATTAACCAAACAAACACAGCAGATTACCTTCAAAACGCTAATATATGGCTTTCCAGCTATCTACCAAACGGGCCAATTCTTGTGCCTTCCGGAAATTCCAAAGCAAACAGAAACTGTGCTTGTAGTTGACATTAATTACATAAAATTATCATATTGAGGAAGAAGCCAACCAGAAGTAGAACAACCAGCAAACCAACCTTCGTCTTCTTCTTCTCTTAATTCCATAAGCCTTCTATTTTTTATCCTTCATCATGCGATCTCTGAATCCCTACGCTCTTCGTCTCTTCTCGTCTCGCAACCACTTCTCTCTCTCTTCCTTCCCCATTCACTACTCCAGTCGGCCTCCGTTTCTCTGTCATGAGGTTTGGTGAATGAATGAAGATCGGCTTCTGGTTGGTGAGATTGTATCTGTTTGCCTTCTCAGAAAATTTGTTTGTTTGTTTGTAGGCAAGGAGATCATATGTTGGAGAATTTAGATGTCGATGGCGGTGCCCAAACGTCCACGTCAAGGCCTTTGGTGATGTAGTTCTCATAAAATCTCAGCTTCTCTTTTCTTCTCTAAATCATAACTTTTTAGTTTTACAAACCTTAATTGTTAAATGTTTGTTTCTGGATTTTAGGACTCTGGCGCATCGTTTCTTGATGACAGGGGTGATGATGAGGCAGCCACTGGATATGTTCTATCATCAAGTGACGGGGAAGATAGTGATGCAGAATATGTGCTAAATCCGCTAAGTGATGTTGATTTGCCTGCTGGTTCTATATCAAGCAATGATGCTATTACAATCACAGCTCACAGGCTTGCTATGATTGGCAAGGGCCGCAAAGAGTATAGGCAAGTGCACTCCCATACTTCTTTTTTATTCTTCTCTTTTTCCGTGCGATATTGACTTTTAAAATGTGTCCTTAGGATGAAGTAGGAAGAAACTGGAAATCCTTAGAAATGGTTGTTAGAATCTTCTGAATGTATTTTCGTATAAATTTGTATCAACTTAAGGAGATTTGAGGCTTAAAGCAATAGGTGCTGATTTCATGAAGTCAACTTTAGTTATGATTTTCATTCTTGAAAATAATATATATTTCATTCTGTAAGTTGTATACTATGATCGACATGAAAGGCTTTATTTTGGTGATTTCTTGTCGTTTCTATTTGATTTTGCCTAGTAATATTGCACTATGATTGCAGGAACAAACTTGGGATGCTAAATACTTTGGCACTTGTAGCATTCCTAACTCTGCTGCTTATATTTGTTGATTGGTGTGCGTGGCGTATTGTCAGACTACCTTTGACACCATTTTACTTGTCCCGACCTTTCTTTATATCAGTAGCTTTAGTCTCCTTTGCTGGTTATTTTTGTGTCCCGATACTCAATGATTTGAAGATTCATCAAGAAATTAGGAAAGAGGATTCCATCAGATACTCCAGAAAAAGAGCAACTCCCACAATGGGTGGTTTATTTTTTGTGCCAGTAGGTGTTGGTGTTGCGAAATACATAGCTGGGTTCTCTTCTGTTGAAGTTTCTGGAGTAGCATTTGCTACACTAGCCTTTGCTCTAATTGGTCTACTTGGTGACATTTTAACCCTTACCAAAAATTGCAAAAGTGGATTATCAACTTGGATAAAAAATATTTTGGAGGTAAATTTCGTCAATTGCTTGCTCTAACAGTATTCTTATTCCCTTTTCTTTTAATTACTGACCAGCTTGTTGATTATGAATCTTATGCTTTCCAGGTAGCTGTTGGGACTTGGTTTTCTTTTTGGTTGGAAACCACATACATTTCATCACCCTACAGCATGTATACATTCTTGTAACTAATCTGAACAACATTTATCTGATGGTAACTCACATATCTATTCTTGCAATAAAAGTTCACCGGACATTACCATTGATTAATTTTTTCTGCACACATAATTTAGGTTTCTCCTACATAGATGCTATCTTGATATACTATTTTCCAATGTACTTTAAAGTTTTGAAATGTCTTGGTCATTTCTTAGTGGTTTACACGCCCTGCACTTTTTAACCTTATCTTCAACAGTTTAATATAGAAAAGGGCTAAGACACCTTTTTGCTGCAGCAAGATTAGATCAATAGTATCCTTTCCTCAGCCAGTTCGTGTTCATAATGCAGGAGAACACTGGTTCCTCTTCCTGCTCCTGTGGGCCTTGTGTGCTTGGGGAACTGTTGCTATACATGGTTGTCATCATTTTGCTTTGTTTCAATGGGAGATGCCATTAGATTAACAGATGGTCTTGATGGCCTAGTCAGTGGAACAGGTGCTTTGGCCTTGATAGGAATGTCAATCGCAGTGCTGCCAATATGTTCTGGTTAGTACTGTGAATCGATGACATGCTTTGGTACTTAATGATTAAATGAAGAATGTAAAATCATGTTCTGCATGTTTTTTGTTTCATTGGTATGTGAGATATTGTTGTAATGATATTATGTATTATAACAGTTGATGGCACTGGACAATAGGTTAGTTCGGTTCTTGACATCAAAGTTGAGTTGGAATCATAAATGTCCATACTGTTCTGTTGACATCCTTCAGGAAATTTCCAAATAGATTTCTCAATTTCTTAGAAAACAGATTTCTGAAAATTTTATTGGAACAGGAAATTGCAAAACTATGCCTTTCATCCTGAATAGAGAACTTCATATGTGCTTGAACTTCCCTTGCTATATGTTTTGACATTGATGGACAATGCCTCACAAGACACTGAATGGTTTCATTGATTGCTGAAGGCTGTCACTTGATGTAAATGTCTAGTTTTGAAATACTAGATTAACTGTCTTCTATTCGTCAGTAAGAAAAAGATCGAGATTTTTGTCCTGTTTACTAACTATTCCTTTTTTTTTTAATGTCCAACCAGAACTTTCTATATTTGGAGCATCTATGGCAGGGGCCTGTGTTGGTTTTTTGTTGCACAACCGGTACAAAGCATCTATTATTATGGGAGAGACGGGGTCATTGGCTCTGGGTGGAGCATTAGCTGCCATGGCTGCTTCTACCGGCATGTTCTTTCCATTATTTATTTCATCTGGAATCTTTTTCTTGGAAGCTTCATCATATATTTTGCAGGTACAGTAAGCTGCTGCTGCTTTCTTATTTAGTTTGTTGATTGTCATAGCAATGGTATAAAAAGGATTTTTGGCTTCAGTTGTTGCTATGGTTACATGTAGTGCTTTTGAGAAATTCCTTAAAAATTCACTTAATATGTATGTTACATAATGAATCTGAACTGTGTGATTATTTGTGTTTTAGATGTTAACTGCCAAGGCAAAGCGACGACTGTTGAGAATTGCTCCATTTCAACAAGGACTGGTAGTCCTATGGGGGTTGAAGGAGCCAGTCATTGTTGGTGGTGCATATGTTGTTTCCAGCATATTGGCTTTACTAGCTGGGTACCTGGGTCTGATATCGGCGTAATCACCCAATTGATTAGAATGTAGCATTTACTCATGAAGCTTTTGTTAATTTTTTTTTATTACTAGCAAATCAATAAATAGTTTAAGGTTAAATTTTCTAAATCAAGATTGACCAGGATGTGACTTTTTTTTTTTTGAAGAGAAAGCAGGATGTGACTTTAGAAAGTCTTTTTAAGATTATAAGCTGTGTGAATTATAATTTTTTATCTTAATTTGTGATGCATTTAGTAAAACGATCAATTTGAACTTTAGTGTATTTAGTTTAAATTTAAACATTTTTAAAATTTCAAAATGAATTTTAATATTTTCAAAATATTTATTTATACTTTAATTTAATAATTCCGTCAAAGATCTGTTAAAATTTTACTTTGACATTTTGTAATAATTGTTTGTAGGCTCTTTGCCCATTTGTGCATTTGTGCATTTAAGCTAGAAGGAGAGGTTAACAATTAGAGTTCCTCTTGCTTCCTTCTTGAATGGTAATGTATAGAAATTTAAGGATTTATGAATCCTTAGTTTCTCATATGTTGTATTTTGTTTTGTAACCCACACGATAATGTTTCTCGTCGTTATTCATCACCATTTTGTTGCAATTCTTAATCCTTATTTGTCGCAATTTTTAATCCCTATTTTTTGCAATTATTAATTACCTTTCTGCTTTGTTTTATTTGATTATTTTAGTGGAAGCATGCTCATTACATTTCATTTTTTTTAAGTTGAAAGAATTTATTGATAACCTCTTAAAGGCAGCAATAAAGTAATATTACAAGGTTGTGCTAACAAAGATTCTCTAATGGCTTTTTCTCTCAAGCCTCTCTCTACAACTTCATACCCTAAAGATGGGAATCCTGCCTTTTAAGTTGGTCCATTTTCATCCTACCATCTTACTCAACACCCTAATCTTCACTTGCACCTCATTCAACTGCATTCCATCGTTGTGCTCATTCTTCTTTCATTCTCCTCTTCTTCAAACCAAAAACCTTTGCGGTCACCTCCTACTGAATGCCCCTCTTTTTTCCTCTACACTCTCGCCGTTGATTATTTACCTTTTTCGGTAACAACTTTTTTAAACTTCTTCACAGCTTTGAACATCCATTTCTAGTTCTGAACATTATGTAGACCCCTAAACCTCAAGCCTTTAGTGTACGTAACACTACTCTTGATCCCAAGCTAACTGAGAAGGGCTCCTCCTCCTCCTCTAAACTTAAGAAAAGTTGGAAGCAAGTGATTGTTGTATATGGAGACTCAACACACACTACTCCCCTCCCAAGGAAGAAATGGGTAGAGTCGTTGTTTTCCCTGGTCTACAAATTCTCCAAGAGGAAGAAAGAACTAAGGAGGCTTATCTGGTGGGTTTCTTTTAAGAGAAGAGACCTCATTTCTAGTGCTACAAAAATGGGCAAATAATGTTTGGAAGAACAAAGTGTTGATATAAGTATTAATAGTTGATAAAAACTTAGTACTATTTACCTTTTCTTCCAAATCTCAGGCTCTCAAGGTCTTGGAAGAAGACCCTTGGCATATTATAAATCTATTACTGTTTCTCTAAAGTTAGTAACCGGGGTTTTATGGTGAAACAAAAAACTCATGTCAATTCCTTTGTGGGTTAACTTGTACAATGTCCCCTTGAAATATTGGACTACCAAGGGACTGAGTATGATTGCAAGCTACTTAAGGCAGCCTTTATGTATGGATGAAAATATATCAAAAGAAGAAGATTAGGTTATTCTTGACTGTGTATTAATATGGATATTTCCAAGAATTTAGTTGAACAAATTCTTGTCATAAGATTGGGTATGAATGAGACACTATATAAAGACAATGTAATAGTGAATTACTACTGGAAACCTTCATTAAAGCTATAGGGTAAAAGTTGATGCAAAATGGAAAAAATTTTAAGAAAGGGGACTATATGGAACTAATGGGACTAAAGCAAGAGGATAAAGAAGAAAATGATGAGATGATCTTAAGCCAAAAAGTAACCAAAGATGCTCCGACTCTACTTGATTCAAATGGGCTACTTTAGCCTAAGGAGAAATCATAAACAAGCACTATTAATGATGATCCAGTGGAAGGAAAGATGGCTCCCTAGCAGAGGGACCAGTAAAATGGTAGCCAGAAGGAAAAGGAGGCAAGCACCTTCCCTTCAACCTCAAACAATGCTGGGGGAAATGAACTTGATGAACAATTCACCAATATCAAAAGTAGGAAAGCTATTAGGAGCAAAGGTAAAGGCTCCAAAGTCATTTCTTTATGATTATAATATGGAATATTAAGGGCTTTAATTTCCATAAAAACATTTGGCTCTAGGGAATTTTTTTTGGTTAATGAAAATCTTGGATTTTTGCTCTTCTAGAAACAAAAATCAGATATGGGTATCCCAAGTTTCTTAATAAATTAGTTTATAAGTGGAGTTTTATCTCAAACCACCAAGCTCATGCACATAGGAAAATTATAGTTAGATTTGATCCAAGGATTGTGGAAGTTGAGGTTCTGAAAATGGAGATATAGGTTATTCACATGAGGTGGCACTTTATTAAGGGGAATAAATCCATCCTTGCATCTATAGTGTATGGATTGAACTATTCTTTTCAGAGAAAGGATCTTTATGGGAGTTTTCTGATCTTTCAAAGAAGAGTGGTAGGACCTTGGTTAATTACAGGTGACTTTAAATCCACTCTCTATAGAACATAAGCTGAGGGGCACTTTTCTTTAAGAAATTACTCTTCAGACTTCAAGGATTGTGTTGATCTTTTAGGAGTCATATACCTTAAGACAAATGGGCACTTCTTCTTTTGGAGTAATAAGCAAACTAATGGATGGTCCCTCAGTAAAAAGCTAGACTAAGCTAAGGTTAATTAGGCGTGGTTACAACAATTCCCAAAAAGCAAGGCCTCTTTCTTAAATCCTATCTTCTCTGAACATACCCCAATAAAGGTGTGTGATTTATTCTTAAAGGTGAAAAGATGCTCTCCCTTTAGGTTTAACAATTATTTAGCTGAAAGTGGAGGGATTCTAGGATTCCTTAAGGAAAGGAGTGACAATTAATGTAAAAGGAACACCCCAATTCAAATGTGCGCAAAAGCTTAAGATAATCATAGAAGGATTAAAGTCTCTCAAGAAACAGATAGGAGAGAGCACCTCTCAAGCCATTACAGTAGCCAAAGGCAAGCTCTCCCAAGTTTAGAACATCCTTTCTTATAATCGAGGAGACAATTCTCTCTTATCTTTAGAGGAGTCTACTTTGAAGGAATACTTATAAGCTCTGAATAACCATCCCAATTTATTAATGCAAAGGGACAAGATTAAGTGGCTCAATGAAGGAGATAAAAGCATTAAATTTTTCTTCAACTCTCTAATTGCTAGTAGGAATTCTAACTCTATTAAGGTAATTACCACATAGGATGGGAGAATAATATGCAAACAAGAGGAATTGTTGAAAGAGGCTGAGACGTATTTTAAAGAATTCTATTGCTCTCAAAAGATAACAATACATACTCATCTCTTCGAATCTATTATTCAATCTAAATTATGTGAAGAGGAGAAAGAATCATTAATTAAGAATGTTGAGGATTTTGAAATAGAAAAGGTGGTCTTTCAAATGAATCCTAAAAAGGCACTAGGGTCAAATGGATTCAATGGATTTTTTTCTAGAAGGCACAGCCTGAGATAGGTCCAATGGTGAAAGAAGTTGTCAAATAATTCTTCTCTTTAGGAATTCTTTTGAAGGAAATAAATAAAACTTTTCTTTGCTTGACCCCCTAGCTAAACAACCTAGCATCTTTGGAGGATCAAAAACCAATAGCTTGCTCCAATTTCCTTTAAAAAGTGATTGCAAAATTGATTGCTAATAGACTAAAACTAGTTTTAGGATCCTTGGTTAGTGATAACCAAAGTGCTTTTATATAAGGTAGGAAAATAGAAAATAACATCTCCATAGTGTAGAAACTCTTAAAAAGCTACTCAAGGAAGAATCCTCCAAAGAATTGTGCCTTCAAGATTGATTTTAAAAAGGCATTTGATAATGTGGAATGGAACTTCATATTAAGACTTCTTGAAGTGATGCGTTTTCTAAGTAAGTTGATTAAATGGATTAAAGCTTGTATTACTTCTCCATATTATGTTATACTAGTCAATGGAACTCTAACAAACATCTTCCATGGTGAAAGGGGGCTTGGGCAGGGGGATCATATGTCACCTTATCTTTTCATATTATATATAGAAGTCTAACTTCTCTGTTTAAGTACAATATTGGCAGGAGAACACATTTTAAGCATCATAGCAAGTGCAAGAAAGTCTCTTTGGTAAATTTGTGTTTTACAGATGACTTATTCTTATTCTAAAAGGCTGATGGGGAATCAATTAATCTCTTAATGTCTACTTTGAATCAATTTAACTCCATGTTTGGATTGACTATCAACTATGCCAAATGTCACTTTGTTCTATCCAAAAGTGCATACAAAACTTAAGGAAGAATATTATCTATAGTTAGAATGAGAAGAAATCAATCCCCTTTATGCTATATAGGCTTACCATTCATAACCAGAAGGATCTAGTTTAATGAATGCTATCCTCTCATTGAAAAAATTTAAAAGAGATTGACTTCTTGGACTAACTGAGCCCTATCGTTTGGAGGTAGGCTATAATTAGTCAACTCAGTTCTCAACTCCATGCATATCTATTGATCTTTTAAAACGGTGCTAGTAAATAGAGTTATTAAATCAGTGGAAAAACTCATGAGGAGTTTTTTATAGGGAGGTTATGACTTTAATAGGGGACATTTCAAAGTAAAGTGGACTGATCTTTACAGGCCTAAGGTGGAGGGAGGTGTATGAGTTATTTCAATAAAATCCTCTAATAAAGCTCTCTTGATAAAGAAGTTCTGGTTCATCTTATAAGGTAAGGAAACTCTATGGGTCAAATGGTTCCATAGCTATGTCCTAAAAGGGAAGCGCATATAGGTTGTTAACCATAAGACTTCACATTCTTGGTTTCTAACACAACTATTGAGGTTAAAGGAAGATTTGAAACTTAAAATTTCTTGTTAAGTGGGGAATAGAGTAAAGGCTAGTTTTTGGTATGAAAACTAGACAGGAAGTGGCCCCCTAATCAATAATTAGATTACCACTCAACTCTTGAGCCATCTCTCTTTAATTGCCAAGGTTAAATCCTTTATAAGGGAAGGGAAATAGATGGAATTCCCAAGGGAACTTCAATTCCTAAAACCCAACTATCTTCCTAATTTGATGTCCCCTAATAAATATATTTGGAGAAACCATCATTAGGATTATTTATCACCGAAAGCTGTAAAGAATGGCTGATTCAAAGAAATGACAAAGTTGATTGGAATGGAATAATTTGGCACAAAGAGCTACTGCCTAGCTCTTTATTCATTCTACGGCTAACAACCCTAAACAAGCTAAGTATAGTGGATAGGCTTCCCTTTCTTAATCATAATGAGGCATATGTCTTGTTTAACTCTGGAAGAGAAAATAGGGACCATTTCTTTTTAAAGTCTCTTTTCTCTAGGGACATTTGGTACTGGATCAGATCCCTTTGGGATTTAAACACTCTTTAACACATAGGGATTATGCAGTGGTTCATCAAATTAAAGTATATTTTACGTCATACTATAATTGTCTGTCTTATTTCCTTTACAAGTTACATTAAGGAGATATGGATTAAAAGAAACCTCAGAAGGTTCCAAGACACAAGTAGAAGTCAACAAGAAGTTTTTGAGCGTGTTTATACTAAAATCAAAGAAAAAATTATCTCCTTAAAATCCATTAAGAAATGCTCACATCATTTATCCAGATTATGGAGAATATAACCAAGTGTGTTAATCTTGTGTAGAAAGAAGAATTTCAATATAGATAGCATATAAAGAAATGGAAAGAATAATATAGAGGGCTTATCTTAAGGAGACAGACGGAGCAGCGACAGAGGATATTAGGCTTGCATGCAAACCCACCTACTGTTAAGACTAGTAATCGATAGGCTGGTGAAGGAAAGTGCCATAAGACCGCTTCAAGAACTAATGTAAATTTAGAGTCTGAACAAGATTATATGGAAAGGAAATTAAAGAGGAGACTTTGAGTTTCTTCCTCGATTATATGGGTTTTATGCCCTAATTGTATTATTCATCTAATGTAAGAGCATTAATGGTATGTTGATTGTAATTTCACTTTTTACTTATTAATTAAATTCTTTTTTAATTTCTCAAAAAATATGTTTCAAAATAAATAAACTTTACAGCCTGTCATCTAATAGAAAACTAATAGCCAAATTATTCCAAACTCCACCTTCTTCTGAGTGGGAAGCCCAAGTCTTCAGTAACTTTGTGAGTAACAAAGATTTCATTGATCTAGTAGTAGACCCTGTGTGTAAGTGTATGCTTCTCTATTTTAGTATTCTTGAATATTCTTTGGTTTCTTTCATTTCATATTGTATACACATAGTGATTCAGGCTAAGGCTTAAACTTTTTTTTTATCTTTCCTTATTCTTTTATATTGGTTTTTAGCCCATACTAAGATATTATCCCAATCAACCACTGGATAAACTAGATTTATGCTTTGTTGCATTTTAGCCCATATGGTAGTTATGAACTTAAATTGGAAGAAAAGATGATTTATAGATTCAGGCTCAATATTGCGTAAGATACAGATTTGATCACTAATTCCCTTAAGCCTATCTTTGGTTTTGAATCTCCCTCTAGCAGCTAACCAAGTGACGAAGGATGCTTTGGGTATCAAAAAAGCCTTTCCAAACAATGTTATACCATTGAATGGTAGGAACTTCGGGTCTGATAGCATTTAAGTAAGAAGAGATGGCGAACTTACCATTTCTGTTAATAGACAAGGTGGCTTTATCCTTCATTGTGGAGTTGGGCAAGTAGTCGGGATAATGGTTCAATAGTCCATCAACCCCCTTGCCAGTTGCTATCTAAGAATTCTGACAATGACATTAGAAATTCAAGTTTGGATTAGCACTCTAGAATTAAGTGTTGAAAGGTCTCTTCTCATAATTAGAGGACTCTGAGTAGCCTAATTATCAAACCAAAACCAAGTATCTTCACTAATACCAATTCAAATTTGATAAATGGGCATATAATATGTCTTTTCTAAGCATTTGAATGAGAGGCCAAGAATGTTCTTTCTTTTTACCTATTTTTCAGAAGCTAGAATCCCTCAAGTAATATTCATTGTCCCATTTGCTCTAAAGTGCATCTTTATCATTAAAAAGCTTTCATATTTTCTTAGCCACTAGCTTTGTCTAGATCATCTATATTAAGACAAATCTTAGCCCACCCTCTTGCTTTTTCCAACAAAGTTGTTCCTATTTGATTTTGGCTCTTTTAGGATTCTCAACCTTTCCAGAACAAAGGAAGTTCCTAATGCATTTTTCCATCTCCTTATTGATCTTCTTGGGTTGAATAAGGTGAGAGCTCCAACGATTGTGGAGATTATTCAGCACTGAAATGATCATCTAAACCCTTCTAACTTGAGATAGAGCTCTATTTTTCCAAGCATTTATTTTGTTCTTAAATTTCTCCAACAGCAGAATACAATCTTGAAACTTTAGCTTCTTAGAAGAGATTAAAACTCCAAGGTATTTGAAAGGCAAGTAGTGGACATTTAACCTAAAGACGTTCTTTAGACTGTCATATTAAAAACATTAGAAGAGAAGTACACCTTACTCTTTAATAAGTTAATGCAAAGTCCAATGATCCTGCAAAACATAAGGAGAGATTTACGCAAAAGTGAGATGGAGTTTTAATTAGCTACATAGAACCTCATTAGATCATCTGCAAAACTAAGATGAGTAAGTTGAATCTCTTTGCATTTGTAATGAAATCTGAAACTAAAAGGTCTAGATGTGTTCAATTTGATTATTTTGTTAAGAATCTTCAGGGAAATATCAAATAATTAGGGAGAAAGATGATCACCATGCTTATCCCATTAGAACCTTTAAAAAACTTGCTTAGGGATCCATTAATAAGCACACTATAAGAGGGGGTTGAGAGGCATTCTTTGATCCAATTGATGAAATTGATATGAAATCCAAGCCATTAAAGACCATCAAAAATTAAATTCCATTGAAGAATGTCAAATGCTTTAGGAATTTAATATCACAACTTTTAATGGGCCTATTGTTATTATAATCCCTTATCAGCTCCTGTACTATTAGAATGTTGTCTGAGATAGTTCTGCCTAAGATGAAAGCTCCTTGGGAGAAATGAATCATTTGCTTTAAAGGATCCTTTAATCTATTAGATAGCATAATAGAAATCACTTTGTACAGAGTGTTACAATAAGAAATAGGTCTAAAGTTGTTGGTGCCCCGCCCTTGCAAGTCATGTGCCTGACGTCCTAAGTGATATCTAGACGCGCATCCCATAAGGGTGGTATGCCCACACCAGTCAATCATCAAAAGGAACTCACTTTTCCTATTTTCGAACAGATTTTGGAAAAACTCAAATTGGAATGTCAATTGGACCTCTTCAGGACATTTGTTCCCCCATTGTCTTAAGTCTCTAATGACACTAAGATCATTCAATTTGGTTTGAAAATTTGAAAGATATAGCCCAAACATTTTCGGACTGTTTTTGTATTGAAACAGTGCGCTATACCCAACTTCACTCTAGAAATTGAAAGTCTTAGGGACTAAATTAAAATTCGATTCCTTCAGATAATTTGTAGTGTCTCTAGCTTATTTAGAAACAATAATCATCTCATTTGGAGCTCCACAGATCAAGATATCATCAAAATATCATCAAAATACTGAAGAATGCTTAGTAAAAATATCCAACTCACCCTCTTCCAACCGATCCCCTCACTTTGATTCAACCAATCTTTTTCAAATTAATACCCAAAGTTATAAAATTTTGTGGAGAGATAGAGGAATGTGTTAGGAATCCAATGCTTTAAAAATCAGGTCATTTGGAGGTTGGACGACAAAGTTATGGTCAAAAGAGTGAAACATGTTCAGGCTGGAGAAAGGACCTGTGGGTCGCGATCGTGCTTATGCACGATCACGATCTGGTGAAAGAACCTGCTGGTCTTGTCGCGATCACGAGTTTCCTCTTCTCTCTTTTCTTCCTCTGACTTGTCTTGGTAAAAAGGGCATAACTTTCACTACAATTATCGGATTAAGGGCATTTAAAGACCGTTTTAAAAAAGATTTCTAGATCTACATCTTCCACGAAGACCTCAAAGCAAGATTGTGACTCAAAAAGGATCAAAATCGTAATTTACTGTAACTGTCCCATGAATGTCCGTTTTACTGTAGCTGTCCACCTCTCCAATGCTTCCTACATCCATTCTAACATCACATTCACTCATAAC
>JANZXP010000002.1:26970594-26984837 GCA_027576715.1 Erythroxylum flavicans
TTATATGACTAATAATATATTTTTATGAAATATTTTATTTACTAAATTTATTTTATTTATATTTTCTTATTTTAATTCAATATTTATTATTTATAATTTTAAATTTATGTGATTAATAATATATTTTTAATTATTTATACAATAATTAATAGTTTATTAAATCAATGGCCTTTTTAGTCATTTTATCTCTTTTCAGCAACTGCTACTGCACTTGCCAAATACTTATTTTCACGTTTCAGCAGTTACCAAAACAGCAATCTCAAATACATAAGTACTTATTGAGAATAAGTACTTATCATTTCAGCAGGTTAATTTCAGTAGCTTGTCAACCGCCACTGCTCTCCTAAACTAAACTTTATGTATCATAATAAAATAAGAACACGTTTGGCTTTTATACAAACACCAATGCTCTAAACATATCATATTCAACCAATGGTAAATTATGCTAAACTTGATGACACAAAAATCAAGGCATTTAAATGTATGTAATAAAGATTCGGAGTTAGACCTTGTATTTATTGAGTTTCAATATTAAGCAACAACTAAAAGAGATTATGGTTAATTGATGATTAAATTAACTAAATCAATGTTTGAAGAGATATTATAGTTTCTCATACTTTCCTACGCCAGATCCCCTCCTTCTTTCCCTCTCCTCTAATATTCCAGCGTTACCCATTCCTTCCTTTCTCTGCATCTTTCTAATTGACAGAACTGGCACATGCCAGCGCGTTTCTATCCTTAGTCCTCACTTCTGCTGCTTCTTCGTCGAAGCAGTTCCTAGTTTAGGCGGCTGCCTCCTCTAATTTCTGCAATTAAGACCTAATTATTGGATTAAATCGTCTTGATATGTCAGTAGAAACCTGAAGTGACATACCAATTGAGCAAAGAGAAATCTGAAGTGAGTTAGGCTGTTCCACTTCCATCACATGTAATAAATATAACTAATTCTTTAATTTGTCCAAAACAACTTTTGCCTTAATAGGCTCGGATTTGGACTTTGGGCCTGATAGTGATATAGTTTAGTTGAATTGGGTTGTCCACATTCCACACACCAGCTAAAACCCTAGGCGCAATTCCTCCGGTGTATATAATGCGCGGGTTTCAGGTTTCCTCATACACGAAGTAGTCACATAGACGTCCCACTTCTACTCTCTCTGCGAATTGCTGCAAGTATCTCTTTCGTCTTCTTCAACCATGGTAAATCTCTTCTGTGATTCCCTTCACTTGATGGCCGTATTGTATGTTCTTTATTTCTTTCCTTGTTCGCTGTATGTGTAGTTAATCTGTTCTATCTCAGATCTTAGTTGTCTGTCGAGTTAATCCATAGTATTAGATGTGTTAAACAATTCCTTTTCGTAACCATTTAGATTACAACTCTTCCCGTTTAACGCTTTAAAACCTGTGGGTTTTCCACCCTTCATCATTTTGTTTTGTTTTCGTTTTTTTCAAAGTGGGTTTATCGAATTTTCATATACAAAAAAAGTTGGCTAATAGTTTCTATAAATCAATCTGTTATAAGCTGTCGTCATTGGTGTAAAGCAAAAAAAAAATTAAATGCGATCTCATGCGATAGTTTGAAGTTAAAAGCGATGTTCTTTATGCTTTTTCGTTGATTTCTCTTTGATTTGAGATAATCTGCTCTAATAGCCTCTTTTACATCTGTTAATGTCAGTATTGTTGAAAGCTTGATCCTCCTTTCTGGGATATAGAGTGATGTAGAGACTTTATGTGGTGATATCTGTTTTACTATTATTATGCTTGTTATACTTTTAGAGCATTGTTGTGTGGAAAAATTCTCAATCCATAACTTGGGTTGCTTTGCTGCGAGTGATTTTCAGTCGAGAAGAAAAGTTAGGGAACCGAAGGAAGAAAACGTGACTCTTGGTCCTGCAGTAAGAGATGGTGAGAATGTTTTTGGAGTGGCCCACATCTATGCATCATTTAACGACACATTCATTGTAAGTACTGAAAGGATTTTTGGTAGCTTTTGTGGTGTCCGATATCCTGTCACCGATTGTAAAGTAATCTGGTTATTGTGAACTGCAGCATGTGACAGATCTTTCTGGAAGAGAAACTCTTGTCCGCATTACTGGTATGTAAGCACTTTTAATGCTGTAACACAATCTTTTGTCATAGAGTACCTATGGAAAATCAATATTGACTGACTTAAAATTTGCCTGTCATGGGAACTTTAGTATGGTTTTAAGATCAAAAGCTCGCAAATATGACCTAGTTCAAAGATTTTTGTCGTTTAAGTATGTTTGATGAAAAGTTTACATGTTTTTGCACATGATTCCTTTGTTGATGTCACATGAATTTGTGTTGACATGTGAATTTATTTGTTGTGCATAGTTTGTAAAGCTTCTTTACTTCTAAAATTTTTGACTAAAAATTTTCAGTTTTATTTGGATTGCAGCTTATTTATTTCACTTTTTCTTTCCATTAGTTATCTTGTATGTTTACAAGTTACTGTTATCCCTAAGTCTGTTTTCTGGAACAGGTGGAATGAAGGTGAAAGCTGACAGAGATGAGTCTTCACCATATGCTGCCATGCTTGCAGCGCAGGATGTTGCCCAGAGATGCAAGGTTATCCTACATTTAAATCTAGAATCCTACCTGAATCTTCTATTTGTGTCACGTGGTTTTTATAATTATCTATGGTCAGTGGATGCACTAGTTCTGGGTGCCTAGTCAAATTAGCTTGCTTTTCTTTTTGATTCATTGAGGCAAGGTGTCAGCTGTGGCCTTCATGTAATATACCGTTGCTTTGCCTTTGCATGAACAGATTTCTCACTCTTTTTACACAGCAAAGCAATGCGCCATTTCCACTTCCACTTCCACTTGTTATTTCTCTTAAGTTTTTTCTTGTCCCCTGTGTTCCTTTCTTAAGGGAAACATGACCTCAAAACTCCTCCTAGTTGTCATGTGGTATTAATTGCAATTATTAATCATTGCATTAGAGGTGGTTTTTTTTTTTAACTCAAGCTGTAGGTGGTGTAGGTTCCAATGTCCGCGGTGCTTATCATCTTCTAACTAAGACTTTGTTTCTGATTCTAATGATATGCAGGAACTTGGAATTACTGCCCTTCATATCAAGCTCCGAGCTACAGGTGGGAACAAGACAAAAACACCTGGTCCAGGTGCTCAGTCCGCTCTTCGTGCCCTTGCTCGATCTGGAATGAAGATTGGTCGTATAGGTACTGCATATATTTATTTGATCTGTCTTAACATAAATGTCACAGTTTGAACTGTTCTCTTTTTCCTGTTCTGCAACGGCAAAATTTTATGGTATTAGACTTCTCGTGTGGTGAGATAATGATTTGTTTCTTGTATGCAAATTTTCCAGAGGATGTGACTCCCATCCCAACTGACAGCACACGTAGAAAGGGCGGGAGGAGGGGCAGAAGGCTGTGAGGGTCCTCGACCATGTTTTTTGTTTCAGCTTTTGCAAATTGATACTTGTTTCGTGGATTTAAACAAGTTAATCTTGGAGATATTGAAGTGAATGTTAAATTTTTTTTGTTTTTCCGTGCTCTTCCATGAATTAATTATTGTGTTGAACTGCAGAAGTAGTTTTCTCAAAAAAGAAATTTTTGTTGTCTACTACTAGTTCTAATTTGTGTTGGGCCGAATGGTAGTCCTGACGCCCAAGCACATCATATTTATAAGCCTGCAATTATGGTTTTGGCACTTTTCGACTTTCTATGATCCCAAATGATTGCATCCTTTAGGTTGATGTGCGAAATTTGTTAATGGAATAAAAACAATGCAATGCCTCATTTCCTACTTTCTGTTTTCACCGCCTTTGTGGTTTACTGTAAAAAAGGGGAAGAAAATTCGCTGGCTTTTCGCTCATAATAATCATCATACATGAAAATGAAAAACAATTTTGTTTAAAAGATTTGCATGGTAAGGATTGGAAGCAACGACTGCAAATCTACTTTTTAATATCGTTTTATTATGTCTGGAAACGAAGGTTCTGAGTTCTGACCGTTAAAATCTTTGTGGATGATAAATGGGAATAAAATTTAAGAATTTAAATTGTGATTTTTTATTTATTGAAAATTTTAAATTTTAAATAGAAAAATGAATTATGAAATAAATTTTGATTTATTTGGTTTATAAATTTTAATTAAATTATAAAAACTGATTGATTAATTAATTAACAAATACATTGATTTTTAATAATAAAATTATTATATTAAATTAAATTAAAAAATTAAAAATAGCTTGTTAGATATTTCTGATAAATAAGGATGTCAAAAATTGCCCTCCTAGCTCGTGATCAACAAGTTTGATCTAGTCAAATCAAGCCACGGGTTGGCTAAATTTGGCTCGAGTCACATATCGAGCTGAGCCATGGGCCAAAGAGGTCGGGTCGGGCTTGGGCTTGGGCTTGAGCTAAAACATAAAAACACTCTTCATTACTAATAAAATAAATTTCTATCTGCATTTAAAACTGATTTGAAGTAAACTATTATTTTTTCCTACTGAAAGCATTTCTAGTCTTCAACATGTCTAACTTGTCCGACATTGTGTTCCTTATACTATGGGGGATATATAATGACATATATACACGTTCCTAACCTCATCAACCAATATATTTAATTTATTCACTTTCCTAACCTTATTAACCAATATATTAATTCAAACTAATAAATTGTCTTATAGCTATAAGAAAAATATATTGTGGTAATTAAAGCATGAGAAGATTGAATGGAAAAGCTTATGCTTATCGGGTTGATTAAGGTATGTGTAATCAGCATGCTCTTGAGTTATGCTTGTATGTAATATATAAGTATGGAATGACCAGTTAAGTTGAGTGATGTTTTGTTGGGATTTTAGGAAATTGGGAGGAGTAAAGTAATATACAATTTATATATGTGTGTCAATTATTGGGTTCGCCATGAACATATGCATAAGAATGCAGCGAAAGTATAGGGATCATAATTTTGACACCATGACAACCCAAAAAAGTCAAAGTCACACATGCATGTATAGACATATAAAAAAAAAGAAATATAAAACTTTTTATCTTTTGCTTCTCCTTCTTTGTTGTTTCTTCTCCTTGTTTGGGTTGTTACAAACACCAAACCTTTTTAGAGGATCTGACAGTCTTGATCACCTAAAAGCATGCAAAGATGAAGAAGAGTGTCAAAGGATGATCTAGCTGAACATATTGTAGAGGATCAGTAGTTAAAACTGAAGGCATCTACTAATAAGACAGATTTATGCATTTCGGATGAGATAGATGATCAGATTATCAGTAATTCTGATAAAGGAGAAAAAAGAAGTTCCCCTGAAGCCAAACAACAAACTGTAACTAATATGTCACAACAACCAATCTCCATTATCTAGGTGGAAAAGCAGGAGGAAATTTTCGAACTAGTTCAAACTAGAAAGAGCATTCGGAGTAGTAAGAAAGGCTCGAAATGTAAAGCTAGTGTTACATGACTTTTCTAGTATGGAATTTTAGAGGAATAAACAATCCTTCAAAGCTCAATGCCTTGAAGGAGTGTATTCGACAAGAGAAGCCTAAATTTCTATATCTTTTAGAATTTAAAATCAAACTCGAAAGCTTGAATAAATTAGGTTGTTTTGGAAGCCAATGGCATGTTAAATCTAATCATCAATTCCATGATTATGGGAGAATCATCCTAGTATACGACGAGGAACAAGTAGAGATTGAAGTCTTGGAAGCAGGAGAGCAATTCATACATACTAAAACAACTTTCAAAACTGAAAACATTTCAATGATGGCTACTTTTGTCTATGGACACAATACCACCTTTCAGAGAAGGGACCTAAGGAATGTATTGAGAAGATTAAAGGGAACTGCTAATGGCCTATGGATCATAAATGGCGACTTCACTATTTATTAATCGGAAGCAGAAGGGAGTTGTAACTTCCACAATTACAATACGAATTTGTTGGAATGCACAAAAGATGTGGAAATTTCTGACTTAAAATACGAGGGACACAGATTCACTTGGAGCAACAAACAGATTTCCAATTAGCTAATTAGAAAGAAACTGGATAGGGCCATGGTTAATATGGAGTGGCTAACTACTTTTCCTAATAGTAAAGCTATGTTTTTGGACCCTTGTTTTTCGGACCACTCCTCTATCAAGGTGGACAACCTTTTCAAAAAGGTCTTTCTGAGATACCATTTCAGGTTCAGTAATTTTTTGTTCTTAATGGAAGGATTCCAAGAAGCTATTATCAAAGGTTTGGATTTTGAAGCCTCGGGCACTAAACAATTCATTTGCATGCAAAAGCTTAAAGCGATAAAGCAGGAACTGAAGAGATTAAATGGCAGAAGGAGGGGGAGCACAGAACAAGTAATAGTAAATGCTAGATCTTGATTATCACTGATCATAATTCACTTGTTGATAACCCAACTAATGATTTTACTGCGAAGGAGGAGAAGGAGGCCCTAAAGCTCCATTTGCATGCGGTAAACAATCATTACTCTTTGTTAAGACAACGATCCAGAGTCAATTGGATCAAATACGAATAGAATTACTTTTATCAAAATAGAATCAGGGAGGATATTATATGAGCAAACTAAAATTGCTCAAGATGCTTTGTCACACTTCCAAAAGGTCCTTGGTACTGAAGGAAATGCTTGCACTAGCAGTGCAGAACTCAGGTTGTTCATCTCCAAAAAAATTCCTGAAGATCAGGCTAATCTCTTAATTAGACAAATCACATATCGGGAAGTAGAAGCGGTGGTATTTAAAATGAAGGGCTCTAAAGTCCTAGGATCGGATGGCTTGAATGGGTTCTTCTATCAGAAAACTTGGAATTTAACAGGGAAGATGATGAAAGAAGCAGTCCATTAATTCTTCAATAATGGAGTACTCCTAAAAGAGATCAACAAGACCTCTTTGTGTTTGATCCCGAAAACACTCAACACTTCTACTTGGAATGACTTCAGGCTTATCGCATACACTAATTTATGTTATAAGATTATAACCAAAATCCTAGCACATAGACTCAAAACGGTCCTTCACTACATCATCAATGAAAATCAAGGAGCTTTCTTGAGCAACCAAAATATTGGCGATAATATTCTATTATTATAGGAACTCTTGAAAGGATATATTAGGAAAAAATCTCCTAAGAACTGTACTTTAAAATTGGATCTTCGGAAAGCCTTTGATAGTGTCAATTAGGATTTCTTACTGCAGATTATGGGTATTATGGGGTTCCCCCAGAAATTTATGCATTGGATTAAAGAATATATCTCTACGGTCTCCTTCGGAGTTTTGATCAATGGGTGTCCTATTGAGATTTTTAAAAGCAAAAGAGGACTTAGGCAAGGGGATCCTCTTTCCCCTTACCTATTCCTTATTTGTATGAAAGTTCCTACTCTTATGTTGAGATATAAGATCTCCTTAAACTCGGACTTCAAGTTCCATTCCAAATGTAAACTACTTTCTCTAACGAGTTTATGTTTTGCAGATGATCTAATCCTTTTTAGTAAGGCTGATCCCCCTTCAGTTACAATTCTTATGGATACCTTACAAAAATTCAAGGAGATATTAGGACTGAGCATCAATCTTCAAAAAAGATTTTTTATTTTATCATCAATCTTCAAAAAAGCTTTTTTATCTTATCAAACAGTGATGCTCATCTGGTTAATGACATTTCTATTGCAACTAGAATGGGTAATCAGGACCCTCCTATCACTTACTTGGATATACCTATCTCATCAAGACGAGTACGATTTAGAGAATGTCTACTGCTAATAGAGAAGATACAAAAGAGGTTAAGTTCATGGACAAATAAGTCGCTATCCTATAGGGGCAAGCTTTAGCTACTAAAATTTGTTATTATGTCTATGAACACTTACTAGTGTTCCCACATTTTTATCTCTAACGGGCAAGTCAAAACAATGGAAAAAATGATGAAACATTTCCTTTGGAGTAAGGGGAAAGGAGAAAGAGGAATGGCTAAGGTCAGTTGGAGTCACATATGTCAACCAAAAGCATCAGGAGGATTGGGATTGGAGTCAACTGGACGAAGCAACAAATGCTTACTACTGAAAAGGGTGTGGAGAATTTTGTGTGAAAAGGAATCACCATGGATTTAATGGGTTCACATCTATATCTTAAAGGGTGGTAGTCTATGGGCCATTAAGCTGAAAGCAAGCTACTCATGGTTCTTCAACCAAGTTCTTAAATTGGGGGAAGAAGTTCAAAGTCAGATCACTTGTAAGATAGGGGTAAGGGATCAGATTTCACTATAGTACGACAATTGGGCAGGGCAAGAAGCCCTAATTCACAATCTGATAGCTAGGAAAATGTTGGATAGATTCCCTAAAAAGGCTAAAATCCAAGAACTGGTTGTAGATGGCAACTGGAACCTCTCCCAAGAGGAGATAAGATCTCTGTCGTTCCCACATATTAGATTCAATGGAGGAGAGGATACATTTCTATGGAAAGGGGTAGCTGTCTCGAACATCAAAAATAGAGGGGTTAAACAGCTCAAATACGGGACAAACACTACTATTGGTTTGGTGTAAACTAATCTGGAACAATTCTATTAAACCTAATGCTAGCTTCCTAAGCTGGTTAGCATTGAAGGACCGAATTAGTACTATGACTAGACTAAAATTCCTCTCCTTCTCTAAAAGATGCATCTTCTGCAACCTAGAGGAAGATGACAGAGATCACCTGTTCTTCAATTGTGATTTTCCTAACAGAGTATAGAGTCACATATCTTCCTTATGTTTCCTCATATATAACCATAGAAGCCCAAATAGTATAATCTAGGAGATTATATTGAACCATGCTTCCAAACATGACAAGGAAGTGTACATGGCCGTTATTACTACATGCATTCAGGAGATCTGGAGGGAGAGAAATAATAGAAGGTTTTTAAACAGAGAAAGAGGCACGCATACAATCACTGATATCATCTCTAAAAGAATCAGAGAACAACTGATCATTAATAAAATGGGAGAAAAATGCAGTGTGAGACTAGTTACTTCTTGGAGAATCTAACGAATCACCAAGAACTCCCAACTACATTTCGCCCGTATAACCATACGCATATCAGTTGCTGGAATCTAAAAGGAATCATTTACCTTTTCGGATCTCTCCTTTAGGAGGCATCTTGAAGTTATAATCGCGAGCTGAAAGATTTCACCTATGGAAGTCCCTTTGTATTGCCCTACTCAGAATAGCGGGATTAAGAAAGAACGAGAAAAGAAGAATTCAAAAGCAACCCAAAATTTTCTTACCTCCATAATCGGCTGAAGATCACCCGAACCCAATTCAGAACTTGTTGAA
The DNA here is from genome assembly GCA_027576715.1 of Erythroxylum flavicans. NCBI lineage: Eukaryota > Viridiplantae > Streptophyta > Magnoliopsida > Malpighiales > Erythroxylaceae > Erythroxylum > Erythroxylum flavicans. Next base: position 26,979,894 of record JANZXP010000002.1, read on the forward strand.
GGTGCTTTTGAGGGAGTACATTTAGGGTAATTCTTAGATGAGATAAGGGGAAACCCCGAATGAGTTACCCTTCCCACAGTTTGTCTCTTGTTGTGGTTTTTGCTCTTGACTACGATGTCATTTGATTGCTGGGTTTTTTATTAGTTATGTTGATTGCTTTTTGTTTCCTTGTTAAAGGATCATGTTTGTACTGAACATTATTATCATTACTAATTTATTTAATTTTTCAAAAAAAATGTGTAAGGATGATTTGAGCACTAAATTAGATGAGTTCAAGTAGATGCTCAAAATGAAAAGAACGATCAAGACTCTTGTTGCATGCACTTTGATTCATGCAACAATTGCATAAATTGCATGAACAAGAATCAAGACACCTCTCTCTCACTTTAAAACTCTTTTAGAGCCCTTATCTTCTAAGTACCAATTAGACTCTATGTACATAAGTGAAGAACTCACTTATATACCTAAGTCGTGCCTTCGGTCACGATCGTGGCCTACTTAAAAGTTAACATCGCCTTCGGTCATGATCCTACTTAAATCCGATCATACACACTATGTTTTTCATCCGATCTTTTATGCGTGTGACTCTTAGGTTCTCGGTTATTTTAGGCACTTGAATTAACTCTTAATTCAAGCAAATCATAAAGAATTTCATGATGCCAATTTACCGGAATATAAGTGGATTAACACATGAACCCTTCGATAGTTAATTATCCAACTTGCGAACCTTTCCATAGATAATTACCGTGCAATTCATCCTTTCACCATATTATACATCACTTGGTTCGGAGTATGGACTTTGTGTCAACTCCCACTAAATTGACTACGTCATATCTAGCCCAAGTGATGTTAGTTCTTTTCCTGGGATCTCATTACTCTATGTGTCATTGAAGACTCTCTTCATGACACATAACTTCTCTGGCCAGAGACTCCTAAGTAATGACGCTAATAAAAGGCCGTAAGTATCATTTCCTTCTATTAGGAGTAGTGAATCTTTTATCAGCTACCCAATTACCTTCGAATACTAATAGCTATACTCAATCACCACCCTAAGAGCGATCTCGTCTTGAGGGAACAAGGAATGATGTCAAAGCATAGGATTAATATCCAAGATATTCTTAAGTATCTCAAGTCTAAGGATATTTGCACCATTACTGTGATGAGATTGATCATTGACAATTGATAGATCATCCATAAGATGATCTTATAGAGGGTCTTCTGATGTACTTACTACTCTTAGTAAGCATCCACTTGTTAACTCTAAACATCTCATGCTTACAGTTTGTGAGATCCATTGCTTGATCAAATTCAAGGAGTATAACATACGCTAGTCTTTCTAGATTACTAATGTCCTATCTTATTAATTCTATGACTATGGATTATTTAGATACTAACATAATTGGACATGATAGGAATCTCATTATCATTATCTCATCATGATTTCCTTCATGCTATGTTTTGTATGATGGACTTCATTAATTCGATTTAAGATTGACATCAATTCATATATAAACAAATATCAAATTAATGAAAAATTCCTCTCTATTTATTAATCAAAATAAAGTTTTTACAAAAGTTCTAAAGGTGATTGCCTTTAGAGCACTACTCTAACATCAATTATAAAGATTCCATTGTTATATCAATTATTGACAATGATGAAAAGTAATACACAATTTGTATATGTGTGTCAACTATAAAGGAATAAATTGAACTCACAGGGATGTGTTAACGTAAATAATAAGGCAAGGCATGGCATTCTAGCAGAAAATGATTACGGATAAGATACTAAATGTTCACTAATGTTTTTCCTTCTCTATGTGAGTTTGTGACCTCTCTTTGTGTCTTAGATTTAAAGCTTTTTTGCATTGCCAGCCGTGACTAGGGCATGTTTATTTTGGTTTATGCATAAAACAATATCATTGTGGGTTTGAACATATTGAAGGGGTTAGTTAGTTATTGTTGATAGCTATTAGCATTGGTGTATTAAGAGTGAACTAATTTGAGAGAAAGTGAGCTCATTATTGGTTGTTTCTTAAGCTTTGAGATGCATTGAAAGTTATGTTGGAAAATTGTCGCCTTCTTTCTTTTATTATTTTATCTTTGTTATGTTGGAAAATTGACCCCTTCTTTCATGCATTTACTTAGTAACTAAGTTGGCATTTGAACCAATTAATTTTGTAATCCAAATGAAATGAATCACTATGTTTGGAATAAACGATAATGTAATTTAAAGAATTGAACTTTTCTTTATCTTTGGCTTGATATAATGATGGAATTGATTAAGAATGTGTCATGTCCAAATATATCCTTAACTTACCCTATCATATACGATAACTTGAGTCATTATTATATATTGATTATTTATAACCTTAAGTATTTATACGTTTTTTGTCAGATGGATGAGCATATTCTTTCAGTTGAGAGCTCTAATCCAGCATCAGAGGTAGAAGTAGAAACTTCTATTTCGACACCAAGTGGGGATAGAAGTTTAATTAGAAACTCAAGTTATTCAACGTAAAAATAAAGTTTGGAATCGTTTTAAGAAGACTATATTGACCGATGGAATTGAAAAAGCATAGTACAATTATTGTCAAAATTTGTATTCGAGCGGTTGGAAAGGTGGAATGTCTCATTTAAAGAGACGTATGGAATCATATACTAGAAGGAAGATGGTTTTAGGAGGTTAAATATTTTTGACCCCTAACCTTATGAAAGGGAAGAATGAAACGACCATAACAACTTTTGATAACAATAGATTAAGGATTTTAATTGATAATATGATTATTGGAGATGAACAACCATTTTTCTTAATTCACTCCAACCAAATTTCAAGGTGTCAAATTGGAATGCATTGAGAAATGATATTTTCAAAATTTACGAGGACAAGAAGAAAGAAACATTAAGAGCATTGTTGAGTGTTTAAAGACGAATTGTTATAACAATGGACATGTGGATAGTCGATAACCAAAAGATGGGTTACATGACGGTGACATCAAATTATATTAATGATGATTGGAAGTTATGCAATATACTTTTGAGGTAATTTATATTCTTTAATATTGTTACAATTTATTTTTTCATTATTTTATGAATTTATGATCCATGTTGGTAATATTTGTACATGATAGGTTCATTTATGTGTCGACACCGCATACAAGTAAAAAATTGGCAAATGTGTTGAAAGACTATTTGATGAATTTGAACATCCACAACAAAGTATCCTCCATCAAAGTTGACAATTGTAGCACAAATAATGCTATGATTGAGAAGTTGAAGGGTAAGATGCGAGTTGGGAGCTTATTAATTGAAGGTAAGTTATTTCATATGTGTTGTTTTGCGCATATTCTTAACTTGATTGTGAAGGATGGGTTGGAGACGATAAAGGAAGCAATAGAGTGTATTTAGAATAGTGTTTTATATTGGAGTGCAACTCCTAAAAGAGTTGAAACTTTTGAAGATGATGCACAAATTTTATGCATTCGAATTCAAGGAAGTTGGTTTTGGATTATCCAACTAAATGGAACTTAACCTTTAAGATGTTAAAGTCAACAATCTCATATGTTCAGTTGTTTATTAGACTAGCAGAAATGGATTCTCTATATTCCTGCGTACCATCAAAAAATCAATGGGACTTGGCTAGAGAACTTTGTATGAAGTTGAAATTATTCAATAATTTGACAAAATTGTTCTCAAGAACAAAATATTCAACTTCGCATTGTATCTTTAGCACTATGTCCAACATAAAGTATGCTTTATCATAATGGATGTTTGACTCCAATGTGGTTATTCAGACTATGGCGGAGCAGATGGCAGAGAAGTTTAATTCTTATTGGTCTAAGTTTGGAGATATTGTTGTAGTATTATATGCATTAGACTGAGATGGACATGGTTGAATATATTTATAATGTATTGCATAGTGGTAAAGCTCAAGAGCATGTACATACCATGAAGCAATTATGATATCAATTGTTTAATGATTATCAAGTCAGAATGCAACAAACTCATGATTGGGATCTTAGTAATGCAGGCAGTTCAACTCTAACTTCAGTTTCAAGTTTGACCTTTTCTTCTGACCCATTATTGACATATTCTCTTTCAATTTTTTTGAAAGAGAAAAAGGCTAGGATTTCTTACAATATGATGGAGTTAGCTAAATATTTTCTCAAAGATTGTGTTTCTGAATATGAATGTGAGTAGTTCGATATATTGTCATTGTAGAAGATGTCTCGACATAATTATCCGATCTTACCAGTCATTGCACGAGACTTGTTAGCTATTCCATCATCCATCGTTATTTCAGAGTTTGCATTTAGTACTAGCAGTCGGGTCATTATTGCTCGTCGTGGTCGACTTCATTACCACACTGTGGAAGCCCTTATGTGTGCTCAAAGTTGGTTAAATAATGAATATATTGATGGTAAATTTTTTTAATATATATATTCATTTATCTTATATTATCTTACCTAATATTGTGTTTTTTATTTTCCTACAACCACAGGTATTAATGCAGAGGTAACTAGCAAAATTAATCAACCAATTGCAGGCAATTTTGATCAAATATATAAAGATGAAGATATATTTAATTTTCTTTTAATTTAATATTACATTACTAAATATTCTTTTTATTTTAACATTATATTACTAAATATAATGTTTGTACATACAGATGATTTGATCCAAACTGTTGACAACCCTACCAATAAGTACAATTAGATGCTTTCTCAGTCTTTATTCTCTAGTATCCAATATCCAAAATTCGTCTATCCGATATGATATTATCTTAATTTTGTAAATTGTATCATTTCTTATAAAATGATTTAGATAATCATTAGTTTAAAGCAAAATTTTTTATAGGTAATGAATTTGATTTTATCAATTCTCTCTTATAATAATTAATAAATTATTTAAGTAAAATTAAAATTCGTAATTAATTGAATTGAAATT
>JANZXP010000002.1:26984937-27015900 GCA_027576715.1 Erythroxylum flavicans
AGTGTCTAAGCTTTGTCTATCTGTCATGACCACCATATTATCATAATTTTTGTACATTGTATCATTTACTGTAAAAATATTTGGATAATCATTCGTGAATAGTAATGATTACTATACTTAAATAATTAATGAATTTGGTTTTACCATTTCTCTTTTTTAATAATTAATAAATGATTTAAGTAAAATTGAAATTCATAATTAATTGAATTGAAATTCTTAACTATAATTAAATTAATGAATTTTCCTACAAATTCCTAAACAATTGAATTAAAATTCTTAATTAATTAATTATTTACGTAATCACATGATTTAATGGAAGGTTATTACTAAATTCAAATTAATTAATTCAACCTTGTATTTACTTTCCAACAATTCACTGACCAAACTCACAAGGACAACTACACAAGTTTGATGTTTGGCTTGAAGTTGGGGAGTGACTGCAAATCAAAATATTCAATATTAGAGTGATTTAGGAATGAATCTTCTAATATTAGAAAGGAGAAAAAATATGAATATAAATTTAGATTAATTATAATATGATTATTTTTAAAAAAAAGTAAAATAGGTTATAAAGTTTTAATATAATTATTAATCAATTTTTTTTGTAGTCCTTAGTAAATTTATAGGTAATTTTATCCTATACTTTATTATAAATGTTATGCTATAATTTATAATTTAAGAATTCAAAAATATATAACTAAAATTTTTCAATTTCTCTTAAAATAAATATATAAAAATTTTTAAAATGCATTAAAATTTTGGACCGACTCGGATCATTCCAGCTCGCCAACGAGCCATGAACCATCCTTGGCCTGCCCAAAATATGCCCGTTTGACATTTCAATAGGTAAATCTCATTCCCATGATTGCTTGGTTCAGAATCGAAGCAAGAATGTGGTAAAAGAGCTACCAAGCTCACGTGGAAAATTAAATACATTATTGTATAAACTAAAGTAAAATTTTAAGAGCATTTTTTAAATTTTTAAATATTTTTAATAAAAATTACCAATATAATAATTTAACTTCATCCTAAAATTTGACTCAAATTAATTAAATTTGATTTAAATTAGTAATTTAAAATAATTATAATATATTATTAATTTGAGTCAATTTTATAAGATAATTATAATAAATTAATAGTTTGAGTCAAATTTAACAGTTGAGTTATTATCTAAATAATATTTAATTAATTCATGTTCCATGTTACCAAAGTTTAAGAGGAGTTTTCAAAAAAGATATAAAACTAAAATAGACTTTTTGAAGAACCAAAAGATTCTTTTAAAATTTTCTTAAAATATAAAAAAATATGTCATTTACTCTATAAATAAATATGTAATTTTAGAATTTAAAGTTAGTAATGATTAAGAGTTAACAGACATGTTTATCTTAAAAATGGTTATGGGTACATGAATTAAAATTTCTAATTTAGTTCTGGAATAATATTAGTAAGTCCTAATATTATATTAGTGATCAGAAAAGTTTAATAATTTATGAAATAAAAAATGATGTTAAGTAAGGATTAAAAATAAAAATACATTTATGCATTGAATTACTTCCCAGCCCCCTCATCTCATCTTTTGACAGCGCTTCTCAATGTTTTCACATGTACTCGATACAATGGGCATGGATCCACAGAAATATAATATCCTTCACGTTTCTAACAGCGTTTTGAAAATTGAGAAAAGGGGACATGTGCTATTGAGTTCACTTAAATATAAAAAAATTCAACATAATCTGTACATAATGAAAATAGGAGAAAAGTCATCAATATATATTAGAAAGCGGTATTTTGAATATAAATCTCTCTTCACATACACTCAACAATTAACTCAAAATTAATTTAAAAACAATACCGACTAAACAATAAAAACCATTGTGTAATCCCATAAAATTGGCAACTGTTTAAAACCCATAGGCATTTATTTTTTATCCAATGCCATTTATTCATAGAGAACTAACATTCAAAGAATATATATCCCCATTTTCACTTTATGAACTGCACAAAACACATTCATTATTAACACTCAGTTAGGGTAGTCTATCCATTATGCTTAATTTGTTTAGAACATTTAACCTTAAAATGAAAGAAGAGTTGGGCAATAGCTCTTCATCTCAAACTATTCGATGCCAATTTACTCTTTCATTTCTCTATATCAACCATTATTTATACATCTTATTAGTGAATTGCCCTCTAGGGTGGATATTCCAAATGTATTTATCTGGGGACATTATATTTGGCTAATAATTAGGAGTTAAGAATTGTAGCTCCCTTGGGAACTTAATCCACTACCCTTCCCTTATAATAAAGTTTAACTTGGCATTTGAAAGTGACTCCATGTTGAATGGCTATCTGATTCCTAATTAAGGAGCCACTCCCTGACCAATTGTCATATTAAAGACTAGCCTTTTCCTCGCTACCTACTTGACAAGATGTTTAAGGTTCCAATATTTTCCTTAGTTTCAATAGTTATGCTAGAAACTAAGAATGTGAAGGTTTGTGGGTAATAGCCCATATACTCCTTTCTTTAAGAATATAACTACAGTTTCATTTAACCCATAACATTTCCTTATCCTACCAAATGGACTAGAGTTTCGTTATGATGAGAGCTTTGTTAGAGATTTTTATAGCTATAACTCTTAAACCTCCCTCCACCTTTAGTTTAAAAACATCACTCCATTTAACGTTGTCATATCCTCTGTTAGAATCACAACCTCCTCATATCCTCCACCTTTGGTTTACAAACATCACTCCATTTAACTTTGTCATATCCTCTGTTAGAATCACAACCTCCTCATAAGAAATTACTCATTAGTTTTTCCGCTAATTTAATGGCTCCTCTTACCAGTACCATGTTAGAAAACAAATAAATATGCATGGGTCAAGGACATAATTGACTAATTACAGTCTTTCCTCCAAAAGATAAGGCTCTTTTAGTCCATAAAGTCAATCTCTTTTGAATTTTTTTAAATAGTTGGTAGCATTCATTAAACTGGAGTCTTCTAGTCGTGATTGGTAAGCCTTGATAGCATAAAATGGTTTGCTTCCTACTCATTCCCATTTTAGACGCAATTCCCTCTTCCATTTGATCTGCACTTTTGAATATAACAAAATGACTTCTAGAATAGTTTACTATCAATTCAGAAATGGAGCTGAATTGATTCAAAGTAGACATAAGGAGTTCAACTTAGCCATAATTAGCTTTAGAGAATAAGAATATATCATCTGCAAAGCATAAATTTACTAAGGAGACTTTCCTACATTTGCTGTGATAATTAAATTATGTTTCCCTGCCAATGTTGTAGTTAAATTTTGAAGTTAGAGCTTCAATTCAGAAATTGAAGAGATAAGGTGACAGGGGATCCCCCTGCCTAAGCCCTCTTTCTCTATTGAAAATACTTATTAGGGTTCTAATAACCAAAGCAATATAGGTTGGAGAAGTAATATAGGCTTTAACCCATTTATTGAACCTGTTAGGAAATCGTGTCAGTTGAAGGAGTTACAAAATGAAGTTCCACTCCACACTATCAAATTCCTTTTTGAAATCAATCTTAAAGGAACAATTCCTTAGTGAATTCCTTCTAGAATGGCTTCTTAACAGATTTTGCACTATAAAGATGTTGTCCCCTATTTGCCTACCTTACATAAAATAACTTTGGTTATCACTAACCAAGGATCCCATAACTAGTTTTAGTCTATTAGCTATAATTTTTGCAATCACTTTGTAAAGGAAATTTAAGCAAGATGTTGGTTTGTAATCCTCCAGGATAGCTAGATTATTTAATTAAGGAATTAAGCATAGGAAGGTTTTATTGATTTCCTCCAATAGAATTCCTGATAAAAAAATTCCTTGACTGCTTCTTTCACCATTGATCTTATCTCAAGCCATGCCTTCTAAAAAAAGGACCATTAAATCCATCTGGCCATGGTGCCTTTTTAGGGTTCAATTGAAAATCCACCTTTACAATTTTAGAATCCCCTATGTTCTTAATTAGTGAATTAGCCTATAGATCAAATAATTTGTTCTTAGTAAGTGATCAAAGAAGTTAAGAAGATACTCATTTCTTATAAGAGTAGTAGAACTCCTTGAAATACTTCTTAGCATCTTTCAACAACTCCTCCTGTTTACATATCAATCTTCCATCCTAAGTTCTGATTGGATTTACTGAGTTTGGATTTCTCCTGAAAATTATGGGTTAAAGAAGAATTTAGTACATCTATCTCCTAATCCTAACCCTCTACTCCATTAAACTGGCATGATTATTTAGGGCATGCAAGTAATCTGTCAATACAATCTTCTTCATATTTAAGTTAGAATTATCTCCAGGGTTAGATGATAAAATAAGCTAAACATGAGAAAGCTTTTCTTTAGTTGTGATAAGAGCTTAAGAGGTACTCTCTCCTATCTGTTTTTTTAGAGACTTCAATCTTTCCTTGATTACCTTAAGCTTTTGCAAACATTTATATTGAAAATTTCCATTAATATTTACCTCCACACCCTTCCTTAAGATATCCTAGAACCCTTTTACTTCAACCAAATAATTGTTAAACCTGAAGGAAGAGCCTCTTTTCACCTTTAAAAATAAATCCCTAACTTTAAATTAGGGTATAATCAGAAAAGATAGGATCTAAAAAGGAGAGGTATGAACACTTAACTGACCATAGCATGATTTAGATTTTCCCTCAAGAACCATCCATTAGGTTGCTTATTGTTCGAGGTGAAGGTATGCCTATACGCCTTCAGGTCTAAAACTCCAAGTAAGTCAACATAATCCTTAAAATCAAGAGAGTAGTTTCTTAATGAAAAGTGCCTTCAGCTTCTGTTCTATAGAGAATATAATTAAAGTCAACTGAGGTCCTACTAGTCTTCTCTGGACACTCAATAAACTCTCCCAAAGATCTTTCTTCTAAAAAGCATAATTGAAAACATACACCATAAAGGTGAAGATGGACATATTTTCTTAATGAAATGCCACATTATATGGATAACCTACATCTCTATTTCCAACACCTCAACATTAACAATCTTTAGATCAAATCCAACTATAATTCTCCCATAAACATGAGTATGGTGTTTTGAGATTAAAATCCACTCATATCCAAATTTATTAAGAAACTTGTGTTTCCAAAAAAAGCAAAATCCAAGGTTCTCGTTAACTAAGAAATCCCTTAGAGTCAACAGTTTTTTTGGGCAGTTAAGACCCCTAAATTTCCATATTATAGTGGTCATAAAGAAATGCCTTTGTAGCCCTTACCTCTACTCCTATTTTCCTTTCTCCTTTTGACACTGGTTAACTGTTCATTAGGTTCCTTTCCAACAACCAGACCTGAGGTTAAAGGGAAGGAACCTGTCTCCTTTTCCATCTGATTAGTTTCCATCTGTTCTCTATGCTAAGAGAATACATTATCCTCCATTAGACCATTACCAATATTCCTTATTTCTGATTTCTCCTTAGGTTAGTATGGCTCATTTGAAACATATTAAGTTGTAACCTTTGTAGATTCCTCTTAGCTTTGGTTTATCTCTTCACTTTGTTCTTTATCATCTTACTTTAGTCCCATCAATTCCATATAATCCCCATTCTTAAATATCTTTATAATACGCTTCACATCTTACCTCATAGTTTCAATAAAGGCTTCTAGTGATAGTCCACATATACATTATCTTCATAGATTGTCCCACTTAAGCCCAACCTTATAACAGGTATTCGATCCAATAATTCCTTAGAAATATCCCTGTCAATAAACAAACAGCATAATTTAGTCTCTTTCTTTTTATTGTATGTTTATCCATACATAAAAATTGGCCCAAGTAGCTTGCTATCATACTCAATCCTTTAGTAGTCCAATGTTATAAGGGGAAATTATACAAGTTAACCCATAAAGGAACTAAGAAATTGTACAAGTTCCTACAAAGGAAAGGAACTAACTTGTGTTTTACTATCTCAGTATGAAAACCTGGTTACTAGATCTGAAGAAACAGAGGTAAGTTCATCACATTCCAGGGCCTTCCTCTAGGAATTTTAGCACATGAGCTTTAGAGGCGAAGGTAAAGAGAGATAAATTTTTATTAACTAGTAATACATCCACTAGAGCTTTGTTCTTCTAGTTATTATTAGCCCATTTCTGCAGCACTGGAAACAGAGGTCTCCTCTCTAAGAAGAAACCCACCAGTGATGCTTCCTAGGTTCTTACTCTCCAAGAAGAAACCCACCAGTGATTCTTCCTAGGTTCTTACTTCTGCTTAAAGAACTTTCAATTATGGAGAGACAATAACCCTACCTTTTTTTTCCTTAGGAGGGTGGTAATGGAGTGATAAATCTTTTTCCATACCAATAACCTGCTTCCAACTTTTCTCTACTTTAGAAGAGGAGGAGCCCTTCTCTGTTGGTTTCTAGGTAGGATCAAGAGAAAGGTTTTGAGGTGGTGAGAAGGGAAAATCAATAGGTCACTATATACAAATCACAGTAGCTTTAGAGGTTTGCATTTTTAGAAAACTTTAACATTAAGTTTGCATTTCTTTCTATGGCTATAACTCGTTAACGCAATATTGGTATGTGATATCTATTATCCTCACAAGTCTATTAGAATTGTACACTATCTTTGAAGCCAATAATATAGGACCTCAATTCTTGAGTAGGATCGTTCTTTCCAATGATGAGAAGCATCTCAATGACTTGAAGAAGAACATAACTTATCACATCGTAAAGCATCATATAGCACAGGTATGTTAGATTTATATCACTTTGTGCTTATTTTATGGTTTAAATGTGATTTTTTTAGGTGACATATTCCTTAGTTTTTGTAAAAGAACATGCAATTTTGAAAATTTAGTGATAAAATCACTAATTTGACAAGGTTTAAAAAGATAGGGTTATGAAGTCTACTGACTAAAAAGATAGAGATCAATAGTGGTTTAAGGAGATAAAAGTTGTGAAAGGCACTTGATCATTGTTATATCAAATTAAGGGTTATGATTGAACAATTAGACAAGGCCTTTTATGAACAAGAAGCTTATTTTACAATGAAGGGCTTTAAATTGGGTGTTTGCCATGATTTTCTTATAAGAAAATCTTTTTAGACCTAGAAATATGACAATATGGCATAATATTACAATGGAGGATTTTAGACGTGCAACAATTTGATCTAGAATAGACTTATAGACCTATCAATCGACTTATAGTCAATTGGAAATATTACCAAGGTTTTGATTAATGATTTTGAAATTAAAGAGAGTGCAAATAATTTTTTAGCCTACTTAATGACAACCAATTAGCTTTAGAAGGGAGTGTAGATGTCGATGGTTATGGTGGTGATGAAACTGGTCCTATTAGTCCCTAATGGCTCCCATAAAGGTGTGAATTGAGTGTTGATAAATTTTAAACAAAATATTTACTAACTTAGTATATTAATAAGCATATTTATAAGAGATGAAAATGTGATATAAAATAAAAAATCTTAGTGATATACTTGAGCAATAATGTAAAAAGGGTAGGGAAACAGAAGTGCAAAGCAATTTATAGAGGCTCGATAAACAACTCTTGCCTATATCCACTCCTAAGACTCTTCTTAGAACTCCTTTGTATAATATTTTCTTAGCAAAGAGAAATTCTTTTACAACTTCATAGTGAATAAGTACCTCAAAGTAACCTGTAACATTCTCAAGTATGATAAACAACAGTCTATCAAAAGATTACAACTTAAAATATCGCACTTTATCACTTTGATAACTTTAAAGAGGAACCCTATATAAGATAAGAATGCTCAAATGCTTAATAAACACCTAAAAATATGTGTATAAGGCACCTAACTATTTTTCATGCAAGAACTAATGATAAAAAATATATTTATAAGATTTTAGGACCCCTACTAGTTGTTCAAGTAAAAAACTAATTGTTACAATGGTTAATTTTATCATACTAATCAACCACTATGTTATATTGGTAGACCAATGTGCATTCAATGCATAACATTCACTAGTTGTTTATATTGGTCAATTATAAGGGAATATTTTAGTTAACCAATGTGGCACATTTGTTAACCGATATATTAACAAATATTGCTACAAACTCTCGTTTCATTAACTTTTATAACTTTAACCTATATTGGTCGACTACTAACCCATATTATCTTAATAGTTCTCCTTAAAGTATGATTTTAACACTTTAAATGATCTAACTTAATTTTCTTAATATAATTGTGAATTAAACATTTTTAAAAATGTTTCATAAAAATGTTTTAAGGTTTAAGAGGTTTTTCTTTGAAACTAAAAACTTTAATTCCTCTTAATGATGGAAAAGACTCATATAATGAATAAAGATAAAATGTTTATACATAGTGAGCCTTTAAGATTATCAAAGTAACTAAATGAGATTATAATTAACATTATAAGAAGTAGAATGACCTTGATATGCCTTGATATTCTCTTTTTCTTGACTTAAGCTTCACCTTGAAGGTTGCAAACTTGAGCTTTTCTTTATTATCTTTATGAACAATCTTCTTGAGTTGTGCACTTCTTGTTCTTACATTGCTTCTCATCAAAATAATAAACTTATTTTTAGTAATTATGTTTTATTATCTTTAAAATATCAATTGGAACCTCCTTTGATTCAATAATCTCTACCTTTTTAATGATGACAACACATTTATGATATTAGATAACAATAATAAAATTAAATGTATAATCAAGATAGTGATTAACTCCCTCTTAATCTATGCATAAAGCGTAATTCAATATAAAAATAAAAGACATATCAATGTGAAATGTAAAAGAAATATTCACATATATGGATAAATTAACTTAATATATCATAGATTTACTCAAACAAAAAGAAACGCATAGAGTAAGCGGAAGATAAAAAAGAAAACACTCCATCTAAATATAATATCACTAATATTTCTCCCCCTTTTAAAAATCATTAAAAAACAATTATCCAAAATATGAAAAATATAAAGCTCATGAATCAAGCTAACGTAATTAAAGGATTAAAATGAATTTGATCATGATTAATAAGTTTGCTCAAGAAAGAGTACTATTAAACATTTAAGGTGTTAAAACAATTGTTTAAAAGATTTGTTTCCATGCAAACATCCCTAATTACGTCTAATTTTAAAAACTTCAAATTTTGGTAGTGTATTTAAATTGAAAATTTCGATAAAAGAAATATAAGAATAATTATAATATCTAACCATCAATTTTATAAAAGAGTGTATAATTTTGGAAGTCCTAAAAGTTTTAAAATAGTGATATGAAAAGGTGCCTAAAATGTCAAATTTAGACAAAATCAAAGATTTATCAATAAAATAGAGAAGGAAATAACATTGACTCCCTTTTCAATTTGACTATAAAAGCATCTATTTGAAAAGATAACTCATAATTATGAACAATGTTGAAAAGGCCCAAATTTGAAACCCTAAAATGAAAAAAGTTCCATTTTGATACAATATAACTTATGAAATTAAAACTACATGTCATATATGAATAATATAAGTTATTAAACATAAAGCAAAATTTAGTAAAGCCCTTAGCTAATTACAATGTATGATGGTTTTTTCTAAAGTAAAGAGTGAGCTGTCTAGGGTTTTAGGAGAGATAAACAAACAAAGTAGAAAATAGAAGAAAGGAGGAGGAGGAGGTCATGAAGACTGGTTGACCACATAGCTTCATTGGTTGATTAGTGTCTATATGTGGTTGACTACATTTGCAACCAATCTTATTACAAGCTCACTAGAACTTAATTTTTCTCTCTTAAAAGGGACATTGATTGATTAATGGTCTATATTGATCGACCTGTGGGCACTTGTGCTGACCATTCATGCAACCAAACCTCTTACAAACTTAATATAACTTTGGCGATTTAATTTTTCCATTACATCAATCGATTAATCGGGTATATTAGTTAAATAATATGCCCTATTCAAAACTTAGTCCAAACTTCAATTAAACACTTAATATACATCAACCATAAGTTTATTAACAAATTTAAAGACTCATTATCAAATTTAATTTCCATTTATCATGTGTAATTCTCTATAATTGGATAAAACCTATCCTCACTCTTTGATTTAGTAAAAATATTGACTAATTGATGTTGTCTATCAACAAATTTTAACTCAATATCCTTATTTTGCACAAGATCTCCAAGTCTATATGCTAAGATTAGCACTATAGTTCTTTAAAAAAAATTTCATACCTTGTTCATGTTTAAGGATTTACAACATGGGAAAAAAGTATTAGTAATGTGTTCCTAGTTTTTCCCTAAGCATTCAAGTTCTAATTTCTTTCCAATCTCCTTTCATACCTTTTTCTACTCAGTATAAGAGGTTCCCACCGACAACTCACCATTATCAAATCCTCCATTAGCTCCTCATTTTTTTCAAATCTCATAATTGGAAGTTGTTCTAGAAGAGGTACATGAGCTTCAACTTTTATACATATTCTAACAAAACCCGCGCTCTCTTCAACCTTACTATATTTTCATCCAAACAACAGGGTTTTCTTATAGAAATAGGTTGTCTAATATTCTAGTGAGAGCTTGTAAAATCCTACCCACCATGAAAAACGCTTTATCGTAATACCTTTGAGAATTAGGTCAGCTTTCCATTTGATTAGAAATTTAGGTTTTCCAAAAATATGCCAAGGGTAATCCGTTAGCTTGTGAACTTAAAGAGGAATACTTCATCTTTTTGAAGAGCACATCTTTTAAACCATCTTTATTATTACTTGTTCATCCATATATATGTTAACAATAAGTATTAAAATATTATGACAGTTTACATGATTTATTATAATAAAATATTAACCATAATTGAAAGAATACACCTATGAACTTGAAAATTAATTAGGTGACTTTATTAATAAAACTCATTGCTACCTATATATATATATATATATATGATGTTTTTGGGGAGGACATGAAAATGCCGTTAAATCCTTAGTATTGTCATGTAATCGAAGTTGCCAATTTCCTAATTTTGCATCTAATGTGGTAAACTATTTATGTCCTTTTAATTTATTAATAATGTAATCTTTCCTAGGTAATTTATGTGCATCTCCTATAGTTGCTTCATTTAATTTTCTATAATTAATAACCATGCATCTTTTTCCTCTTTTTTGTTCAGCTGAATTATTTACATAAAAAGCTGGAGAAGAGTGTTTACTATAGTTAGGTGATATTAAGCCTTTATTTAATAAATCAGTACATTAAGTAATAAATTCTTGAACATCTATCTGAGAGTAAGGAATATTATTTTTAATATTAATTTCTTAGTGAGGATTTTTCAATTTAATTTCAATTAATAGAGAATTGGTACTTTTATTGGGTCTAAAAGGTTTTCACTACATACTTGATCTAATGATGTTTCAATTTCTAATTGCAAAGAAGTATTATTTAGTAAATAAAATTGAAGAGAGTCTAATTTAGTTGTCAAAGTATGTAATTTCTGCAAATAAGAAGTATGATAAATAGGAATTTTAAGAATAATAGATTTTTGATTAATAGATTTTATGTAAGGAGTTTTTAGAGTGATATAATATAAATATTGACAAAATGGATTATACAATTTTACAAAATTGTTTCCTATTATTAAGGGTAATCCAGATTCTTGTTGATATATGGAGGGTACTGCAAAAGTGTATTTTTCTATAATGACATTATTGTAATAACTTACATACCAGATATACTTAAAACTTCCATTATCTATTCTTATTTGTAGAGGTTTCTCTAATTTTTTCCATGTATTTAATACTGTTTTTGAAGCAATACAAATTGTTGCTCCTGTGTCTATATAAGCATTAATGATTTTATTCTGAATTACTACTTGAATAAATGTTGTATTGGGATTCAACTGATGATTCTGATGATTCACTTGGTGATTCATAGTAATAAATTGAAGAAATAGTAGAATTAGTGTCATAGTCTGATTCTATAGGTTCTAATTTTTGTTCCATAGCAGAATGTAATATATTAACTTTTGATTGATATTTTGATTGTTTGTTTATTAGGACAATTATTTGCATAATGACCTTCTTCCTTACAAACCCAACATCGACAATTTTTCTTATTTCGAGGACAGTCTTTTTGTTTAGGTTTAAAGGATTTAGGATTAAAATGTCTATATCCTTGTTTTCTAAACTTTCGTTGATCAAAATAAGGTTTTCTTCTTTTATAATGAGGATATTGTTTCCATTTATATGGCTTATACTTATATTTCTGTCTATATATCTTTTTATATGGATTATACTGACATCCATATTCTTGGAGTACTTCTGCATTTCGCTCACAACACCATAGATTAGTTTTATGTTTCAATATTTTTCGTAATTTAGTTTCAAAGCATTGTTCAACTAATAACTCTTGTGTTATTTTTATAGCACCACCTAAATTATAAGCGATTTTATTTTGATCCCTTTTTTCTTGAAATTGTGTTGCTACTTTTTGATTAATCAGGTAAGGTAACTTTTGTATAAAAACATTTATATACATTTCTTGGAAGTTTATAATAATATTTTTTAAATTCACAAATATATATATATCAGTTTTAACTTAAAAAATTTGAGAAAAGTGTTATGAGTTGCAAAATTATATGATCTTGTGATAGCAACCAAATACACGAGTAGATATAAACATTGTGAACACGGTGCCCTTGCTTGTATCCATCCTTTTAAAGTGTTAAATTGTTACTTAAAGAGAAAACATAAAAGCATCACTCGTCACAATTATTTATTTTGAAGAGGAAGTATACAATTTATAAACAAACAGATCTTTAACAAAGTTATAAAGCAAATGATGTTTCTAGCTATGAAACTGCGGTTAGTCGAAATGAAAAGACCGAGGGGGATGCTTGGTTAGTTAGTATGAGAAAAAAGAATGGGTAAGAAATGAAGAAAAATGGTTGGTAATATATTATTATTAGATAAACATTATTTTATATCCCTTTTCGGAACAATACTCTATACTCCTAATATATTAAGAAAAAGAATTCATATTTATTTTCATTCTTCACTATATTTATTGTAATTCTTATTACCATTTTTTCAAGTGAACCAAGCACATCCTGAATTGAAAGACATATATGATGGATCACATGATATAGTTATGTAATATGGGTTAATCTAATCTAATCAATCACACCATAGAGAGAGGTGTTAATGTGAATAACTTGTAGTATTGATTGATCTTTGTCTTGTGTAATAATTCAATTCAAAGACTTGCAAAACTAATAGATTTCATTTTGTTGAAGTAAATATGTCCACTCGTTCAACACCTAAATCTAAATGACATACTCAAAATTACAAAAAGGGTCCATCGGAATGAAAAAATAATTCCCGCTAAACTATCCTAAAACTTAACTTGGGCCCAATTTCCGATGAACACTTGTATGCCTCCTGAATTTTCCGTTTCTTCAACTTACAATTGGGCTTTGACTTCCGGAAATATAAAACAACCGCAGAAATTGAGAGAGAGAGAGAGAGAGAGTCTTCGAAACCTTATGCATACAAAAGGAAACAAAAAGAAAACGTCGAATAACTAAACAAGAAAGGAAACACCCAAATTGGGTCATTTTATTACTACAAGGCCTATATATAATACGAATGTGGCATCGGGAGTTTGGGACAAAAAGAACCTCCACCCCCTCACTGTAAAAGCCACGTCAGCGGCACCACCACCCCCTAAGCTAGCTGTATATCCACCCACCCAACACCACTGACCACCGCATTTGGCAGCTCTATTTTTATCTCCTCAGCCCCGCCACTGTGCTTCACCTTCTTGGTGCTCCACTTCCATTCCCGCTCATACTTATTGCAGGGACATGCCCTCTCTGTTTTTTAGTAGCTAGATTTTCTTCAGCCTGTTCTGATCCTTAATATTGTATATATGTAAACACACACACACACACACCATCTTCTTCAACTGTCTCTCATTCCCTCCAGAATGAACCTTTCCTGGTTCTCAGTATCGTCTATACTTCCCTACGTCATGTCGTTGATGGTCTTGCTAGTTTTCCTGGAGCAAATCTCTTATCTAATGAAGAAACGCAATGCTCCCGGCCCTCTTTTTGTCTGCCCTTTTCTGGGCAACGTAATCTCTTTGGTCCGTAATCCTACCAAGTTCTGGGAAGCTCAGACGGATTTCTCCGCCGCTGCTGGCTTCTCCGCCAACTACGTCATTGGACGCTTCATTCTCTTCATCCGCGACACTGACCTCTCCCATCTCATCTTTTCCAATGTGCGTCCCGACGCCTTTAAGCTCGTGGGTCACCCTTTTGGTAAAAAACTCTTCGGCGAACACAATTTGATCTACCTGTTCGGTCAAGACCACAAAGATATTCGCCGTCGAATTGCTCCTAACTTCACTCTCAAAGCCCTCTCCACCTATATCAGTATTCAGCAGAAGATTATTCTCCAACACTTGAAGAAATGGGAGCACATCTCGTGTCAATACCCCAACCAACCTCTGTCGCTTCGCATGCTTGTTCGAGACATGAATCTCGAGACTTCCCAGACTGTGTTTGCAGGTCCCTACTTGACCCAAGAAGCTCGGGACAATTTCAAAGCAGACTATAATTTGTTCAACCTCGGCTTAATGACCTTGCCCATAGACCTCCCCGGTTTTGCTTTCCGACAAGCCAGGCTCGCTGTCGACCGCCTTGTCCGCACACTTTCCGACTGCGCCCGGCAGAGCAAGGAGCGGATGGCCAAAAACGAAGAACCTACCTGTCTGGCTGATTTCTGGATGCAAGAAATAGTCAGAGAGATCTCCGAAGCTGAAGCCGCCGGAAGACCCGCCCCGTCTCACTCCAACGACTACGAAATCGGCGGCTTCTTGTTTGATTTCCTCTTCGCTGCTCAAGACGCCTCCACGTCGTCTCTTCTGTGGGCCATATCAGTGCTCGATTCGCATCCTGAGGTTTTGTCGAAAGTTCGCGAAGAAGTGGCCACACTCTGGTCGCCGGAATCGGATGCTTCAATAACAGCCGATCAGATTAGGGAAATGACGTACACGCAGGCGGTGGCACGTGAAGTTATTAGATATAGGACGCCGGCGACAATGGTCCCACACATTGCGGCCGTGGACTTCCCGTTGACTGAGTCGTACACGATACCCAAAGGCACAATTGTCTTCCCGTCAGTTTACGAGAGTAGCTTTCAGGGATTTACTGAACCGGAGCGGTTCGACCCGGACCGATTCTCGGAGGAGCGCCAAGAGGATCAGGTATTTAAGAAAAATTTCTTGGCTTTTGGAGCTGGATCCCACCAGTGCGTTGGGCAGAGATACGCTTTGAACCATCTGGTCCTCTTCATCGCTATGTTCTCTGCGTTACTGGATTTCAAGAGGCATCGGACGGACGGCTGTGATGAATTTGTTTACAATCCCACCATTTGTCCCAAGGACGGGTGCAGTGTTTTCCTCTCTAGACGTTGCCCACGTTATCCCATCCTTTGAAACCCAATGACGTGGAGTGTTGCGTTATATGAGGACAAATTGTGGCTCCTCTTCATGTTATTTTGTCCATTTCCAATTCTTCGTTTCGTTGACATGCTTTGTGGGTGTGTACATGTACGGCTAGGAGCTTCCTTTTTTTATTTTTCTTTTGATTGAAGCAGTGTGAAATGATTGATTGATGGATGGTGGATAATTGGAATTAAAAAAAAAGGGAATTGTGTGGTTCAATAAGTAGTATTAATATAATTTTGCGAGGAATTGTAGTACCTACTCATATAATTTAATGATAACATTAATTTCATAGAATTCTCAGAATAAGACAAGGATAGGGTGTACTAACAACAACCCAATCATGTCTGAACATGGAAACATTTTACTTCAATATAAAAATATATTGATAAAACGTGTCATACGTAACTGGAGTAGAGATTCAAAAACTCCCCCCACTTCCACTTTTGACCAAATCTATCATTTCTTTTACATATGTTAAATGCCTGAACCAAAATAAAAGAAATTGTAAATTATTCGGATTTTCGGTTCAAGTTCAGGTCAGAAGAAATTGTAAATCCACTTTTAGTCTACTGCATATGGATGACGGGGACCACAGAATAAGGATTGACTTTCCAGTCAAAGTTGACTCACTTTTAGTGTGCGGTTTCTCTCAAGTGAGAATACGCAACCTTGAAGACCAACATTCACGCATACCTGTACTTTCTCAACTTCAACAAACTTCAGTACAGCATATCACATTTCACATAAACGTCTCAGGTACTGAAATTAAAAATTAAAAAATCAGCAAGCACTCGTTACGAGTGGCCAATTGTTAATTAACTCAATAATTTTTATGAATTTTTTTTTAAACTCCTTAAAAAGTCGGTTCTTTGTTAGGAATGAGTCATAAAGTATTCATTACAGATTTTGAACTCGTGGATCAACAAAGTAGATATAAATACTTTGAAATGAAATGTTGTTTTATGAAGAGAAAAGATTTATAGAAGCATTTTTAAAGATAGTCTGAAAAATATTATGTGCTCAATTGTTTCAACGATGTCAATCTTCGCTACATATTCATTGTTCTCCTTCTTAACGAGTTGCAGCTTGAATTACAAAGAACAATAAATTCTCTTCACATAGATATGTTTAAAATCTCTCTCGAAAAAATCTACCAATTAACTTTGATGATGTTGGACAAATTATGTGAACAATGTAAGTTTTTCAAAGCTATGCTAAAAGGTGGACCTTATCTCAAACAAGCATATAAAAAGTCAGTACTTGAAGATCAAATGCGAAGACATGGAGAAATGTGCATGTAACACAAAAAAGAAAAACACTTCGGAAGAAAATCGTTAAGAGTTCATCTTTTCAATAGAAGGAAGAAAAAGAAAATAAGATTCTTTAAGCAACATGCTTCTGAAATTAGAAAGTCAAACCGGTGTTACTTTGGTAGACAACTAGCTCATTATGCAAAAAAATGCCCTAAAAATTCCAAAAAAGATATGAAATTCCTACAGTTATTAAAGCTATAATCCCTATAAGAAACGACGAAGACATTGAGTCTCTTTTTAAAGAACATTCTAGTAAAGATGAAAAGACATTGTTTGCACTCTCTGATTATAAATCTACTAGTGATGAAGCTTCTTCCCTTAACGAAGAAGATGATGAACCATTGTACATGATGAAATAGTCTTTTTTCAACCTAGACTCTAGGAAGCCAGTAGTAACACGATCATACGTCAAAATCCAATTACTTCTAGAGAAGTATCACAGACCAATCCTAACTATTAGTTATATGGATACAGGATCTTGTAGAAGTGTAATGAAACCATATATTCTTCTTACGGAGGAATGGAAACCTTATAAGGAATACTTTACTGTAGCTGATGACGATCCTTCAAGAAAAACCTTATTATGAAAAGAAGGGTTAAGATAAAGTTATTCCCAAGTCCTATCATTTGGACAAAACTATTAGGAAGCAGTCTTCCGGATCCTGACATACTTATTGGGATAGATATCTATTGCTAAGAAGAAAAGTTATAAATCTTGACAACAAAGGGATTTATTACAAACATATTCATGAGTACAATGAAGACCGCAACATCTTCAAGCTACAAGATATTCCTATTGGATATTAAGATATCAGAGATCAACTTTTACAGTATTGTCTCAAAAGTCATGACCAATTCAATCATCCACATCCATTATGACAAAGTTCAGAATTTTATATTCAGTTGTCATTCAAGACATTAATCCAACAAAGCCCGGTCATCGGGGAATAAATCCATATGATTTAAAGATGGCACAAGAGGGGTGTGCTATACTTTTGAAGCAAGGACTGCTCGAGCCGACAAAATTGTATTGGACATATCATGCTTTTTATGTAGAAAAAAGAGAAGAAAAGAACAGAGAAAAAAAAGTTTGATTATTGATTAGAAGCCTATGAATGATTTTCTTTAAAATGACAAGTTTTTTCTGTCTAAAATAAATATGTAGGTTTTATTTCTAAAAGAGACAAAAATATTCTCAAAGTTTGATTTATAATCTGGATTTTGGTAATTGAGTATTGACCAAAGATTCATCATAAGACATCATTCTGCATTCCCAATACCCAATACCAGTGGACAGTTATAACATTTGGGCTAAAATTTGCCCCATCATTGTTTTAAAGAACCATAACAAAAATCTATTATGGTATCCCATTGGGTTATATCTTACTTTATTCTCAAACTCAACAAGAGAAAACCTAGGCCTAGATACTACTGGACCATCTGATACCCAAGCCTCCTCTTTTTAGGATGCCCAAGACCTGAGTGATGATATTTTTATCATTGATAAAAAGGAGCTAAATAAAATTTTGAAAACTTTAAACATAAAAGAAGTAAACCCTAATAAAAGATGGAGAAGAATCAGTGATGATAGTGACAACATGAGTAGAGGAGCTTCCCTTTAAATCTGCAATCATGGCAAGAACCTATCCAATGAGGATGATAACTAAGATTCCTCTTAATATTATTGAGAGTTTCTCTATCTAAAATTGTTCATTTTTGTAACGTGACATCATTTTTATCCATTTATCATGTGATGTGACACCGTTCTTATCTAAAATACTAGATGTGATGTAACTATTATCCAAAATAGTTGATGTGATATTGTTCTTATTCGTTTAGGTGTGATGTGACTTTGTTTTTATCTAGAAATATTTGTCTTCTTATAATATCCTTTGCCTATATAAGCAAAGTATCTATTCCATTTTAACCAAGTTCTAATTTAAGCTAGTTTTGAAGCTACTTTTGATCCAATAAAAGTTGTGTGTTTCTATATGACTTATCTCTAAAATCTCTCTAATTCCTGAAAACTTGAATCTTTAATAAGTTTACTTCTGTCATATAGAGATGCAAGTATGTTCTACACTTGCTTTTGTATAAGGATCCTAGGCATCAAAACATATCGAATTTATGATCCTGTTTAAGTTTTAAGTGATATTGGGAGAATTGATTAGCATAGATCCCTAAGAGCCAGGTCTTGAGAGTTGACGGCTATTGAGAGAAGGAATGCTGGTGTCTTGGCTATCATACTTGAGATCTTAACTACAATCATCTTTGTTTATCTTAGAACTCTTATAGAGGTTTCAAATAAAATTTGATTTAATACTGAAAATATATTTAAAATAAATATAATTTATATATTATTTATTTTAACAAAATAAAATAATGTTTATTGATAATTTAGTAATAAATATTATATAAGAGATTTAAATAAATTTAATTGATTAAAAATAATTTATCTTTCAGTAATTATCATCAGTAATGAAAATATAATTATATTAACATTAACAATTAAATATGTTTTTATTTTTATTGGAAATAACATAAATTAAAATTAAAAATTAAAAATTAAAGTGGAATCAAATGCCTTTAGTTATAATTATTAAAATAGTATAATTTCTTGTGAAATTAGGTTTTTATTCCACTTATAATTAATAGTATTAATGTGACCCATCTTATAAGTATGCTTCTTTAACAAATTAATAATTTGATATGGAAAAATATTTATAAAATAAAACTATTTGAAAAACCGTAGAAGATAGTAGTTTCGCAAACTTTCCAATTTTACTGTGGTCATCTCTAGCACAAACAAAAATAAAAAACGAACAAAAGCGAAATAATAGATAACACCAAAAATTTGATAACGCAGTTCGCTACACCTTACTTACATCTGCGGGGCCCTTATCTAGCTTAATCACTTTCACCAAAATACAATAGATTTACCCAAGACTTTACTGAGCCGACACCACTCAACTCTTGACACTATCTCTCAATCTCACTTCCCGTGAAAGATTTTCACACCCAATAACACGACCGACTCGTGTTAACCTCAATAGAGAGTTTTCTTAATAGTATTTGATAATAAAGATACGAAATAAACAATTCAAGTGATTAAACAATAACCAACATCAACAAAGACAACACTCGTGCAACTCCTTCAATCTGAAAAAATCACCAATAAAATAAATGTTTCTTCACCGAAACGTTGCAAACAATGGATTTGCAAAGTCCTCGACACCACAAAAACTAACTGCTAAAATTGCCCTCAATTTTCGTTCAACAACGTGAAAGAATGCAGAAGACGAATCATGCACGATCAACAATTTTGTAGCCCACAAAATCACACTAGAATAGAGAAATGCAACAGCCAATGTAGATCAAGAATTCACGTTAAAATTCAACAATCAAGGATCATTCAAGATCAAAAAACCCAACAGCTATATTTCACCACTCGCACAGATTATGCAGCCAAAACACGCAAGACAACTACTGAAAATTATAGCTGCAAAAAGACTTCCAATAGACAACGAAGACTGCTAACTGGACTCCTCATCAACAACAGTGATTGAAGGAAAAAGACAGCTGCAAAGATTTTCACGCAATCACAAAATTGCCCAGCCACCTTAGTCACGTCATGCTTCAAAAAAATTAGCAACCGATTGATTTATATGTTAACCCAATCTGTTACCAAAACATCAACAAAATCGACAACACAATGCAGCCCGCAAGCACACTCACGACAGAACTCTTTTTTAGCAACACTTCTACAAAATTTTTATTAATGCCCTTTAGTCCATACGGTCATAATCAACCAACCCTCTAGTCAAGATAGAGTTCTATCACATTTAAAATGTTATCCAAGATAGCCTTTTTTATTTTTGAATCTAAGTCAAATCAAAATAGTTGTTTAATCACACCAAGCCATGGTCCAACTATCATCACCTAATTAAATTCAATGTAAATCTTGAAGCTACAATATCTTATAGGTCCAATTATCTAATAATATTAAAATTAAATAATAAGATATATAACATATATCTTAACACTATTTTGAAAACCAACTTAAACCCTAATTTAATTAAATGAAGAATCTTTTGCTATCTGATCAACCAATTCCTTGACGCTCGGACTATTATTCAGCAATCAAGAGAATTGGAAAAATAAAAAAGGAGTCCGTCGTGTGAATAATTCAGTCACTGAAACCACTACAACAAGCCAACAAGGAGCGCAATGCAAAAAGTTGAAAATATTATATTTTACCTTTCTCTTTGCTGTCGTCAGTTTAGAAGAAAATACTCGAAGGGATAAACATGAAGCAGTATAATACGTTTATCAAGTGAGAACTAATCAACGCGCAAATTTGAACAATGATGATTGTTGGAACATCGTTAGAAATTAGCGTTAAGGAGGAAATAGAAAATCCAAAGCAACCAACCCATCAGCATTCAACACTGGTTTCCTTTGGGAAGCATGTTGGGCCTAATGCCACGTGCACGTAGGGTTAGTCATTCAATATTATGCACATGCTTTCTGTGGGCGGGACAAGTCAGAACAGCTTTTTGGTGATCCAGAAAGTTAGACTTATTTTTGAAGATTAAATATAATAAGTTATTTTAATTTTAAAATATCTAAAAATAGTTATTTAAATTAGAATTTTTATTTATTTTTAAATTATTTTAAATAGATAATTTGATTTCAATATTAATATAAAATAATAAAAATTCCATTTGAATGATGAATATATCATTTATGATATATAGACAATTACAAAGTTCTCGACCCCACTTTAAGTTTAGAAACTAGGTGAAAGTGGATCACCATTTCCTCAATTATTCAAACCGATTGGAGAATTTCGTGCAATCGTACTTAATAATAAATATTAGCCTTTTTTTCTCTCCAAAACTTCTTCATTTAGTGTAGAAGATAATTTGACATTCATTGGCCCCTTCTATCTTAGGCTAAATTAATTGATTATAGTTTTAATATCATAGACATTCTTTATTTTATACATATTCAGATATATATAATAAAATCTATGAGATAAATATATATTATAAGTGAAATTATGTTGATATCATAATTATAAAATTTATATTATGTTTATGTATTATTTTTAAATTGTTACTAGTCATTCTTCTATTAAGACTAACTAATACATGTTATATTTATTTCTTATAAAAGTAGTAGTTAATATTATATAATAAAATATAGAGATACTTAAATAAACATGTGAATGCTTATTAGAGAATAAATTCACTAAATTGACCCGATTATGAAGATTCAAAATAAAATTTACTTATCTGTCTATGAATTTTTTCATTATGATGATTGCATAATTGATCATTTGACTTCAAATTACCAAAATATCTCATATGAAAATTACTATATTTTGATATTATTTATAATCTATTTTATTTTGGCAGCTCAATTGGTGGTACTTAAATATATTTGAATAAGTCAATAAAAGGTTCGTATTGATAAGGACTTTAGGAGAACCAACCCCAAAAGCTAGCTTATGAGGGTAGAGAACTCAAAGTCTTTATAAATCCCATACCAACTTTGTATTTAATTGATGTGGGATCTAAGTCTCATACCTTACAATTGGATCAAACCGTAACATTCGTCCTCCCATAAGGATCAACGTCCTCGTTAGTCACAGCTGACACTTTTAAGTCACCACTCTATGGGCCACCACTCCGAGATCCTTGTTGATCACGGCTACGTTGGTCACGGCTGACACTCCTAGGCCACCACTCTGTGGGCCACCACTCCAAGACCGGCTCTGATACCAATTGATAAGAATTTTAGCAGAACCAACCCTGAAAGCTAGCTTATGAGGGTAGAGAACCCAAAGTCTTTATAAATTCCACACCAACTTTGTATTTAATTGATGTAAGATCCAAGTCTCATACCTTGTAATTGGATCAAACCGTAACAGTTCGTCACTCTAAAGTAATAATGGATAATTTTCACAATTTTTCTTTAGTAATGACCTAAGGAAATCTTTAGCTTGAATAAGTTAGATATTTGAAAAGTGTTTCAAATGACAATTATAAGTCAACTATTAACATTCCTATTCTTTTATTTAAAACTTATATTTGATGCGAAGTTTAGAATTATTATTAATATCCGTTTTAGAGCAATTTAAATTACCAGCGCCAAAAGAGTAGAAAAATAGTGAGAATCTTAGGTACATTAATCCCTTGTGCATGTGTGCCACTCGTATTGATTGGAGATACCATTGCGCCAACCGATTACAATGTCTCTGGTCGAGAAGTAAATAGCACGTTGATTGGTAGGGAGCCCTGAGCTGCAGACCGTATGCTTCATACATTTGGTCATTGGTTTAGTTTTGTTTGCAGGAAAAGTAATACATAATACATGCATTCTCATTCTAATGGTCAATCTCGTGCATTTCCAACACCACCTATCCATCTTCTTCTGCTCACAATTTACTAGGAATCTGTGCCAGTCTCGGGCATAGCAAGTTAACACATTACTGTTTCTGTCGCAACGAACTCTCTTATATGTATGTACTTAGCAAGCTCTGTTGTTTCTAATCCTTAGAAAACGTAACCACCAAGTAAAACGACGCATGGTACATGATAAACACCTATTCATGTGTGTTGTCATTCTAGCCGCATTTTATAAATATTTGCTTGATCAATACTATCAAATTTGAATTTTGAAAGTCTTAATTGTTTTCATAAATTGAAAAGAATAAAAAAAGGTGAAATGAAAGTAAAAAATTGATAAATTGAAATTATTTATAGAAAACACGCCCGTGTGGGGGTTGAACATACCCACATCATTGGTGGACATACTCATATATGTGATAGTGTATATTATTTTAACCATGTACGAGTTAAAGGATGTTGTTTCACTCGTATTGAGGTCAGACACGCCAGTTTTTGGTATAACATATACCATGTATTATGGCTCGAATCTATAGTCAATCCTATTTACGATTAGAGCAATTGACAATTGAATCCAAAATTTTCATTATTTTCGTATTTGTAATAGTGCAAAAAGAAGGCCCGACTTCAAATTGTTTAAGAATAATGGCATTAAGTTTCTTGATCCTTTGCCTTAAGATTAGTCAGTTCTATTTCTCGACGAGGACAAGGGAAGGATATAACTCAGCAGTAGAGTGTCACTTTGATATAATAGAAGTTATCAGTTCGAGCCTAATTATCCCTAAATCCAATGTGAGTTTTTCTATTTTAACTTACTCCCCCACTGTTGTTACTAAATGAGAATGGATAAGAGGCTTATGGGATTGGCACGAGGGAGTATAAATGGCTATATTTCTTGGGGTGAACTCTAGGCGAATATGAAGTGCATGGATACAAGTTAAGCCTTAAAATGAAAAACAATTCTAAATCTACTTTATTCATGGACGGTGTAAGTTGTTGGGGCCGTATATCTTTGTGATTGTTGAATATTGAAGTGAGTTTAAGTTTAAGGGATATGATCACTAGACATGCCCGTATAGGTGACCATGTCTAATGTAAAATCCTATTTTTACGAGGTACAAAAAACAAATATAAAGATTATCAACAAACACACGAAAACGAAAAGGAAAGAATCAACAAGTGAGAGAGCTGGGGAACGAACAATAGTATTCTTCAATTACAATTTTTTAGAGTTTAATTTTCAAGATTAGTTTAAAGTAATATTGATTTGGGATATCAATTTGTACTTTATCCTAGGGCTTTATTAGATTATTTGTTATTATATTATGGTGGTGTTTCAAGTTAGGTTCAATAGTTTGGAACTTGAATTCTTATAAATTTACTATTTAATCAGTGTATTTACTTATTGATTT
Source organism: Erythroxylum flavicans (assembly GCA_027576715.1). Taxonomy (NCBI): domain Eukaryota; kingdom Viridiplantae; phylum Streptophyta; class Magnoliopsida; order Malpighiales; family Erythroxylaceae; genus Erythroxylum; species Erythroxylum flavicans. Next base: position 27,009,531 of record JANZXP010000002.1, read on the forward strand.
GGCTTTTGATTTTTCCTCTACACTAGAGAGTTTTCCACATAAATTTGGTGTTTTATTTATTTTTCATCATCTATATTGTTTGTGCTGATTATTTGTTTGCAATTGGCTTGCTTGAAATTGGTTGATTTTTTTTAATCTTGTGGGTGTTGTTGTTTGGAGCCTTACAATTGGTATTAGAGTTATAGATATTGAAAGTGGTACTAGTTCTATAGTGATACTGACATTAACTAATTACTTAATATAGAGACCCATGATGGAAGATATTTTATATTGCAAAGATGTCTATAACCTAATTGATGTGGACAAAAGTTAAAAAAAAAAGAAGATATCCCATATAACCCAAAAAAATGTCAAATAAAAGTGGAAAAACATGAATAAAAAAACCTTAGGCATTATTAGATAATGGATTAATATCAACATATTTAACCATGTATCCTAATAGACCAATCCATTTGAGTTGTGGACTAAATTGGAGGGTCATTTTGAGAGGAAGGTTGCCTATAACAAGGCCTTCTTAATTATGAGGCTTGTAAACTTAAAGTTAATGACTGAAAATTAGTGCCTGCGCATCTTAGTGACTTGCAGGATATCATCAACCAGTTCACCACTATGAAAATCATCCTTAATGATGAGGTACAAGCCTTGTTCTTATTGAGTTCCTTGCAGTATAGTTAGAAAAACTTATGTGCAACAACTCTCATTCAGATGATGTGATTTCTTTGGATGTGATCAAAGAGAGAATGTTCAATAAAGAGATCAGGAGAGAGGATATAAGTGTTGATAATGTACATGCTCTTGTGGTAGAGAGTATAGGAAGAAGCAAGAGTAGAGGTCCTAAAAGGCATGTCAAGTGTAATAATAGGTCTAAGTCTAGAGATGGCAAGGAGACTAAGACATGTCATTACTGCATCAAACTTGGTTATATAAAGAATTTTTTTCTACAAATGTAAATGGAGCCAAAAGAAGCAAGATCATCAAAAAGATGGAGACGACACAAACAATGTAGCTATAACTTCAAACATAAATGATGAGGTGAAATTGATTTGTGCAATCAGTGAGTGTCTTCATGTTCGTGAATCAAATACTGAGTGCCTTATTAATACAAGGACTTCCTACCAATATGTTCTAAAGAAGGAATACTACACTAATTACAGGAGTGGTGACATTGGGAGTGTCAAGATGGGTAATCAGAGTTCTACTAGCATTATTACTGTTGGTGACAGCTGGGTTCAGGCTGATGCTAGGTGCATGTTCATTTTGGGAAATGTATAATATATTCCTAACTTGTGCCTCAAATTTTCATCTATAAATATGCTATATCGAGAATGATAGCGACATACATTTGGGAATGGTAAGTAGAATTTGTTTAAGGAAGCAATGACAATTGCTTGTGGTAAATTATGTTGCATCCTATACAAGATACACTTGAAGGTATGAACAAATGAATTACATGTCGTTGAAGAGAACACTTCTTCAAACTTTTTGGCACCATATATTGGGACATGTTAATGAGAAAGGGATGAAATTTTGCTAGCTAGTAAATCTCTTATTCCTATAAAGACTACCATCTCCCTCAACCCCTATGATACATTGTTTGGCCAGAACACAATATCAAGTTTCTATCCATAAAAGGTCTACCAAAAAAATGATTAAGTTGGAGTTGGTGCATATGTGTGGCCTTATAAAGGTGGAGTCCTTGTGAGGTGACAAATATTATATTACTTTTATTGATGATGCTTCATATAAAACTTGAGTTTGTATGTTGAAAATAAAAGGCTAAGTGTTTAAGATTTTTTAGAAAATTTATATTATGGTGGTAAGGGAGATAAAGAGAAAATTAAAGTGTTTTCAAACTAGAAATAAAGGTGAATACATCTTTAATAAGTTTGAAATTTATTGTGCAAGACATGACATAATACATGAGAAGACAGAACCTAGTACCCTACAGTATAATGGTACTGTTGAGAGGATGAATAGAACCATTATGCAGAAGGTTAAATGTATGCTCAAAATGTCGAAGCTACTAAATATTTTTATGGATGAAGCGATCAGAACCAAAGTATACTTAATTAACCAAGCTCTATCAATTCCTTTGAGTCTTAATATTCTCAAGAGAGTGTAGACAGGAAAAGATCCTTTTTATTTGCTTCTGAGGATATTCGGGTACAAAGCTTTCAAACAAGTGCCAAAAGAGCATAGATTGAAACTAGATTCAAAGACTATTCTTTGTATATTTTTTTGGTATGGTGACAAAGAGTTTGGTTATAGGCTCCCAGAAAAAGAAAAGGTTGTTAAAAGTGTAAATGAGTATAAGGTGGATGCAAATCTCATTAAAGAAGGTAAGACTACTTCTAGCAGTTTTTCTTTCAGTGCTACAAATGTTTCTCCTATTTATACTTCTCTTAATTAGCCTAAATGTAAAGAGGGTGAAGAAATTAACCGGTATATGATGATAAGGACCAAGTGTAACCTAATGGTGATGAGCTATATGAGCCACATCCTATGGATGATGTAAATAAGGTAAGTGAACATCATGAATTGGGTAAGCAACCTAACCTGGTGTTGAAAGATATCCAACTTTGAAGGTCAACTAGAGAGAAAAAAAACTTTTATAAGATACCCAAGTTCAAAATATCTCTTATTCACTATTGAGGGGAAGCTAGGGCATTTCCAAGATGTGTAGTCACTCAAAGACAAAGACTTTTGTCTTGAGGCAATGCAAGAAGAGATGGATTCTTTGAAGAAGAATGAGACCTATTAGTTAGTGAAGCTTTCCAAAAGTAAGAACACATTGAAAAATAGATGGGTATTCAATATCAAGAAAGATAGTGACAAGCTAGTGAAGCATAAGGCATAATCAAAGGTGAATGGATGTAATTAGAAAAAGGGTGTCAAATTTGTTGAGATATTTTCACCAGTGGTCAAGATTACATTCAATCAAACTAAATTGGGTCTAGTTACCAATTTAAACTTGAATAACTTGATGTGAAAATTGCTTTCTTGCATGATGACTTATATGAGGAGATATATATGAAATAGTTAGAAGGGTGCAAATTTTAAGGGAAAGAGGACTTAGTTTGCAAGTTAAAGAAGATTCTTTATGGGCTCAAACAGACACCAGGTTAGTGGCATTGAAAATTTGAATTGTTTATGACTAACAATAGTTAAAAACAAATTTTAACTGAATCTTATGTGCATTTCAGAAAGTTTTCTGGTGATAATTTCATTATGCTTCTCTTGTATGTTGATGATATGTTGATAGCGGGACAAAAATGTTGGCATGATTAATAAGTTAAAGGAGGACTCATCCAACTCTTTGGACACCAAAGATTTGGGTCCTATAAAAAAGATTTTGGGCATGGAAATTGTTCATAACACTAAGATCGAAAATTTATGGTTTTCATAAGAAAACTTATATTAAAAAAATGCTTGAAAGGTTGAATATGAAGCATGCCAAGATGGTTAGCACACCATTAGTAGCTCATTTCGAATTAAGCAAGCGAGCTTGTTTTATCATCGAAAAAGCGAAGGCTAATATGTCCTATATTTTATAGTCCTCTACTGTTGGTCCTTTGATGAATGTCATGATATGCACTAAGTCAAATATCATACATATTGCTGGATTGGTGAACAAGTATTTATCTAATTTAGGAAAGGTTCATTAGGAAGTAATGAAGTGGATGTTTAGATATTTGCTGGGTACTTCCAGATTGAGTTTGCTTTTTGGTGGTGGTGAGATAATTCTAGAAGGGTACGTAGATATGGACATGGTTAGAGACCTCGATAACAAAATGTCCACTTCAGGTTACTTATTTACATTTGAAGGGGGAGCCATTTTTTTTGCAATCTGAGCTACAAAATTGTGTAGCCTTGTCTACAGCTAAGGCAGAGTATAATGTAGCCGTAGAAGTAAGTAAGGAGATGCTTTGGTTAAAGTAATTTATTCAGGAATTAGAAGTGAAATAAGATGAATACATAATATTTTGTGTCAGTTAATGTGCCATGAATTTTAGTAAAAATTTCACGTATCATTCTTGCAATAAGCATATTGATGTTAGGTATCATTGGTTAAAATTTATGGTTGAAGAGTAACTAATAAAATTAAAGAAGATCTATATGGATAAGAATGGTACTAATATGTTGACAAGAGTAGTTCTCGGGAGCAAGCTTGAGCTTTGTAGTAAGCTCATCAGGATTACTTTCAACTGATCAATGGCGTGCTTTATTTCTCCTCTGAAATGGGTTAAAGGGAGAGATTGTTATAGGTCCAACCCTATTTTTATAAATGTTCGCTTGATCAATACCACCAAATTTGAATTTTGGAAGTCTTATTGACCTTTATGGATAAAAGGATAAAAATTAAGCAAAATTGAGGTAGAAAACTGATGAATTGAAGTTGTTTATAAAATAAATGCTTATATTGGGGTAAAAGTCTCGTGTTGATAATGGACACAATCATGTATGTGACCTTCTATGGTCCTATAATTATATACTAGTAGACATACCCGTATGGTACTAGATATGGCCTTGTCCATATACTGTGTAAGTTGATGGGACTATATATCTCCACCAATATTGAGTATTAAAGTGAGTTTGAGGAACACAATCACTAGACACACGCCCATATGGGTAACCATTTTTTTTTGTACAAAACCTTATTTTTGTAAATTATAAAAGGCAAATATGAAGATCATCGAGAGAAACATGAAAAAAAGAAAGCTTCAACAAGCAAGAAAATTGGGGACCAATAATATTCTTCAACTATTGACTTTAGGCTTTGAGTTTTAGTATTCATTTAGAGTGGTATTGATTTGGGATATCAATTTATATTTTATCCTATAACCTTATTAAATAACTTGTTTTATGATAATGGTGTTTTGAATTAGGGTCAATAATTTAGAACTTAAACTCTTGTAAATTTGCTATTCGATTTACCGATTCTACTTGTCGATTTGGCCTATGATTTTTCCCTCTATACTAAAGGATTTTCTACATAAAATTTGGCGTTCTATTTATTTTTTGTCATCTATATTATTTGGGTTAATTATTTGTTACAATTGAGTTGCTTGAAATTTGTTGATTGTTTTTCACTAATCTTGTGAGTGTTGTCATTTAAAGGCTTACAATGTGATTCAATTAAACAAAAAGATAAAGAAAATAGAACAAAAAAATATTTTACGATATTCTACTAACACGACTCAACTTGTAAAGGCCACAATAAAAATAAAAAAATAATAAGGCCTATATAGTTTGCAATAATCTCCTAAAACTTTGTTTCCTCCTCCTTTGAAGTTTGCTGTCAATAACTGGTCGTCATAAATAACTTTTTGTCAATCATTGGGTAATTTTTTTATCTATATTTTGCTTTTAATAATCAAATTCATTTTGTTATAAAGCTATTTGTTCTTTTTTATAGCTTTTATATCTTTTAAAAAAATCTTTCTCTTTCTTGTCATGAATGCTGTAATCCTATTGATTGAAGTAAATTCTCTTCCTAGGTGTAGTTTTGGTACTAATATTTGTACAACAAATGTCACTTTTAAACTTGTTTAAGGTAATATGAAGTTAAAACTAAGTACATGTTGAAATAAATTACCGAATAAAACCTTTTTCTCAGGTGTTATGAATGATTGTCAATGATGATGTTTCACGAATGTCTATTAATGTAGATAGTTTACGAGTTTTTGTTAATATGGACGTTACTTTGAAGTTGTATAGTACTTTCTTTAATTATTTACAACTTTTTGAGACATTTTCTTAATGTGAAAAAGAAATAAAGTCCCATAATTAATTGTTATCTCCAATTAATACATACTATCTCTTTCCATAACCCTTATAAAGAAGATACAAAACATACTATCTGGGTTTTGTATAAAAGCTTTCTATATTATCAATTAAAGTTTGTATCCTGAATTAAGCTTTTAGGAAGTTTCATCGACCTTTGTGATCACTTGAACCAAATATAAATAACCAGTTTTTAGTTGACTAAAAATTAATTACTTTGAAATGTACAAAAATTAACGGACAGAAGCAAAACGGAGAACGGGAAGGATGAAAATGACAGGACAGACAATAAGCATGTTATATAAAAAACAAATGACAGATAATATGAATCTTACTTGCCAATGTCATAGGCCTACCTAACTCAAGGATGAAACTTTCCTTCGAAAGGCAAACATGTGGTGGTAAGGCCATCTCTAATCAAGTGCAATAAATCCACTCCAAGAAAGACATCAAAATGGTGCAATAAATTTAGTGTGTTACTATTCATTGCACCAAAAGTACAAAAAGACAACTTTATCCAATTACTTTTTAACATATTCCTTTTATGTCCTTTTTACAAATTGATTTATTTACATAATTTACTAAG
>JANZXP010000002.1:27016000-27030586 GCA_027576715.1 Erythroxylum flavicans
ATAAAGCATATATTAATTAATTAAGAATAATGATTTTATTTTAATTTTTAATAAATAAATAAATATAAATTATTGTAAAAATATAAATTAATTTAGTTAATAACTAAATTACTGTGGTTGTATAAATATAAATTAATTTAATTAACAACTAAATTATTATGGTATATTCTTTGTAAAATTTTGGTGTAAAAATTTTGGTGTAGAATGATTGGAATAACACTAAATTTGGTGTAAAAAGATTCTAAAAATATTTCAGTTTATACCAAATTTGATGTAATGGTTAGAGATGACCTAAGACCAAGAACAGAAACTCATCCCATCACATTCATCGTCATTAGTCAAATCAATCTATCGAAAGTGATGGTTTAATAGACGTCCTTTTGTTTATGGTAAAAGTTGAAGTAGGCAAGTACGCTAATATCGTAATCATCATCAGCAACCAAAATGTCATATACTTATAGATGAAGGACGGAAAGTGCCTACTCTCCTTGCGTAATAAGACCAAGAAAAGAAAAAGAGAAGCCAAGTTTGAATTGTCAAGGAGAGGGATTTGGCTGGTGTTACTCTTTATAAGCGGATGGAAAGGCATTCGGTTATTGTCATTGTCATTCACATTGTCTCTGTTTTATTTGATTTGAGGGGCACATGCACACGGGACCAATTTGCAGGTAACTGATTGGTAGTTACTCCAGAACAAGGAAGTCGGTGTGTCCCCTATTAACTGCTTAAATCTTAATAGCTAACAAACAAGCTGTCGCTGCAGCCTTGGGGCAGCCATGTTCCTTTTCACTTCGGATGAGTTCAATGTCAAGCCTGATCCATTTATTTATTTATAATTAAATATAGTTTATATTTTTCATTTTTTATCTTGTATAGTGGCAAAGTCACATATAAGTTAGAGGATAATTTAGGGAAATAATGCATATTCATTCACTAATTTACACATTTAGGGTAGTCAAAATTTAGGTTGCATAGTAAAAATGAACCATTAAAGTTTGAAAATATTAAGAAATCTAAAAGGATATATACATCAAAAATATTTTTACCAGAATTTAACATGTGACTCATCCTAGTGATCGAACCTACTTTATATTTATTAAACATAATTTTTAAAATTAAGATGCATTATAAATTATTTTAAATAAATGCATTTTAAAAATTATCACATAAATTTATTTATATCTTTTCACCTTTTAGTTTAATAATTTATAAACAATTAATAGTTTAAGATGCAACATAAATTATACTCTTTTTTAATAGACAATAATTATGCATAACTTAGTTCTACATTTTTAATAAATGTATTTAAAATTGAGACATAATATTAATTATTATAATTATATTTATGAAATCAACATATTTTTAATATTTTCATAGATTTAAATAAATAGACATATAAATTTAAGCTACAAACCAAATTATGTTCATTTTTAACACAATAACTATGTATACAAAGTTATTTTCATCATGTTTTGACATATGTCACACATTGATAAGAATAACTCATATATTATATTTATTTAGAAGTATTTTTTATATAAAATCAAGACTAAGTATGAATTATTCTTATGAAAAGTATTCATAAAATGAAAGATATAAACTCAGTTTATCATTTTAAAGAAATGAATTAATAAAATCAAAGATATAACATAAATATTTTTAAATGAATACTTTTATATAATCAAAGTATACTTAAAATATACATTGATTTTAAATTTTGACTAAATATTAACGAAGAATTCTATTATATATCACTAAAAAGTACATAATAATAAATACAACATACATGTATTAAAATAAGATTCATAATACAATAAACATAAGGTAATGTCATATCATATATATGTATGTGAATGCATTCAAGTAAATTGTACATATTTTTGTTTGTATAGCGACTTTTAAACTTTCATAATTTTACGCCACATAACATATTACAAACATATCAAAACCAAAATAATTAATCTTAATAATTAGGGAGAAAAACTCTTCATAAAAGAATTTTCTAACTATTGCAACAAAAGTGAAATGCAAAAAGAAATGTAATATTAATAAAACTAACAACCAAAAAGAAAGAAAAAAAATGAGTACTGGTATTAATATGCAAATTCATGTTTCTATGTGCCTATATTTATAATGATATCTTTTAGGATGTTATTTAAATTTTTTTATGCAATACAATATAGTTGTCCTCAAATATAATTTAATTGTTATCTCTATTAGACACAATATAAAAGGAAAATAAGATGCTAGATATTCAAATATTAGCCAATTGCTTCAAGCTTTGTGGTTTTGGCATTTATCAAGTGGATACTTATGTTTTAAAAAAATGTTAGATATTGATAATGAAAACTTATAAAACTCTGTTGTTCTAATGTAAGACTAAAGAAAGTGAACAAATTGTTCTCTAATACTAAAGTGGCGATAGGAGTCAATCTTACGTAGAATGGATATAAGTACTGAGTCTAATCTTCTTATGCAGGAAACTTCTACAAAATTCAAGTCATACACTAAACTGGACAAAGCTAATCTAGGACTCAACAATTCCACCATCAATCTTATTCCTACTATGGCTAGTAGTGCCCCAAAAACTCAACACGAAAGATAGGATAAAGTTTGATGTAGAATACGTGTGAGTTATGTAGAGAAGCATATGAAAGTCGTAACTATCTATTCTTTGATTGCTATTACTCCAATAGGATATGGTTAACTCATTTGGATATATTTAGCATGCCTCCAATATCAGTAGATTGGCCATAAACCATTCACTAGGCAAATGCATTGAAGTTAAGCTCCAAATAGGATAAGAAGTTGTTCTTCCTTAAGATGGGGACAATCATTCAGTTAATATAGGGAATAAGGAACAATTTGATATTCAAACAAGAGTCACACAATTTCATCCTCTGTAAAAATAAATATCTTCTAGATGATTTAGTGATTAGCATCTTGCTTAGGGCTAACCAGGTTATTCCAATGATATGTACGTATAATGTACATCGACCTAATTAGGTCTAATAAAATGCATCAATTACTTTTAAATAAAAGTTAATTTTTTGATTGATTGAAATAAGAGCAAATTAAAATACCAATTACTTTTCAACTACTAATAGAACACACATAATAATCAAAAGAGATTATCAATATGAATAAACATATAAATAAAAAATTTTTCCGAACTTTATTGTTCAGACCAATGAGCTTTCCTGGTCTTCATATATTGATGCACAAACACCTATAGTTAGATTGATTAATTAATATATTGATCAGATAAACTATGCATTATATTCTTTGAAATCTCATTAAAGGTTCATGTAAGTATATATCTAGACCCCAGTTTAATGATTAATATATGTGCCAAAGTCAACTTACGTAAAGGTTCTTTTGAATACATATATATATATATATGAATTAAAAGCATAGATAAGCTATAGCTTATATATAATCAACATTAAGATTAACACATATAAATCTCAAACATAAAAACCTTTTATTTAAAAAACTTAAAACAAAGGATACAAATATGTATTAGAGTTCTATCCAATCTAGATACAAAAGTTACTAGCCTATAATTATCCTTAAAATACTGAAAAGAATAGTTGAAAGTAAAGAAGAATAGTTTTTTCTTTCGGAAAGTAATTCATTGATGAAAAAAACATATACAACTTTTTCTAGGTCTAATGGTAGATAAGATACAAAAGATACAATGGTTCAAGGCTTCCTAGTTACAACTAGATCAGTGGTCATGCTCTAGTAACCATATATACTTCATATTTCTAAAGAGTTTAGGTGATATTCCTCTTGCTAATAAGTTAAAACTACATTGGAGAATAATGGTTTGGTAAATCTATTCCTGGCTTCTTGCCTCCCTCCTGAAAAGTATACTCTTTCTTTCTTTCCATATATTGTACACCATTACAGCCAATTTAATTTTTGAGACTTTGTAGTCTGTTTTATTTACCATCTTAGTAGATGATGCCCGTTCTATCAATTCATTCCATGTATACACTGCCTTTCTTGTGCTGAGTATTTCCTGTAATCTTCTCCAAATACTCTAAGTGTATTTGCAATTGACCATAATATGGTCCATTGTTTCAAGATGCTGATATCATAGTTCACAGTGTTTTGAGGAAATGGTGAACTTAATTATGTTCTTTGATGTTAACCTCCCAACTATCCCTAGCCATAGGATGAATGCATGTGAGGGGTTGACATCATCATCCCAAAATAGGTTTCTTCACTTTACAATACTTGTTAGTCCCATTGTAGAAAAGTTTTAAATGCTTTAGAGGTAAAATCTTTTTCTTCATTTGCATTCCAATAAATTTGATCCTGGTTTGAATCTTAGCAAGGTGGTAGGTTATTCATGATTATATCCACTCCTGTACTACAGTGATAGGGCCATCTCTATAAGTTGTTGCTTATGAGCTTAATCACCTTTGTACTAGGATTGAGGATAAGTTTTAAATGTTAGATTTCATCTACTCTGTACAAAGGACCTCTATTATGCCAAATGTCAAATCAAATTGGTGTTGAGTCTCCATTCTTAATTCTATGAATTACTAGGTTATGCATCCATTTTCTAGTTCCCAAGATTTGACTTAGAGTTCATGGTATGTTCTGTTTTGGTTTTATACTCCATATTGATTGACTTATTTTGTGTCGGTTTATTATTTAGTAACTGCAAGTACACAGCGTAGTTATAGCTAGTACCGATAAGTACGGGTCGATCCCACGAAGACAGTGATTATTAGTAATGACCTTTTTTGTGTTATCTAGCCTACAGATTGATTTTGATTTTTAATAAAAGAAAATAAAACTAAAGCAAGTAAAATAAAATAGGTAGCAATTAATAACAAAAAAATAAGGAAGCACTTATAAATTTATCATTATCGGAAATGAATTTCTAGGCTTCAAATCCTCCTAAAACCTTAACAGATTCATCTTTTATTATGCAATTTTTTTATTGATTTATTGGAATTGTGGAGATTCCTATGGTATGTTAATAATTGACCTTGAGTCTACTAATAACTAATCCTAAGGTTTTCAATCGAATTACTCAAGTTAAATTAGGATTGATTTACCGAATTGTGAATCCCTCTAGTAAGTTCGACCTAAATCTGGAAGATTTGTGTTATCTTATTTCTAGGGTCGCAATCAACTCCTTCCAATTACTATAGATTTATTCATCAATAGAATTTCTCAATCTCTATGTATGAAATCAAATTATGATCTATTATTCTCAGGTCTATTAGAACATATATTAACATGTAACCGAATTGTAATATATTAATCAATCTAATTGTATTAATAAAATAATCAAAACATATTAAAGTATCAACATAAGATTCATCTAACTTAAACAGTAACAAGATGTTTAGTTACACATTATTGAATACAAAATCAAAAATAAATAGAAAGAACAACCAATTGAAAACAACGCGATCATTAATCCACTAATCACCATGTAAAAAGACCAATTTTCTCTAATCACTAGGTAAAAAGGACCAAATTATCCTTTAATGAATTTAATTCATCAACTTACCGAATTAAATTCCGAAAATATTCCACAATTATCTTATCATCAAATTGACCATGAAATACTCTAATTATGGTCAATACTTATTGATTGGATACTTTAAAAATCTTGCGAATGGGTTTAAAATCATTAATACATATTATTTTCCAAAAAGGTATTTTAGTCCTTAACTTTTGGAATTCCTGAAATCCATCCATTTGAACTTGTTTTTGACCTGGTTTATTATTATTAAACCTTAATACCTATTCCAGGTAATTCACTATTCAAGCAAAAATACTTTTTACCAAACATAAAAATATATGTTCGATGAAAGGAAAAGTTTGGGGTTTTAAATTAACTCCATGTTTGATGACTTTCTGTAGAAGATTTGAATGATTAACATAACATAAGTCACTATTAACCATAAATTGTTTATTGTCTTTTGAGATTGAAAATAGAATCTACTAATCTCTAAGCCTAAGCATTAGTTTACCTTATATAGAATTTATAACATTTATCAATGTCTACCTAATATTACATATCCTTTATTTTCCTCTTCCATTTCAAGGTTATAAAAATATATAAGAATGTAAACCTATCAATTTTAATAAAAAAACATTCTCTTTAATAATGAGCCTTATTTTTTATTGATTTATTCCTTTATATTTTTGTTCTTATCAAGTTATTTGTTTTCTTTTTTATTAATTATATATCATCAATATGCCTATCTAGTTTAATTCTTTGACTAGTTAATAATATAATATTGTTTTGAAGAATTCAGCTTCCTTATGGGATTAACATATTATTCTCTTTTATATTACTTATTAAAGATATGTGCACTTGCCTTATGTTATATGTAAATACATTATGATAGAGAAAACTTTAAGAATATGAATCACACAACTTTTTGGCGTTATTACTAGGAAAGCAATTGGTGCTTATGAAACTCAAAGGATATTAGTCTAGTCTTTTATTTCTTTGTTTATGTTTATATTCTTTTTTTATATTTAGTTATGTTAGTTTACATGCTTCTTTCATTTTGATTTTAGGTGTGAGCTTAATATATAGCAAGAAGTGAACACTCCATTTTTCTAGTAGATAACCTAGAGCTTAAGAAAATAATATGTCAAACTAAAAGAGAATAAACTAAGAAGCCTAAGATATACAACCTAATACAATGGAGTAGGAGCACAAAACTATGCTAGAACATATGGAACCATCTTTAATAGGGATGCAGTTTAATATAACAAGACCAAAAATCAATGTAAATTACTTTGAGATAGAGTCTAATGTGATTTAAATGCTACAATAGTATGTTTAGTTAATAGATTACTGGATAAATATTCCATTGTATATATTGCCAACTTTTTAAAGATTTGTAACATTTTAAAAATAATAGAGGTATCAAAGACCTAATAAGGATGAGGTTATGTTTATTTTTATGAGAAAATCAAGCTAAATAGTGGTTGAAGGTATTACTTGCATCCTCAATTGTGCCATGAGAAAACCTGGTAGAGAAATTCTTAGCATTATATTACTAAAGAATGCTAAGTTGAGGAATGACATCTCTACCTACCTAAAATTTGATAATAGAATATCGTATGAAACATGGGAGAGATCTAAAGATCTGCTAAAGAAGTTCCCACATTACAGCTTACTAAGTTGGACACAAGTTTAGACATTCTAAAATGATCTTATCCGTTCCATAAAGTAGAAGTTTGATGTAGTAGGAACACCTAATAGTAAGACTTTATGGTCCCCCCTTAAACTTATTAAAGATATGGCTATAAATAATAATGAGTGGTAATCAGGAAGGATAAAATCAGATAAACCAATAAGTATCTATAGGGTGGATATAATGGCCATACTAATAGCTCAGTTAGAGGCCTTAATAAGAAAACATGATAAATTCCAACTCAAGCTATAAGTTGTGAGCTATATATGGGAGGGCATCATAATAGTGATTGTCAAAATGGAAATCCTATGGTTGATCTTGTAGAGGAAGTCAACTATATAAGGAGTTTGTAGAGACAAAATAATCGCTACGATAGGACATATTATATAAAGAAGAGGAATCACCCATATTTCTCCTAGAGCAATCAACTAGCCTAGAGGTAACCTTCACCTAGATATCAATAACCTCATTAATAGGAAATGAAATAAATAAAAAGATTTAATAAGCTCATTTTTAGAATGTGGATGCTTTAATTTAAAACTATGAAACCCAATTTAGGTCAACTAACAAGGTTTACAGCTGAAAGACCTCTATGGATACTACTTAGTGACATAATGTCAAATATTAGAGAATATATGATGGAAATCAACATAATAAGTGAAGAAGAGCTAACTAATGGCATGCGTGAGGAAGAGAGATAAAAAAATTATTGAGGAAGAAGTCTTAGAGATCACCTTAGATGAAGATGCCACTAACACCCTCTAAGACATATTACATATTTCTTGTAATATTGGTGGTACTTTTATAAATAAGGCATTAACAAACTTCTGAGATGGAACTAATCTAATGTCTTATATTATGATTAAGACATTGAGGTTGGGAGAATCAAAACCTACTAAAATGAGAAAACATCTAGTGGATAAATCAATTAGATATTTTAGAGGTATTAGAGAATAACTTGAATAAAATTGACAAGTTTACTTTCCTAATTAATTTTTATATTTTTGACTTGGAAGAGTAAAATGAAGAATCTCTAATCATAGATAGGCCTTTCTTTGATGCAGTTGGAGCAGTTATAAATGCTAGGGAAAGTAAATTAATACTTAGGGTTAGAGATGAAGATGTTCTCTTCTCAATCTCAGGTGAAAATAACTAGTTTATGCTTAATGATACCTTATCCTAGGCTAATCATTCTAGCCTAAAAAGGATATTAGAAGATTATTTGGGTTGGAAAATTCAAGAAATAGTCTAAAGAAAGATTTCCAAATCACTTTAGGACACTAATCTTCAATCTTTTATAGGTTTCGTGGTTTTTCTAGCCCTTAACACCAAATTTCCTTCCAAATCCATAAAATAAATAAGAACGTGAATTATAATAAGCAATACATAGATGATCAAGTTTCCAACAACCCCAAGCTACCACTAAAGAGCTCCCGTTATTATTATTCTCTAACCAAGCACAAACTCAAAGGTATGTATATCTAAAATTCAAACCCTTTAAATTAAATAAAAGTGTAAAGTAGTTGGTTATAGATGCAAATGACATAATGAAGGAGGTTAGGGGGTACATTATTAATATGGATTGGACCATGTTTTTCCAAGTAGTAGAGCAAGACCATAGAAAATTAACATTAGAAATGTTAACTATTTTAAAGTTGACTAAGCACACTAGATTGAATAAGGAGGATGGAATTCATTTAGATTTAAAGGAAGGAAAATATAAATGTAATTTAACAAATTTGGAGTTCAATGTAATTTTTGTACACAGAGTAAGTAAAGACGAAAGACTATAAAAAATGTCAAAATAGAATTAACGATTAAGCTAATTGCCCATACCTTTAGCATATTTTGGAATTTCTATTAGTCCAGATTATAAGAACCTTATAAGTTTATTGAAACATAACCACAAAGATAGTGTTAAGGGAAATATTTTCTAAGCATTAGTTAATTTAAATTCTCTATTTTACTATTTGCTTTGTTTTTGTTCTTATTAAGTTATTCCTTTATCTAAATTTTATTTTGCTTTATTAAGTATCCATCATCAATATATCAATTTATTTAATTTTTTTACTAGTTACCAATAGGAAAGTGTTCTGAACCATTTGACTTTCTCATAGGGTTGACACTCTATTCATGTATATATTACTTATCATAAAAGATATACTTGTCTTAAGTTGTAAGTAATTAAATTGTGATAAAGAAAATATATATCTCCTTTTAAGTTTTATTTTAACTAATGAATAAGAACAAATGAAGATAAAGGAGATCGTGCTTGAAACCTTACAAAAGATCTATCAATTGAGGAATTTGAGGATAAGGCTATTAAAAAGGGTATTACTTAAAGAAAGAATATGAAGTAGACAATCTAAATGTTAGTATATTATGGAAACCTTTTGAACGCATGATTATTATTTGAAATATTATGTAGATGAAAAAGTTAGTGTCACAGATAAGTTTTGACAAGTATCAACAAAAGAAGAAAACAAAAGTTGACAAACATGAATAAACCGTTTTGTCTTGATAGATCATGTGTAAAAGAATTATACCTACTACCTAGTATATTGCATAGTACTAATAGATCATAAGCTTATAACCTTTCCAAATAAGGTATATGATTCCTACAAGGAAGGCATCTAAAAATCCAACATTACTTTTCTTAAAGCTCTAAATGTAGAAATGATTATTATATACTCAATATAATAATTTTTTATATAACTTTTAAGAATATCTAGTTTAATATTCCAAGTATTACGTATTTGATATGTAATTTAACTATCTATATGAATAATTATATTTATGTTTGTATAAAATATGTTTCTAATTATTATGATATGATTTTGATACTATCAATTTAATTATGTGATATGAATTTTCATAATACTATTACCATGTTATCTTTGACTTCAATTGAGAGTCCAAACTAGAAAATACCAATAATTATAAAGCATTTTGAAGGAAAATTATCAATTTATAAGTTTCTTAAAAATAATTTCATAGATCTAGAATTACATATTAGATACAATGAAAGAATATATAATTTGGAGAAACCCATAAAAAGTGGTTTAGTTTTTAAGGTTTAGAGTTGAAATATGATCTCTTAATTATATATGATATTAATTAGAAGTGGAGTAATTGCTTCATAAACACTTTAAAAACCCTTCATTAAAGTTTAGAGTTATAAAAAAATTTTCCTTATTTTTTGAAGTTTGGTTGTTAAGTTGTAGGTTTGTAAGAGAGAAGCTATAGTTCCTCCAGCCTTTCTTAGATTATGCTTACTCCCCCCATATCCTTTCCTCTAGTTTCTTCTCCCAATTATAATTGTCCCCCATTTTTCAATCCCTTCTTCTGGCCTTGTTATTCAGTAAACTTCTTTCTCCCTTGAAAACTTTCCTTCCTTTATATGGTGGAAAATTTTCAATCAACTCAAGCTTTTGTTCTCTACTCCCTGCTACTCTAATTGTTCACTGGATCTTTTTATGTTATTATTCCTTCCTTTTTCTTTGGACCTTTAGTCTTATCTTGGGATTTTCTAGAGAAATTACTTAAGCTAACTTCCCTTTTCCTGTAATTTTTTCTTACCTTGTTTGGATTTATCTTTTAAATTCTTTCCTATTATTATGTTAACCTTTTCCACTTCTAATAGTATATTGAGTTTTGTACCTTCATCCAACATGTCATCTACTTAGAATCTTGAAGCTGTTTCCTCCTCTAATTTATGTCCCCCTACCATTAGCTAGCATTATCATAACAGGATCTATCCCTAACACCCTCACCATTATCTTCTTCTCCTTTACCTATAAACATAGTAAGGCTACTCCTTTTGAATATATAACCACCAATATCTCTTGGCGCCAGTTTATAAGTTATTCTTCTCCTAATATTAAGTTCCATTTTTGTTGTCCGAAACTCTTAGATGGAAGCTCTATAGTGGATCCTCTAATAGAAGTTTTACAAGATGGAGCTTCTAGATGGGAATTGACACCAGTTGGATTTTTCTTAAGTAAGAGACCATCTTTCCCTCTAAGAAATTATTAGGCTCAATTTCATTGGAAGAATCTAAGTTTAAAGGAAATCTTAATAAATGAGGAGAACCTTTCTCTTCAATTTCTAATGCATAAAGGATACTTGACGCTAGACTTTTAAATTTCAATAATAAGCCTTGGTTCCTTAAAAAATGGAAGCCATGTATACAATTTCAGGAGCTAAAACAAAACCAAAGGCTGAGTTAATTGGTAAGTTATATGGGCAAACTTATATGTATGGATGACGCCATTACAACAATGGAACATGTCAGTTATATACTAGTAGGAGATTTGCAGAACGTTAATGCCCAACTGAACAAGAATTTGCTAAATAAAAATTGCTTGGATAATATCAACGGGGTTGTTTCTTATATATTTTTAGTATGTTGGACAATTGTTTTTGCAACACGTGGAATAGGAAAAAAAGTAGAAGAAAGATACAAAAAAGCAAATAATAGGTATAAGTTTCTAGTTTACCTTATGAGGTAGCAACCTTAATTAATCATTAGTAAAAGTTATATGGTTAGGTTGTTTTACATATGGTGAAAAGTTTAGAATAATCTGGGTTTTTTTTACGGTCATCAACAGAAACATCTAAGATTGGCGTCAGTTCTAGTTTAATTTCTTTGAATCTTTGGTTAAGACACTATCTAACTCCCAAAGAAAAACAAAATTGTCTTCTGAAAATATAAAAAAAGTATATAAGTAGAGGTCAGTTTGGGGTGGAAGGGGAAAATAAAAGAATCAAAGTATGGGAAAAAAACATAATAAATACAATAAATAATAGATAATTATTTAATTTGCACAAAAGAATTGACAAAAGATAAAAGTGACACATAGGTGAATTGATGTACATTAAAATATAGTTATATAAAATGCCCATAAGTAAACATTATGAAGTTGTTTGAAGGGTGAGATGCAAAATACTAGTAATAATGAATCTTTAAGAAAAAGTATATATTTTAGCTATTGCAAAGTTTGTTTAAAATTCATGATTGTAGTTTTTGGTGCAATCATCAACAAGAAAATTGAAAGTTATTAGCAATTTTAGTTCATTATTAGCACACGATTAAATAGTTTGATGAATATAAATACGAAAAACATGTTTGAATAAATAATGATAGGTACCTGAAATAGTTGTGAGTCTTATTTCATCATTGTCATTATCTCCTTTTTTGCTTGAAGTTGAGCCTCCCTCTAATTTAGCATCATCAGTCTGGCGGTAATAGATAACATTGAACCGTTGTCTTCCGTCCGATTGTTGCATGTGAACAGGTTTGATATGAACAAGAATTTTTTTTTCAGTTCAACATGGACCTTATCAGAAGGAAGTTCAATACTCTTTTTACCAAAGAGAAAAGTGTGGATCATTAGTCTTATAATAAAGATGTCATAAAAAATAATCAATTGTATTTTATTTGTAATAATTATAAAAATAACCTGGTTATAATACTGCATAGCTTCAACTGCACTGAAGTTCAAGAGATTTTTGGCTAGTTCACAAAAAATGGATGCTGTGACAGTTCCTATGTTGTCAGTCAAATCAACATCATACCGACATCTATATTTAGAAAGGAAAAGTAAATGAGAAAATGTACAGTCGAATAAATAAATAATATTAGAAAATTTCATTTAGAATTGATATGAATGATCTTAAATTTAAGTTAACATACAAGCATCTTGGGAATGTGTTAAAATCACATAAGGACATGTTTTGAACCTGGGTTCAACTGCATGTTTATCCTTGCAAGAATTACATATAAATATAACCTCATATGTAGTTACGATGGAGCGAAAACATTTTTTGCAACTGATATACTAATATTTTTGCAGAATGTGTTAAAAGGAAATACGTGCTTTAATCTATGCTGTCTGGAAAGATAGAAATATATGTTCATTAGGAATATTCAAATTAAATAGATAATAGGTGAGAAAGAAAGTTCATTGTAGAATATAAAATGCATGTACCTTGTTGGTGGACTTTAGGAAAATGATCTTTGAAATGTTTTGGTTTGATCCAAAAGATACATCAGGATCATATTTGAGGTAAACTTGCTGGGTAACAAGGTCTTTTAGCTGCTTGTTATTTTTTTTGGCCCTAAAAAAATGGTAATTATAAGCATAAACATAAAACCATATAAAAATGTGAACAGAAGTTTGTTTATTGGAAAAGTAAAGATGAGAAATATGGAAGTACCAATTTTTAAAATCTACATCTTCTTGTATTAACGGATCAATGAGAATTGCATAATTAAACCATATGGATAATGCAGAACCTGAAAATTTTAAATTGTAAGCCTAAAAAGAAAATACAAGGATAATTATAAGAAAATATAATAGTATAATGAAAATGAAAATAAAATTACCATTATAAAAGTGAATTTTTAGCCTATGACACACAAGCACTGGATAAGTATGCAAGGCTTGTATAATTTGTTTGCCTTCATTTGTAACAAAAGCATCCCACATTGATAGTATAATGGTTAGTTGTCTAATATAAAAATGAAAAATATCAAAAGAATCAAATGTTATCGGAGTTCATTAGTTGTAGAGAATAATAGGGAATAAAATATATTGCTTGTTGGCAAGAACAAAATTTTGGACAGTCGAAACTTTATTGTCTTTATTGATGTGTCTCACATCCAAAACTTGAATAACGACAACCAAATAATCTATCATATGATAATGATAAGTATAATCAAATGTAATGGAAGGAAAAAAAAGTTGTTGAGAGAAACAAATAAAAGATCTAACCGACTGATTTTTTCCTTGTTATTGATAAACTTTATGAGATCTGTAAAGGATGTATAGCTGAATTTGCTTGGTTGGATGTTGTCGTCATCAGTTACAGGCTCGACAACAGTGCAACTTGTAATAATCCATTGAATTTTCAAGTCTTCAACTTGGAACTAAGGTGGAATTGGCTTAACAACGGAATTATAAATGATATATTTTTTATAAGGTTCAAAATGGGGCTCATTCTTTGGATACCATTGTTAAATATGAAAGCTTCGACGTGTGATCCCTGTTGAAAAAAATTGAATTAAAAAAAGCTAAATTATTCAAGTGACAGAGAAAAGTAACAAATTCAAAATTTGACACATTGAAATACTAAAATTTTAAACTAAAAATGGTAGCAACATTCATAGAAAAAGGGCACAGAAATAAACAAACTCAAATATTTTATGACTTGAGTAGTACTATAAAGAGATTTATAGAAATTTTGATTTGATAGGTAGGTTAACTATTATTTTCTAAAGTTAGTGCAAAAAGGAAAATGTCAAATGAAGAAAGTATAATTGTAACACCCCATTACCCTAGGGTACGCACCGGGACGCCCGTAGGTCATTCCGATACATATCCTAAAATAAGGGAGC
>JANZXP010000002.1:27030686-27050544 GCA_027576715.1 Erythroxylum flavicans
CCTTCAGCTCCCAATATACTGGACCCAGTTTTCACTTCATGACAAAATTTGAGACTCTTAGAGATAGAATTGAATTTTTATGTTTTCATACTAAATGTAGCCCTATATCTCTAGATTAATCCAAATCAAGAATCATCTCGTTTGGACAACTAGAGAAAACGTTATGGCTAAAAGAATGAAGCATATTCAGGGAACATTTTTCAGATCACTACCATTTTTGTTTCTACGTCTTTCCTTATCTCAACTCATACCTAGATCACTCTTTCCACTTTCTCTACTTCTCATTTTTAACAACATCACATTTAAAAACAATCATGCCTAGAATTTGTCAATGAATGCATGCACACTTATTTTTGTGCAAAGATTCAATATTCATGTGCATATACGCTAACATTATGCATGACCAAGAAAAATGCATTTCCTTAATCTCTCTTTAAGCTCATATGTACTGAAATTTCGGGTCCTAACCCTTAATATGGGAACGGGATGTTACAATGTTGACACAAACAAGTTTTATTCTGATATCATGATATTTTGTTATGATAATTTTAAGATTTACTTGAAGCCAATATATCCTGTTTTAGCATATTCTGTTCTAAGATACTTATTATTTGGAATGCGCTTTTATATGTGATCTAATTTGTATATGTCATTATCATATGACTGTTAGGGTCAGTTACAATAATGTATCATGTTTAGTTTTCCTCACTAAGCTATATGCTTAGCACAGTGGATTTGCCTCGTGTAGGTTCAGATAGAAAGGTATAAAAAATGGGACAAGGACAACTGCAGTGGCCAAAAAAGATTGAGTTTTGTTTTGATATATATTTGAATTTGTTTTTAAGTTGTTTCTGATAATTGAAACAGTTTGAATGTGTTGGAAGGTTTGTAATAACTATAATACAGGATGGATTGGGTTTTAAGACATGATTGTGATAAGTTCAATGTGTATAATGTATTTTGTTTATAATTCATCTTGTATGCATACAATGTATGTTTGCCCGAATTAGTTTTTTTTAAGGAAGATTTCAAATGCTTTGATTTGTTTGTATTGTTTTGTGTGGCATCCACATATTCTTCTAGGGGGCATGTGGGTGTTACAATGGTTCCTAGCATGATTGAGCCAATAGTATTATACTGCGATAACAACGGTGCTATTATGCAACTAAAAGAACCCAGGTCTCATCAACGGTCCAAACATGTATTCAATAAGTTTCACTTGATTAGGGAGATAGTGAAGCGGAAAGACATAGCATTGTAGCGAGTTACCACTGAAGAGAATCTAACATATCCCCTTACTAAGCCATTGTCTCAAAAGAGACATGATAGACATATGGATGATTATGGTATTCGATACATTGACAACTGGCTTTAGTGCAAGTGGGAGATTGTTGGTTTATGCCCTTACAGTCAATTTATTTTTTGTTGTAAATTTATTTGTATGAAATTATTATTACTTAACAAATGGCATTCTTTTTCCTTGTGTATTTGTTAATTATTTAATTATTAATCATAAAGATAAAATCCATAGGTTAATTGTTATGCAATTGGAAATTATAATGCGATTATAATTATGAGACTTGAATTGCATTTTCTATATTATCCCTAAGATGTTCTTAGTCTTATTTTAATCAAAACGGGGTATTGATGAAATGGTTAGACTAGCACATGTTTGTTACTTTTTTATGAAAAAAGTAATTGATCTCATAGATTAAAGTGTGGACACACCTAAACAAACATATGGGTGATTATTAGAGAATAAGTTCACTAAACTGACCCTATTATGAGAATCGTGAATGGAACATCATTTGTGTGTCTGTGGATTACCTCATAATGATGGTTGAATAATTGATCCTCAGATTTGAGATTACCAAGGTATCTAGTATGGGAATTACTGTGTTTTGATGCTACTCATGAATCGTCCTAGGATAATTCACTCAGTAGTAATTGGATATAGTATAAACCATGTGTAAATAGTTAAGTAAGTTAATATAAGATTCGTCACTCTAAAGTAAGTAGAGAGAATATTCTACTATTCTTGATTAGTAATGACTTATGAAATTCTTTTGCCAGAGTTAATTGACATTTGAAAAAGGTGGTTCCAAATTTCACTTATAAATCAATTACTAATTAGCAAGAAAAAACATGATTGGATGATAAGAGTAAACAATGTATCCATACTCTATCCAATTAGGATATTAAATGAAGCAAGGATCAAATTATACTCCATAGCCATGCAAAGACAGGTTAAGTCAATCACTTTAATATTCCTGATATTTGGGAAATCATGACATCTTGCTAAACTTCAATCATGATTTATGATTATGAATTGTTTAATTGGAGAATTAAAGATGAATTAAAAGAACTTTTTATTTATCTAATTCTAACTGTGAATTAGAATTAGAATTTATAATTATTGCCAATTTTGTAGGAACCTAATGGGTCACACATCAAAGAGTAATTTGTGAAAGAAAAATCAATTTAATTAAGTTTAACTTAATTATAAAGTTTAAGAAACTTTAGGGATCAAATATGAGATATTTGATTTTATTAAAATTAAATTAATTATAATTATAATTTGATTTTAATTATAATTAAAGAGATTTAATTTTACTAAAAGACCTTGATGATTTTTCTATTTAAAGGGAAGAACTTCTTAGAAGCTAGCACTTTTTGTCTTCTTCTTCTTAAAGCAGTTTGAAAATTACTTTGTGGATACTATCAGGGGCTGGACACTTGAATAACTCATGATTGATTAATCGGAAAAAGTTTCAAAGATTTTTCAACAAGAAAGCGAGCTAGGTACAATTTCTAAATAATTTTATATTTTATTCAAGATTATTCAATTATCGGGATTCACTCGAAATCTATAAAGTTTTTCTTTCTTGCTACACCCATGATTTGATCATGGTTGGATTCTAATAGACGAGTCCCATCGAACCCAGTAGCTCATATAGCACCTAAACGATCGCAGTAAAGTAAAAGATGATGGTCATTGCCAATCTTCCTACGAACTATGGTCTTTAGAGTGCTATGAGTAGTGAACTTGTGGAGAAGCAAAGATGATGTTGTTCTGTAGTGTTATTATGAACAGTGTTACAGACTAAGGAAGAAAAGAGATAGGCTAACACATCTTTGTCCATGGTGACAAAGTGGCAGCAAGAGTGAGGATGGCGGCAGGGAGGAAGCAGAGATGGTCAAAGATGGGTGGCGGTCAAGGGTGTATGGCCCATCTACGACATAGCTTCTTTATGATACCATTGAGCTTGCTAATAATCTGCGATGAAAGATTTTTCAATAGTGAGAATGTGGACTTTAAGAAGGTTAGATGATAAAGAGAGAGAACGAGTTGGGGTGTTCATCTGGTCTCTATTTGTTATTACATAGGTTAAACAAAAGTACGAATCTAAGGAGTTATTAAGAGGAAGAGTTTGAATGGAGATGGAAACATTTCCAAGATTGAACGAAACTGTAAGTCAAAAAGATGAAGTTTGTTTGAATATAAACTCTAAAATTTAAAAATCAAAAAAGAAGATAAAATGATGAGTTTTTCTTACTTATAGTTGAGGGAAAACTGATTGGCCAGTTTTTTTTGTCTGCAGGAAGTCATCCAGGAACAGATTACAAGAATGTTGTTGGAGCGATTAATCTTTAATCAACCCCATCCATTGGGCCTTCTGATAACTTTTATTAAGCATATTAAGGTGATTATCTTTCCAGATATGTCATGAATCTTTTCTTTCTTTCATATGTTATCACATTATAATATCAATGTCGCTCTTTTTTTAGCGCAATATCGTTTCTTTTTTATTTGACAAAATCTGAGACATAACTTTTGGAATCGATAGTTCATAAGATGTGTGCCTGAGCATGAAAAACTATTTGAATTGGTTGTTAGTCATATGTTGGCTTAAAATCTTAGGTTGGGTTTCCAAAGTAGAAGCAAATGGATTACAGAGAAGAAAGAAAATTAAGATTAATATTTAAAATTTTAATAAAAATAATTAGCAGTTAATAATTATTTAAATAAATAGTAGACACATGATAGTTATGCGATAAGTATAAAAGTTTCACAAAACTTAATATAGGGTTATTTTCATAAGAAATAAAAAATTAGATATTTTAACGTCATTTTTTAAAGTTTAAAATAATATTACAAAACTAAAATTTTTTTAATATACCCTAAAAAATGTTATATTTCTTGCAAAGATACGAAATCTCCACGCACATGCTATTGTTGAATTCAAATTGAAAGGCTGTTTCTTGTAAGACGATGTAAGACTATAAGTTAATATTTCTTGTAAAGATACTAAATCTCCAAGCATATACTAATATTGAATTCAAAATAGAAGGTTATTTCTTACAGGAAGACGTAATATTATGGGCTTGTTTGGTAAAGAGCTGATAACCTCTTTTTTAGCTGATTGACACATTTCAACTTATTGACTTTATAAAAAAACCGTTTGGGTTGTTTGGCTATTAGCTGGTTTGGTTGGCTGATTTATAGTAGCTGTTGTTGTTATTGTTGTTTCGATACTTATAAACTAATTTAACTTTATCTAAGAAAATTTTAAGGAACAATTTTTAAATTCATATATTTTGATTTTTATGAGAATATGGTATTAACTAAAATATGATTTTCAATGTCCAATAAGTTATAAGGAACATAGTCTTATTAAGAAATTAAATTAAAAACCTTCATTTCACCGTTAACATAAGTGTTAAACAAGAAAATTAACTATTAAATATTTTAATATAATAAATAAAATATTTTAAAATTTGTTGCTATTGAAAATCTTTTTTTAATAGTCAAATAGTTTTTAGCATTATTTTATATTAAATAACTAATTTTGATATTTGTAATTATTTATAAAATTAATAAATGAAATATTTCATATCATATGTTTTTAAAATGGATATTAACAAATAACTAAATATTCATACAATTTTATATAATTAAGAAATCAATAATAAACTGATTTTTAATTCATTTTATGTTCGATCTTTTCTATAGTGAGGTATATGAAAGTTAGTTACTTTACTTAGAATTATTGGTTGCACATTTAAAATTATAGATTAAAACAATTTTTTAATTCAAATTCATACCTCTACTTTAAACCTATATATTTTTGAAAAATACAAATTCAACTTTCTCAATTAATGTTCAGTCTTTATGCTCCATACCAGTTGATATTCCTCCTCTTTTTTTTTATCAGCGTATCATCTCTTCCCAAGCAATCGAACACTCTAAAAAGATTAAATCAATGTTTTAAAAATCGGATCGGGCATTGAACAAGTCAAAAATAAGTTTAAGGTTTAAATGTTGTTAACCACTACAAAACCAATAAATAATAAATAAAAAATAAAATTTATAAGAATAAATAAAATAAATTTTCAAATAAAATACTTTATTGAAATAAAAATACATGAATAATGTCTATTAATATATAATAAATAATAATTTAAATTTAGATTGAATCTACCATAAAATTTAAAATAATAATAAAATACAAATTATTCATTAAAGTTCAATTATGCTTAAAGAAAGTCAATAGAAAGGACTTTAAATTTATTATAACTACTTTCAATGTCCTTTAAACATAATTCTTTATAGTTTAAATATTATTTTTTACCGCATGCTCAAATTATCTTAAGCAAAAAATTTTATATATAGTAACTAGTAATTCAATTTATTAAACAAATTAATGATAAAAATAATAATTAGTTTTTAATAATAATTATTTAAAAAATTTCAATTACAGTATAAGAGAAAATAAAGAACCTAAATTTTGACAAATATAATTTTTTAGTGAGATTAAACGTATTTAGTATTTTTTGAGGATAAAAATAGTAATAAATTTTTAATAATAATAATAATTCAAAAAATTTTAATTAAAATTTAAAGAGATAAAAAAGAATATAAATTTTAAAAATATATTTTATTAGTTAGATTGTGTAAGAATCAGGTTTATTTTTTCACAAGGGTTATAAATACAAATCGAACCAAAAATTAGACCGGTTCAGTCCGATTTTAAAATTATTGATTAATTATATTTTAATATAAATTTTAGCGATAACAAATTTAAAAATGCTTAATTTTTAAAACTTTTTAAATTCAGTTCCAAATTTTATAAAACTTTCAATTTAGTAATCAAAATTTAATTATCATTGCCTTTAAAAATATGTTGAACTTGACAAATAAAGTCATCTTATCTAATGCATAAGGTTCTTGCTTTATAAGGGTCTAAAGAATTCTTAATATACTCAACTTTTTTTTATATTTTTACAAATAGGTTGTTTTAGTGGTTTGAAAATGTGGTCTTATGGTCACAAATTAGCATCTTTATCGATTTTTCTAATACTAAATATTATTGAGCATGACAAATATTGGAATGAATTTTTCAAACAATGAAGTAGTGTGTTACCATTACAATTACGCAATGTAAACTGTCCATTTCTCTAGTTTGTTTTTCCTTTCATTTATTTACACGATCCTTAAAATATTGAAAAGTCTATCTTTTTTTGTTGACTAGACCGATCTGATCAACAATTATTGATAGCCTTAGTATACTTTAGACCACCATCCTAGCTTATTTAAGTAGTGAGCTTCCGCCTCCTAACCCTGTTCACTCAGATTTTTCATACAGGCCGGGGATCCTTAGTTATCAATTTTACTTGTATATGGTTACTAGAAACTCAAAGTGATTTTGACTAACCTTTCTGTGCATGATTTTTTCGTATAATTCAATACTTTCATTATACAATGTTCCGATTAGACATAGAGCATGGAATTAATGTCTACTCTATTTTGAGTCCAATAATATTAGTTTTCCGCCATTAGCTATCAATTCAATTAATGACAATTGTAAACTATTTACAAAATGTCATTCCACCTTGGCCAGGGATTTCCTGAATCAATACTAATCAAGAACAACGAAACATTCTCCCTAATTACTTTAAGGTGATGAATCCTATCTTGATCACACAACTACCTCCATATAACTTATGCTACGTCCAATGACTACCGATTAAACGACCTATGATTAAATAGATCATAAGTAGTATCAAAATATAGTAATCCCTATACAAGATAACTTTGATGACCTCAAGTCAAAGGATCACTTATACAATCATCACTATGAGAATTCCATAGATATGCAAGTAATGTTCCAAATGGATTTTTTATATTTAATCTATTAAATGAACTTGTTATGTTCCAAATTGATTTCTTATATCCGATCTGTTAAATGAACTTGTTCTCTAGTAAGCACCCACACATTTGTTTAAGTACCTATATACTTTAGCCCATAAGATCGACTACTTCCTTCATAAGGAAAAACAAAACATGTATTAGTCTTTTTACATTCTATTAATGTCCAATCTTAATAGAACAATGACAAGGAACATTTAGGAATAATACATAAATGTAATATGAATCTCATAATTATAATCTGATTATAATTTCATTTGCAATTTACAATTATCCCATGGACTTTATCATATCTAAACATGTACAAGATCAAGAATGCCTTTAAATACTTTGTCACTAAATTACAACCAAAGCAATTGATTGTAGGGCATAAACCAACATTGGGATCAATGTATTAGCTCTTCCAACTTTCGAGCCAATCAAGCAATACCATGTTGAAGTAAGAGGACTAAAACTCTATGTAGCACAGATTAGAACCGGCAATTTGACCTAGCTATAACAACTTTGTTGGTTGTTTGAATGAAATGACCATAAAAACTTTTGACAATAATAGATCAAGAATTTTGATGAAGAATATGGTTATTGGAGATTAACAACCATTGGCTATGGTTAAAAGCAAGAGATTCAAGATATTTCTCAATTCACTCAACCCGAATTTCAAGATTCCAAGTTGGAATACATTGAGGAAAGATATTTTTAAAATTTATGAGGAAAAGAAGAGAGAAACATTAAGAGCATTGTCGAGTGTTCAAGGATGAATTGCCATAACAACGGATATATGGACAGTCGATAACCAACCGAAGGGTTACATGGCGGTGACAATACATTATATTGATAATGATTGGAAGTTATGTAATAGACTTGAATTTTAAAAAATACAACAACTTTTTGAAATTGTCTTAAAATAAAAAATTTTAAAAATATATTAAACGCTTGGGCCAACTCTGGCCTAATGGGTGGCTCGTGGCTCGAGCGGGCCTGCCATATAAGCCTACCCATGGGTTGGTTTGGTATGACGGGCCGGGCCACAGGCTAGGCCATTTCAGTCCACCAGGCCTGTGGGCCAGTCCGACCTGAAATTTTTATAGGACGGCCCAGGCCTGGCCTGGCCTAGCCCGTTGACATGCCTACTTATGTCTTCGTCTAATTTTTCTTTTAACGAATACTAGTAGGTGATCACTGTACAAATGCGAAGTGAGATTTGGAAAATGTTAATGCCCAACTGAACTAGAATGTGCTAAATAAAAATTGCTTGGACAATATCAACGGGTTGTTTCTCATAAATTTGTAGTATATTGGACAATTATTTAGATCACGTGGAATCGTAAAAAATGGAGAAGAAAGATATAAAAAAGCAAATAATAGGTATAAGTTTCTAGTTTACCTTATGAGGTAGCAACTTTAATTAATCATTTGTAAAAGTTATATGGTTAGGTTGTTTAACATATAGTGAAAAGTTTACGATAATCTGGGTTTTTTTTTATAGTTCTGGTTCAATTTCTTCGAATCTTTTGAAAGACACTATCTAACTCTCGAAGAAGAAACAAGATTGTCTTTTGAAAATATAAAAATCCAAAGTATTTAAGTAGAAGTTAGTTTGGGGTGGAAGGAAAAAACAAAAGAATCGAAGTGTGGGAAAAAACATAATAAACACAATAAATAATAAGCAATTATTCAATTTACACACAAGAATTGATGAGAGATAAAAGTGATCAAATAGTTGAATTGGTGTACATTAAAATATAGTTATATAAAATGCTCAGAACTAAATATTATGAAATAGTTTGAAGGGTGATATGTAAAATACTAGTAATAACGAATCTTTAAGAAATAGTATATACTTAGCTATTGCGAAGTGTGTTTAGAATTCATGATTGTGGATTTTGGTTCAACCGTTAACAAGAAAACTAAAAGTTATCAGTAGTTCTGGTTCATTATTAGCACACGATTTATTTAATATGTGAGGGGTGAAAAAAAGGAGCGTTGAAATAGTTTGATGAATATAAATATAAAAAAAATGCTTGAACAAATAATGATAGATACCTAAAATAGTTGTGAGTCTTGTTTCATCATTGTCATTATCTACTTTTTTGATTGAAGTTGAGCCTCCCTTTAATTCAGCATCATAAGTCTGGCGATAATAGATAATAGTGAAGCGTAATCTTCCGCCTGATTGTTGCATGTGAACAGGTTTGATATGAACGAGAAAGGTTTTTGTTTTTAGTTCAGCATGGACTTTATTAAGAGGAAGTTCGATACTATTTTTACCAAATAGAAAAGTACAACACGTAAGCACTAGATAAGTACGCAAGGCTTGTAAAAATTTGTTGGCCTTCATTCATAACAAAAGCGTCCCAAATTAATAGTATAATGGATTGTTGTCTAATATAAAAATGAAAAATGTCAAAAGAATCAAATGTTGTCGGAGTTCACTAGTTGTAGAGAATAATAGGGAATAAAACATACTGTTTGTTGGCAAGAGCAAATTTTTGGACAGTCAAAACTTTGCCATTTTTGTTGATGTGTCTCACATCCAAAACTTGAATAATGTCAACCAAAGTATCTATCATATGATAAGGATAAGTATAATCAAATGTAATGGAAGAAAAAAATTGTTGAGAGAAACAGATAAAAGATCTAACCGATTGATTTTTCCTTATTATTGATAAACTTTATAGATTTGTAAAGGGTGTATAGATGAATTTTCTTGGTTGGATGTTGTCATCATCAGTTACAGGCTCGATAACAGTACGACTTGTAATAATCCATTGAATTTTTAAGTCTTTAACTTAGAACTAAGGTGGAATTGACTTGATAATGGCGTTAGAAATGATATATTTTTTATAAGACTACAAAATGGGGTTCATTCTTTGGATATCATTGTTAAATATGACACCTTCAACGCGTGATCCCTTTTGAAACAATTGAATAAAAAAAGCTAAATTATTCAATATATTCTTAAATCAGGGAAGACATTTTGAACTAACCTAGTGAAGCCAATATTGCATTTGAAAGATGTCAAAAAAATTGTTAACAAACAATAAAGTGGATAGTAAACAATAAGATATAAAAAGTATAACCTTTTGAGAGATTCATCCTTGTTATGATAAGGAGTAACTAGTTGTTCGGGTAAAAAAAATTGATCTTGCTTGTGAACAGGCTCTATACCTTCTCTTACCCTTAATAAGAAATTATAAAAAGTTGGATTTGATATAGCTCTCATATTTATGGTGAAAGATAATTTACGCATGTGTGGCCAAAGAAGTGAATTTACAAGACTTGAATCAATTAACTGTTCTTTTATGGCCTAGTATATAACGAGTAAGGTTTGACAAAAATCACTACCAAAATTAATAATCTTATCTCCAAAAGTCTTATTGGACTCTATGATATCTTACAGTAAATCATTAAAAGCCTCAATGGCTTTTTGTTTTTCCATTGAAGCCTCGTCCTATAAGATGAGACTGGATTCAAAAATTAGTTTCGTAATACTGCTCTGCTTACTTAACTGAAAACTTTCTTCTTCGAAAAATCAAGTGGGATTTTAAATCTTGAGTGTGCTGTCCTACCACCTGGAAGGACCAATACTGTAACATCTGATCGTAATAGTAATTGTAATATGGCCTTGTGATCGTAAAACTATAAAAGGCGCTCTATATAAGAAAGTTTTCCCAATTCCACCCTGACCATCAATAAAAAAGCTACTACCATTTGAATCAAAAATTGATTCTAAAATTAAATCAAATATGTATTTTTGTTCCTTATTCAACCTTGAATGTAATAACAAATCTTCTGGGTCAATGTGTATATTTTTCTCACTTTGTATTTCTCTAGTAAGATGCTCATGATAATCAACTGTAAAATCATATTCAGCAAATTGATAATCACTCAAGCTCTTCCCCATTTGTTCTAGGGATTTATTAATATCCTGGAGGATCATCCTTGCAACGCCCTCGAATGTATATGCATTATTGGAGGAAGCATGCTGGCAATCAGAACAAAGATAGTCTTTGAGTGTTTCCCAAAGTTGGTTAAGATTTGTCGGTGAATAACAAAACAGGAGCGTACAAAATAAAAATTTAAGCGAAGCGCATCTAAAATAAAGTAGCCTCCTCTAGAGTTTGTTCTATAAGAATTAGATGCTAACAAGCCTAATTTTAGTGCAATCTCCCTAAAACAACTTGTTTTTTCACCATCAACAGTCAATAAATGATCAAATGATGTTAGTCCTTTAACATGCATAAGTAATAACCTTAGGTAATATCTCTCTCCTTCTTTAGGTTCAACAGTAACCAACCTTCCTATAACTTTCCTTTGACTCCTTTCTGACCATGTTCTTATTTTTGGGGTCCAAACAGAATGTTCTGGAAAATCTTTGTACAAACATTTCATCTCTTTAGCTTTTTTATTTGTCGAACTCATTTTGGAAAATGAACCTGAACACAGAACGTGAACATAGAAACTAATGGACTCATCTCTTCTAGATGAAACTCAAGAGGCAAATCCAACAACCTTCTTGGAAATTACTAATTTCATCAATATAAACATTGGTCTGTTGATCAACCATACTAAAATTAACAAGATCATAGCCCTTGAAGACATACTTATATAAGTACTTAACAAGCTTAACAGTAAAACATATTTCAACATTTATCTAGCAATTAATGAGAAGTAAAAGATACAGGCTATGACGAACCACCCATCTATTATCAACTTCATGCTTACAAATATTTACTTTTTGGCCATCATCTCTCCTTCCATAACATTCATAACGATCCTCTTCATGGACAGTAAAAAGAGCAAAATTTTTAGGAAAATGGTTATTGCAGACACCATTTCTCATACAAGGGTTGTCTTTATTCATATGATCACAAGGACCATGGATCATGTGTTTAATGACAAGAGAATATGACCGTAAATTTTGGACAGGGTCTAATATTTCAGCAGATATGATTTAGTCATAAGAGTTTGGATTAGGTAATTTAAAATGCAACTTAAGTATCAACAACAAATGAGCATAAGGGAAACCACGCTTTTAGAGCTTAATAACATAAACATATGCGACAACCTCTCCAAAAATCTATTTCTTGATTATTTCATTTTTAATAATCTTAAATTTAGCTCTAAAAACTCTAGCCAATAAATTAGGCCTATCTTGTAGCTTTTCATGAAACTTAAGATTTTCCAAAATCCTTTTACACATTGGGCTGCAAGTCATAGTGAGGAAAATGTCAGGTTTACCATACTTCTGTATTAAAGCCATTGCATCGAGATAACAACATTTCATATCTCTTAGACCACTGACAAACAAAGCTGGGACCACTACTCGATGGCTAATTCAATAACTTTCGTTATGACCATTGACAATACTGTCCAAAACACCCATCAATATCCTTGTCCTTATCTCATGTTGTCTCTTTCTATGGAAATTGTGTCTAGATGTTTCAATCTTTATATAAACACCACAACAAATTGTTGAAGTAGTTTTAAGTTATAGAGCAACATTAACTGATCATGTTCTCTTATTTGGAGCCTATGAGAATAGTACTCTCTAACAGAAACAGTGCCATCTTCACATAATTCTCAACCAACAACTAAAAATTATACAAAGAAATCGAATAAATAAAAGGATAAGGTTAGACAACACTATAATAATGAAATAGAAAAAGAAAAACAAACTTGTATTCTCCATATTAGACAAATTAGATGGATCAACAAAAAAATTGAAATTAATGTCACATCTGTCATTTGAAGTAGTGTTACTCATTCTCTTTGAAAACAACCGCTTCATTCCACGATGCCATCCAGATTTACCATGCAGAAATAAAAAGAGATATTGAAGGGGATCTAATAAGCATAGTAAGATTGGATTCTATAACTTATGCCTAAATGACTATAGACTTAGATGTGTGGAGATTTATCAACCCTTTCATCATCCACCTTAATCTATATATTAGCTATTTGTGACATAGTAGGAAGATTGTATACATATTAATCAAGGCTAGGATAACACCTTAAGACTATTGTACGATTGACAAGTGTCGAAGTGACCTTAAGACCCTTGAAGAACTTTGCATAGGGATTATGTTCTAGAACTATCATAATCAATTTTAATGTATCCTCATGAAGTTTATCACAAATTTTTATCCTTCTTCTAAGTTCCCCATCAGTATCAAAAAATATAGTTAGATACTAAACATTCTATCGTTGTCAAAACTAAACTGTCAAGGAAACGATAAACTTGACCTTGAATATAAAATGTATAAACACTTTTCTTATTTTTTGTTAACTCTCGAACATACCTAGTTCCATATGAAGTAAAAGCCACATTATTATTATATGAGAAACATTCTTCCTGAAATGCTGAAACTCTTCATCACCATCAATAAATAATCGTTTTAGAGCATATGGCATTTAACTAGCAATAATGGAAATCTCTCATAACAAACAACAAAATGATGGTGGTTCTAAATAGAATCTTTTTGCATCACAATGCTCACAGTTGGGATCAAAAGGAAGTTGTAGAGATTCAACAGGACAATTCTGTAGGCATGCTAATTTTGACTAAGAATGATGATGGTTTATCCATAAAAAGATTTATAAAAGAGTTTATCACTTTGAGGAGCAATAACAATAGAAAATTATAAAGAATATAGCTAAGAAGATTTATACCTTGAACCTCAACAGTTGCCATTGAGGTGGATAGAATAAAAGAGGAAGATATATTTGGACAATCTAAATTGTGATGCATATTATTAGACACTTGAACTGATGATTGTATATTGAAAACTTCCCTAAGCTGAAGAGATGAATGATTCACACTTGCATGATCTAGGATAAAATTAGCAGATGGATTTTGTACCAGTTAACTACTAGATGGTGAAGAAACAATTGATCATCTACAATATTGCTATCAATGGTAGAATAAATAGGTTGATCACGAGTTGATTGACAACGTTCTCTTATAGACAACTCAGGTCGACCTAAATTATCTGTCATTTTGGACATATCAGTTTTACACCTCTTATTTGTACGACCAGAAAAAGACAGAGTAGCATTACTCTTCTTTGCAGAATAAGCTTCTCAATGTCGCTATAGAAGCTCATGCCTTTTATTTTCTGGCATTTTAGCATACTTTTTATGCCTCTTGGCATTTCTATCCATCTTTGAAAGTATACAAACCTAGAACGAAGGGAAAAATAACCAACAACTATACATCCTAAAAAGATATTGAAAAAATGAAGGAAAATAAACCATAAATTAATAAAATAAGATAAAATTATCGACATGTAATTGTTGTATTTCATTTTATAATTATATAATAATTTTTGATATATGTTTACAATTTAATTGTATATTAAATGATTATATTTTGCAAATAACCTTTTGTAGTAAATGATAATTTAGTTTTAAATAATTTTACTCTCTGTTGGAAAATTTTAAGATATAATGTAAATTAATGCAAATTAGTTATTAAAATTAATATAAATTTTAGCTCAAAAGAAACTGATAATTTTGAAAAAAAATCATATATACAATGTTCTCAGTAAGTTTATATTACTTTAATTTATCAAATTCTCTCATGATACAATTTAAGAAGTCATTGAAAGTAACTGTTTGAATTAATTATTGATTAAAATATTATTAGATTATCAAATAATTATCAAATTATAAATATGATATAAATTCATAACAATTTTAAATTTTCAATGCTTTAAATAAAAAATCAAACTTTTCACTGATTACAAATGGATTTCAATTTCTTGACTTTTGTAAGACGTTTTAATTATGATAGAAAAGCTTCATCTAATATTTAAACTTTAAATCATTATAAAAATAAAAACATTTTGAGAATTGTTTATAATAACTCAATTATAAAACCATATATTTACTAGAAACGGTGAATTTCTTGTATATTTAAAAAAATAATAGATGGTTTTATATATAATGTATCACACATTAGTGTAAATTTTAAAAAATTTTACATAACCTTTTAAGAATCTAAAAAAAATGCATATATAATATTGTTTACATATATTTTACGCGCAAAAAATGTTTTATGATCATATTGAATGAATAAAAACAAATATATTTATTTTAAATTGAATACATGTTAGTATTTTAAAAATAAGTTAATATATTTAGTATTT
This sequence comes from Erythroxylum flavicans, assembly GCA_027576715.1. Lineage (NCBI taxonomy): Eukaryota > Viridiplantae > Streptophyta > Magnoliopsida > Malpighiales > Erythroxylaceae > Erythroxylum > Erythroxylum flavicans. The sequence goes on from JANZXP010000002.1 coordinate 27,046,047, forward strand.
AGTCATTGTAGCAAAATTAATAAATACTTGTATATTGTGCATGCAACCATAATCAAAGTTTGCCATTGGAGTAATTTTTAAAATTTTATTTGCTGGATATTGTGATAGTGTGACTAAAGTCATATGTTTGGAGCTAAAATATGCATGTCTGATGACCAATGGTGTATGACGATAAAGAATTAATGCAAAAGTTTGGGTCATAATAATAATTTCAAATTTTTTATCTTTTAAATAAAAATTAAACTTTTCACTTTTTATAAATGGATATTAATTTCATGACTTTTATAAAACGTTTTAGTTATTATAGAAAAGGTTTATTTGAAGTTTAAACTTAAAATCATTTTAAAAACAAATCATTTTGAGAATTGTTTGTAGTAACTTTACTATAAATCATATATTTACTTAAAATAGTTAATTTCTTTTAAATTTAAAAGACATTATATGCTAACGTAATTTTGTAAAATATTTAATTTTTAATAAAATAGTATATGGTTTCATAATGTATCATGCATTAGTCAAATTTTTTTAAAAAAATTACATGATAGCTTTTAAAGATTTTTAAAAATAAATATATGCATATATAATATTGTCTATATATATTTTTGGTGCGAAAAAATCTATTATGATCATATTGAATGAATTAAAACAAATATATTTATTTTAAATTGAATATAGAATAATATTTTAAATTTTATTTTATATATTTAGTATTTAGTTATTATGGCATAATTAATAAATACTTGTATACTGTAAATGTAACATATTAAAAACTTTTAAAAATTTTACATGATTACTTTTAAAGATTCTTAAAAATAAATATATGCATATATAATATTGTCTATATATAGTTTTGGTGCAAAAAACTATTATGATCATATTGAATGAATTAAAACAAATATATTATTTTAAATTGAATATAGAAAAAGTAATTAAAAAAAGACATAAACCAAGTGAAAATTAGAAACTACAACGTTTTCTTCATTATTCACTGTGCACTGTCTATATGTGTTTGCATATGTGTGTGAGATGGAGAGATAAAAGAAAAGTGATTTTGACAACTTATTCATGGAGAAAACATACTATGCAATATATAATTTGTGAAAAGTGAACTGGAAATATACAATAAAATGGTCATAAAAGAGTTGGCATTTTGGTTTATGTCATACACGTTATTTCTTTTTTTTAATTCCATTAAACACATATAATTATTAAATTGATAAAAAATGAAATAACTCTGCAAATATATTACGAAAGAAAAGCCAATAATTTACGAATACTAGGTAAATGAAGCTTAAACCTCTTGTATACAACAAGACGAAGGATATGATGAATTAAATATGTGGTTCATTATAGTTCGGAGCTTGACCACCATCTTTAAATATATTCACTGGTGAACATCTCTAAGATAATACAAACCCACTTCTTGATTGATGGATAAATAATAAAAAAAATCATCATTTTAAATGAAACTAATATGACACATAATAAGTTGTTTATGTTGGATTTTGTTAATCCCCTTAAAGCCAGGATTCGTTCATATTAAATCATCAAGAATTAATAAAAGTAGAAGCATAACTGAATTTATTGTGAAATCTACACTAAAGTCTTGCAATTTGGTCTTCCAAATTAGAACGTAACCTTTTCTCCAGAGTTTTCCCTTAATTCTCTGTTTTCTCTCTAATGATGGGATGTCAGAAAAGAATTAGGCGTACGTCTAATTTGGGGAGCACAACCACTTTTATTAAGGTAAAACCCCAATCTAATTTCTAGTTTGGCCCATCATAAAACTAGAAATTACAAACCTAGTTTCTACACATATAAAGCCCATACTTAAAATAGATACATAATGCCCATCATAAAACTAGAAATTACAAACCTAGTTTCTACACATATAAAGCCCATACTTAAAATGGATACATAAAGCCCAAAATACGATAACCATATTAGACCACTTTAATTAATTAGGCTCAACTTTATATGATAGCCTTTAATACACAATTATACACATATAAACCCATATGTTTGATTAAAAATCCTCACAATCTCCCACTTGGGCTATATGTGTTACCCTAAAATTGTGTATTAACATTATAAGTACTCAAAATTTTACTATCATTATTTTATACATCCCTAGACAATTTGGTCCATCAATCAAACTAATATAGGATCAAAGCATCTTTCAGTATAATTAACGCAACTAGACTCATCAATGGTCACATATGCTGATATAACCAAATGACATAGATCAAGCATGGATGTGTAGCATGGAAATTATAAGCAGCGTGATTTTCACATGCTTACTTCCAACTAGTCCAACCTTATACTTTAGTGAGATCAATTTTAAATAAGTTCAGAGACAAAATAAACCAAATATCTTAAAGCTGAAAATAACCTCGAACAAATTAACTAAAAACTGCATCCAAAATGATAGTAAAAAAATGTCTAACATGAAAAGAATCTATAATACAAACTCTCACTAAAACTATATATCTTGAAAAGATTCAACACCCATATGAGTAGTGTTCTCATGAAAGACCTCGGGTGGCACTCCTTTAGTAAGCGGATCTACAATCATAGAGTTTGATCCAATGTGATGTATAGACAACTGTCTACTCTAAACTCTCTCTTTAACAATTAGGAACTTGATATCGATGTGCTTCAACTTTGTCGAGCTCCTATTGTCATTGGAATATAGCATTGCTGAGTTATTGTCACAAAATAACTTAAGTGATCTTTCAATAGAGTCCATAATGCACAGCTCTGTGACAAAGTTTCGCAGCCATATCCGTGGTTGGATGCCTCATAACATGCTATAAACTCCCATGCCATAGTGGAAGAAGCTATAAGTTTTTGCTTAGCACTCTTCTGGGAAATAGCTCCTCCAGCAAGCAGGTAGATATAGCTCGAAGTAGATCTCCTACTATCTTGGCATCTAGCAAAATCATAATCAGAATAACTAATGATCTCTAGCTTATCTGATTTTCTATATATGAGCATATAATCTTTCGTTCTCTGCAAGTACCGTATGACCCATTTGGCTACTTTCCAGTGATCAAATCCAGGGTTACTTAAATATCTCCCTAGCGATCTAACAATGTATGCAATATTCGGACGTGTACAAACTTAAGCATACATTAGACTTATAATAGTCGAAGCATAAGGAATCTTTTGCATTTCCTTAACTTCAAAGTCATTCTTGGGGCATTGACTTAAACTGAACTTATCTCCTTTAGACATAGGGATATCACCTAGTTTACAATCTTGCATGCCAAACCTTTTAAGTAACTTTTTGATATAGATCTTTTGTGATAATCCAAAAATAACTCGAGAGCGTTCCCAATGTATCTGAATTTCTAAAACAAAAGAGGCGTCACCAAGATCTTTCATTTCAAATTTCTTTGGAAAACATCTCCTAGTTTTGTGCAATAAACCTATATCATTAGTGGCAAGCAATATGTCATCGACATATAAAACTAGAAAAATGTACTTACTCCCACTAAAACTATAGTACATACAATCATCAACCAAGTTCATCTCAAAACCAAACGAGATGACAACTTAGTGAAATTTGTAATACCATTGATGAGATGCCTACTTGACTCCACAAATGGATTTCTTTAGTTTGCAAACCATTTGCTTTGTATCTCTTGACACAAAGTTTTCTGGTTGCACCATGTAAATCATCTCATCAATTTCACCACTGAGAAATGTTGTCTCAACATCCATCTGATGTAACTCAAGATCCAAATGTGTCACTAACGCCATTATTATCCTGAAAGAGTCTTTTGAAGAAACCAGAGAGAAAGTCTCTTTATAATCAATGCCTTCTTTTTGTATAAAGCCCTTTGCGACAAGACAAGCCTTGCACCTTTCTACATTGCCTTTCGAATCCTTCTTGGTCTTAAATATCCATTTGCAACTAATAGGCTTCACACCTTTATGCAATGTTACAAGGTCCCAAACATCCTTATCCTTCATGGATTTTATCTCTTCATTCATGGCATCAATCCACTTTTGAGAGTTAGAACTTTCCATGGCTTGATGGAAGTTAATTGGATCATCTTCCACCATACCAATGTCAACTTCATGTTCTTGAAGAAATGCAGCATAATCATCTAGAATTGCACTTCTCATCTCTCTAGTGGATCTCCTTAATGGCATAGGTTCTTGAGGTTGTGGAGTTTGTTATTCTGGAATAAGTTGAATTTAGGGAGGAGCTTCCATGACATTATCTTAATTCAGAATTACATCTTGAGCAATGTCAGGAATGGGAACCTGAACTTGATCATTGTCAATAGCAATTAGAGGAATTTCAATATTTTCCTCTTCAAAAACAAAGTCCTTAATCCTTTCTCCCCTCGCAAACTAAACATCCTAAAAAAATCGGGCATTTCCTAACACAAAATTACCTTAGTAGTGGGATCATAAAACTTGTAACCCCTGGATCTTTCAGAATATCCAATAAAATAAAAACTGATAGTCCTTAAGTCTAGTTTCT
>JANZXP010000002.1:27056414-27078198 GCA_027576715.1 Erythroxylum flavicans
AGAGTTAAAAACCTTTACAAAGAACAAGTCGCATCAATGAAACACACAAAACTACTGGAACATAGACACCATACCACCACCATCCTTTGTCATGTCTCCAACCATAATCTCACCCAAAAGTCCTAGATTCCCCAACGTGTCGTCATCCAAAATTTCGATGCTGTTACCCAGCATTAACCTGCATCAATTTTTAAAATTTAAATTTTTATCTTATAAATTTTATTTAAAAAACTAAAATTTAAATAATAAAAAAGAAAAATGTGTCATAGGTGTGACTAAAGTGTCACGCTTGTGACACAAACCAATTTTTTATATTTTATTTTTTCTTATTTTAAATTTAAATTTTTATAAAATTAATGATAGCATAATTTAAATTAAAATTTAATTTAATTTAATTATTTTAGAATAATATTAGTAAAATTAAAAGTAAAATGATAAAAATAAAAAATAAAAAGGAGTCACAAAATGTCATACCTGTGATTTGTGTCATGTCCATGACACTTATAGCACAGGCATGACAGTTATACTTAAGTGACTGAATCGCTTAAAATTTAAGCAAAAACTACGAAGATTTATTAACTGAAGAGTTAATATAGAATAATTTTAGATTGAGCATCTGTCTGTTCTCTATGCCGACAAACTATCCTTAAAAGCATCGATGTGTATGAGGTGACAGTTGGGAGACGAGTCCCACCAATCCCAGTAGCTCATATAGCACTTGAAACAGTCACAGTAGAGCAACGGAGGATGGTCATTGCCAATCTTCCTACGAACTATGGTCTCTGGAGTGCTATGAGTAGTGGACTTGTGGAGAAGCGATGATGATATTGTTCTATAGTGTTATTATGAAAAGTGTTGCAGGCTAAGGAAGATAAGAGATAGGCCAACAACTCTCTATCCTCTGCTGACAAGATGGTAGTAAGAGTGAGGATGGCGGCTGGGAGGAAGGATTGAATCTAACACAAAATTTAAAATAATAATAAAACCAAAATTTTTAAATATATAATAAATAATAATTTAAATTTAGATTGAATCTAACATAAAATTTAAAATAATAATAAGATAAAAATTAATCATAAAAGTTCAATTATGCTTAAAGAAAGTTAATAGAATGGATTTTAAATTTATTATAACTTTTTCAACGTCCTTTAAACATAATTCTTTATAGTTTAGATATCATTTTTTAACGCATGCTCAAATTATCTTAAGCAAAATTATTTATATATAGTAAGTAGTAATTCAATTTATTAAACAAGTTAATGATAAAAATAATAATTAGTTTTTAACAATAATTATTAAAAAATGTTCAGTTAAAGTACAAGAGAAAATAAAGGACCTAAATTTTGACAAATATAATTTTTTAGTGAGATTAAACATATTTAGTATTTTTGGAGGATAAAAATATTAATTCATTTTTTAATAATAATAATAATTCAAAAAATTAATTAAAATTCAAGAAAATTTAATCTTCTCCACATCAGCATGTAGATAAGATTGTCTTTCTACCTTTGATTTTAGTGTACTTCATCTTTACCTTCCATTTAGTTACTTCGAGGGCTGTAGGAGTGACAATCTTAAGTTTCTCCTCCTCAGCAATGTAATGGGCAATCAAGGCATTGAAGTCTCATTCCTCATCTTGTGAATAATATGTCATCACCAGATTACTTTAACTCTGAAGAGAGTGTATTAAGAGTATGGTGAATTATGAAGACATTAGGAAGAAGAATATACTCCTTTACTCCCCCTTCTCCTATATACCTTATGGAGAATAATTCTTTATTCAAGGCACTTGTCTTAACACTAGATGAGACTATGTACCTCTAGGAGACATTTCCAAGAAATTACTATGCTATGTCTATTTCTGGAAGTTCACTAAGCAGATCTTTAGGTGTGGATTTCTTAATGGTCATCAGATATAATCTGTCAGACCGGTCCTGGGCTTCATAGGCTACTTTATGAGCTTTTGAGCTTATGAATGTAGGTGGAGATGGCCTATATATCTATATGGCTATATTAACCTCAACTATTTCCGTAGCATTCAATACATCCTCTGTCCACTTCTTTGTATTCAAACTGGTCAGGGTTTCAATGATGACACTAATTTTATTGACCGAAAAGGTGACTTTATAGTAACTTCAATTAGATCAGCACAAATGTAGGATAACAGCGATATGGAAATCCATTAAACAATATCTTTCCTGAAAATCTGATCACACATATTATGAAATACCTTTGGGTTGAATACATAATATAAGCAATTAGATTTCCACATAAAAAGCGATCAGAGTACAAACCATCAACTCTAACGACACTACCACTAAGCAGTAGCTTTCCTTCATCTAATACCTTTATGATCATCTCAAAATGTTATGTAAGGCCAACATCTTTGGGCAGGATAACCAAACATAAAGCTAGAGACATCTTCCAACATATAAATAGAACAATCCAAAATATTGATCTGAAAGGCCACTTTGGTGACTACATTCTCATCAATATTCCAAAATGTCCACTAACGCAAGGGATACAACTTTATGTTATCCCCACATTCTTTATGAGCATATGTTATATGAAAATCTACCTTTAATAAATGCAAAAACCCAAACGTACAGTCTAATTGTTACAAACCCGTGCTAAAGGCATTCTCTGAAAACTTCATTTGAGATTTTCGTAAAAGAAAAATCTTAGTAGAGTGACTATCGTGCATTACTTGATACCGAACTAACCGCTTGAGACATAAGAATCTCATGTATCTCCCTTATGGCAAGTTTGTTGCACAAAAATTCACTCAAAAATGGCTTCAGAGCGTCTTAATCCCTTTTTCTAATTAACTATCATGCGATGTCAAACACTAAATATGAGACCCGAGACACGAAAACTTGAAGTATCTCCCTCTTGTGATGTCCAAAGCATGAAAATTCACTCGAAATCGAATTCAAAACACCTTAATTCCTTTTTCTGGAGTTAAACTTTAATTTATTACTAATGTAATAAATCTAGAAAAATGGAAAATTTCATTTCATAAATTTCCTAAACCTAGAAACTGACCCAAAACACCTCAGGTCACCCTTACTAAAAATCTGAATTTTTTTGTAATGTACATTTGTCCATAAGGGTTGAAGTCGCCGCCAAACTCGCCGACCGTCGTTGGGGCATGCATCGCACGCACCAGACACGCATCTGTTTGAAATCATGCCACGTGTTTGTCTACTCCCCGATGGTAATGTTCACTATTAGGCACGTGGTGACGTAACCCTCACTAAAAAATGGCAATTTTTGGCCACTTTTGGGTCCTTTTTTTGATTTCCTAGGCTCGTTTTCGACCCGTTTCTTAAGACTAAACATATGTATACTACTTTCATATAGTAAAAAGCAAGAAAAAACTTAGAAACGGAAGTTAACTCTCTGAAAGCCTTATGGAGAGAAAAACCAAAAAATCTCCATTTTTAACCACCCAATCACACCACCACCCTGATACCATATGTAATACGTAACGATACCTTAGTTATGTACCATAGATCTAACCTTAAAGGGAAAAAATGAAGAAATGCAGAAAATACCTTATTTCAGTTTTAAAACTTCAAACGAGCTTTCCGAAACTGAAACGATCCTGAATCCACCTTCGTTTTCAAGAGAATCCATCACCGAGATGCGGGCTAGGTCTTTCTACAATTTTCTCAATACATATGCTCTCTTAATAGGTCAGAGATTCTTTATGCTTGCAATTGATATGAGCAACTGCAGGACACCTTCACCAATTTTTATAGCTTCCATATTGGGTTTTCCTATCACAAGGCTGATATGGACCATGTCCACACTAAAATGGATCCATTTTTCACCCAAACCTCGACTCATTGATTTAGACCATTTATTGGGTCACTTTATTATCTTTGTCTGGATCAAATTACGTAACTTAACTGATAATTTATTCAAAAATCAAATTACAATTAATAATTTTCCACTATATGAAAAATTGACAAAATTGCCCTCAGGGGTAAAAATGTCATCCTCCTTTAGCTGTATCCAGAATCCACAAACAAAATCTCCAATAGGGTTCATTGTTTTCTAGGTTTCAATTGTCTAATTATAATTTATATTGTATTTTAAGATTTTAAAAGCTTTAATATGAACTTTTCATATTATTTAGGGTTTAAAATAATTTCAAGAGTCAAAGATTGATAAAAGGTGTTGGTTAAGTAGGGGAGTTTGTAGTTCTCTACATACGTAACCTTCTTTTGTTAAACAAATTAACTAGCTTTTCCTTATCTATTTTTTATCTTGACTTCCTTAAACGGTGCAGTTACATTTGTTTTTCCCAACTTCACCATCCGTAACACTTACAATAAATGTTGAACTATTGCCATAATTTTAATTAATTAATCAATTAATTATATTATTAACTAATTATATTATATATATGTGTTAACTATACTTTTACCAACCAATCAATTTATTATATTTTAGTTAGTCAATCAATAAATACTATTTGAATTAATTAATTATATTTTTATTATATTTAAAAGCTATAAGAACTTTAAAATGTTTAATATATAAAATAATTATAAAGTAAAACATATTAAGGAATGCACAAAATTTTAAAGGTGTTTGATATTTTTAATTTATTAAATAATAAATTTTATAAGTAGTAAAAATACAATATATGACATATTGTAGCAGTTAACGACAACAACAGTAACACTCAGTAGGAGTCTTACAAAAGTGCGAGATTTTGAGAGATCTAATAGTATACAATTTTGTCCCTACCTGATAGAGAGGTTGTTTCCGATGATTATAGTAGTCATTTAACAAAAATACTAATCTAAAGTAACTCATTATGTTATTTATATTAACACAAAATTTAATATTGGACAATTTTCCTAAAAATTAAAAGTTAGGGTACTTTAGCGTCACTTTTTTAAATTTGAGTTAATATTACATAATTATGTAAATTTTATTTTTTATATTAACCCTTGCTAAGTAAACCTTTTTTAACAAAATTAACAACATTTTATGTAAAAAAGGAATAAAATATTCTTTTTACCTACAAAATCATTACTATAACATTGTTGAAATTCTCCCTTATTAGATTACGATCATGTTCAACAGATTTAATTCACATAAGAAGATTTATAAAATAAGGTCGAAGATCCTCCTGCGTAGAATATTTAAAGAAAAGGACGACTATTCCTTACAGAGAAGCTATTTTTCTTTTGGTCCAAACAAGCACGTCTTTAGGGTTTTAAGCTACTAGATAGCATATATATGTTCCAACAAGATTCACTTATGTCTACATAATTAATAAACAATACGTACGTAAACTCGAATTTAACAGATTAATGTTGAATTAAATAAAATTTGAAACGAATTCCATTTTAAAAAACTAACTAAAACGATTCGAAATTTTATTACAAAATGAGGGCGTTCTATCATTTCCTTTCAATCCTCTCTCAATGATTATTTCTTTGACACACAAATGATTGTGTAGGCAAATCATCTTCTATTAATTCAAACTTAGCATTGTAGGCCTTAATTTTGAGTGAAGAGTATTTAGTTACCTTAATTTTTATGTGTGAGTAGTAGTCTTCTTAACAAACTTAATCAATAGACCTGTAAGTTACTAAATCAGTGGAAAACAGAAAAGAAGTTTTTCTTCTTTGTTGAATCTCAAATCATAATGAAGTTTTTGGTTGCTAATGGTCTAAACTCTTGGATTACAAACTTTGTGATATCGACACCTAATGTTGCTTGAGATGAGGTGGTACGATAGAGATGAGACCAACAAGTGGGGGACGTATTTTTGACTTGTAAAGGATTTTATCATAGGGCCTTTTATAGAATCTCAAGAACGATAAGAAGACTAAAGAGCCTTGTTAGTCTTGCAATTCTTTTTGAAAAACATGGTTGGTGATTGGAGGAAAAAAGTCCATAGAGTTTGTAGCTGGCTAATTTTAAATGACTCACTTGTTGTCATATGATGTGGCATCGAAGTCGAGGGGAACAAAATTTTGTTGATAGGCCTTGTGCAACCGTTTATGCTTCGACGTGATGTTGTAGCAATCAATGATGCTTATTAATTGGGGTGATTTGTGTCGAGCTCGAAGGAGATTTACTGGTGGCCCACTTTTTCATAGCAGTTAGGTTGGTCAAGGTAAGGTACCATGGTTTAAATGAGTTCAAACATTCCAACACAACAAATGAAAACCTTGAAGATGAACATAAGCCATCCTTGGTTGTTGGTTTGATCGATTAAGGCTCAAATCAGAGGGAAGAGACTTGTGGGTTACTACAAAAATCACAGAATTCTAATGATTCTTCAAAGTCCAATGAAGATACCACCATTATAACCGCTGATAGCTAAACAAATGGTCAGATAACCTACAATAATTCACATTCCACAATTATTAAACAAGAAACATTTGACTTATGAGTTAGTAGAAGACCTCACTATAGAAAATTAACAAAAAAAGGTAAAGAAATGAACAATAGTAGGTCAATAGTAATAGCCTCTTGTAGGTCCTATAAGTGAAAGAGTTTGAGTTATTTGTGGTAGAAAGCTAGACATGACGTTAAAAGATCGAAGAGTCAGCAAGATAAATTTGAATTTTACCTTTCATAGATAAGAAAGTAGAGATGGTGGGTCGATTACAAAAGCCTTGTAAAGCTTGTATAGGTAGTACTCTCCCACAATTCTCAGTGTTAGCAGGAAAAGATTAGTAAAAACTGAAGCAGACCTAAAGAAGCTTGAGAAGGTAAGATGAACAAACTATAAGAAAACAAATGCTAGTGCTACACCACACCCATTTATTAATTTAAATTCAATTATAAGGTTTTCAAGAAATCAAGAAATTAGGTAATAATATTAATTGTATTACATACACAACATATTTTACGAATGTAAAGATTTGAAAAGGTCAAAATAGAGATCAATAATGGAGTATATATGAGTGCAATATGCTACTGAGGTGAATATAGCTTTAGAAGAAACAAAAAATTGATTTGTTGTCACTATGATCCATTTGAGCATATTAAAAATGTGAAATTTTCTAAGCAAACTATTGTTCTAACAATTCATCGAGTGGAACATTTATGTGTAAATCAAGCAATAAGGTCACTTTTATAACATCCAAAGGTTAAAATTAGTACAGTATGAAATTTTATAAGAGAAATATTATAAAAAACACAAAAATCCAGCAATAAATAAGTCCATTAACTCGTTCACCCTCAATAATGGAACAATGAAGACGTGACATTAAGAGGTAGTTCAGACATTGCATGGGAATATAGCCCAGCTTTGAGTTTAAGCTTATGCATTTTTACTAGAGCAAAAAGTGTTACATGTCCCTAAACTTTTATAGGTTATTAAAGAAAATTTAGAAGAAATGGACATCCTTGCATCGAAGAGGAGTACAAATTGTTCATTTTTTCTTGGCATGGTTGAAACGAGCACCTCCAAAGTAAACACGAGGAAGCATGTGAATCAGTAGAAAATAAAACCAAAGATAGAATTTTGATATAATGAATTAAGAAGCAAAAAGAAATGGAAATGGAGGTAAGATCTAAAAGTTGATAAAGTCACTAACATTTTTTGTGAATGGAACTTCGGATAGTCTTGTTTAACACGAAAAATCTATAAACTATAGGAATAAAGGAATAATAAAGCCTTTGAATAAGTATATATGTAACAAAATGTAAAGTACCGTTTCTTTTTTTCCTTCAGTTAGAAAAAAGTAGAGAGTGATATAAGAGGGAAACGGTGGAGTGGAAAGCAACCAAAATAGGTCTTGATTCTTTACCATGACCAGTTATATAGGTGACTCCTTCTACAAAGCTTAGCAGAAAATTCATATGCCATAAAATTTTCTGCATTGCAAAAACAAGAATTAAAAAAGAAAAAGTAACCAAAAAATAAAGCGATTGATAAATTTTGAGCTAACGTTTGTTCTTTGTTTAAAACTCATGGCTAATGGAACAAAAAGGAAAATGAATGATTATGAAAAGTAAAAGATTGAGAAGTAGCAGGAAAAGGCTAGAAAAAAACTTATCTACAAAATTTGGTGGTAGTAATCGTATGATAATAGAGGATGTTGTTACAATACCAATCACTATGTTATTTCTCCAAAAAAAGGCAAGCCCTTAAACTCTTTGCAGCCTTCTTCATGTTATCACCTTTAGCTCTTAAAAACCATCCAACACATGCTTCATTGTAAAATATCTCCTGTGATTAGGTAGAACATAACATTAATGGCAACAGCTATTCCCTCCAGTAATAATATAATCTTAAACATAGAGACAATAGACACATGATAGTCTTTTATCTGAAATTGAACATTTGGATTGCAAATAAAAAACTTAACATCAAACAGTCAAATTGAAATGGAAGTATTAATAATTACGATGGAGAAATGAGGCAGAAATACAAAAAACTTTAAAGTTGACCTATGAAAGAAAATTAACAGTGAAAATACACATAACCCCCACTTGTTTCAACGAGAGAGGAGTTGGTTTTCTCAGAAACTCCAGCATAACTTCATTATTCTCAATGAGTCAATTACACGTTTATTTCTTGCCCATTATGAAAAAAATAAGTAATATCAAGGGAAAGAAAGAAAAGAAGATAAGCTAGAAATCTTCTGCTTTACACAAAAATTGAAAACACGGGGAAATAATATAGTTTAGTAGGTAGACTATTGTATTAACTTTTGTCAATGTGGTTTTTTTCATTTGTTTTCTTGACAGTATGATTTAATTGCTTGGAACTATAAAAGGGGACTTGATATGATATGCATACTCCTATTTGTTTGTTTATGTTCTTAAATTATCTTTATAGAAGCATAAATTATGGATTGATAGGAAAATCAAAATTTAAGATATAGTTAGTTATGTCAGATAATTTAATGTTAATAATGAATGCTCTATTTTCCTAAGCTACTAAAGTTTTAAGGATGTGAGGTTATAAATGAACCACCAACTTGATATGGGAGAATTTATGTCATCTTGTGATCAAATCCTTTTATACTAGATTCTCCCATTTAATTACTCCACTCAATAATTCTCAACTACTGGATATTTCCACTCAATTATTGTAAAGATTTATGTCAAATAATCTAATGTTATCACCTATTAAGTCATGTCACATCTCAATGTTTTTATTACATGCCTCATTGTTTTTATACAGTACAAATTTTGGGTTGGTAAGTTAAACTATTTAGTTAAGTCAAGACAACCAAAATTTATTAATATGAGGGCTTCCCAACTCAATAACTCTTAACGTTTGTGCCATAATGTTAAATTTTGGTCGTTTGGCTTATTTTAAAGAGTTATAGAGAGGATGAATTGTTACATATTTCTCCATTTTCATATCAAAAACAAACAATGAAAAAAATAGAAAATAAACACACCCATCGATGGCCGATGTGAAACAAATATCCCTTTTAAAATATGAAGAAAATCAATAATATTATTTTTCTATACTTTAAGAATCAAAACGAAACTGGTATTGCTAAAAAAATAATATTATCAAAAAGTACCTACAGTGTAAGTGCAACAAAAATATTAGCAAAAAGTAGCTAGAATGTAGGGATGGTCCAACTATGTAAGTCGTTAATCATTTCAGATAGGGCAAGCGATGATGGTGATGAAGGAGGTGTCAGGGCAGATGTTGGGACGTTAACATGTTTTGACCAAAAGTGCATTACAGAGGAAATAGTGTCTTCATCTTAAATTTAGAGTGATTGAAGCAAGGTTTGTGGAACCAACAAAATAGGAACCTTGCTAACTTAAATAACATCATAAAACCCATTTGTGAAATTGAACGGTGGACATCGATCAATCAAGAAAAAAAATTTCACTAACTAGATTTTTATGCATTCATAAGACCTATATGCGATAGCTACACATCGCAAACTTACAGAAGCCATATCTTTTATAGATTTCTTAGAAAAGGACAACTGCAACCAAAGGCTAGTTTCAGTAAAAGGAAACATCTGTCAGTTCCCATCACAAAAGGTAAACATTCTCACTAACCTTTTCTCCATCCATAAGTTCTATATTATCATTTGCATTAATGTATTTTTCACGAAGGCTAGGACAATTTCAATGGCCCCTTTACAATGTAACTGCATTTGAGTGTCAGGCTACAAGATAAATCTCTAAGTCAAGCACACATCGTGATTTGAAATAAGAAAAAGCAATGCTTTATATACCGGTCATAACTATATCAATTATAGATGATTATTTAGGCAAATCCCAAATATAATAAACTTATATGTCAGATTATGGATTTATTAATTGCAATAATGATTGTGCCTAATCAGAATATGATATTGTTTACTATTAGATCACCATTGCATTTTGTGAGTATAGCCACATTACCCATTTTATTTCAACCCTGTCTCTTTTTTTTCTGAGTTGAAATGGAATACAAGGATAATGCTAGATTGAGAGCAGATTATGTCAAATTTCATTCCTAGCTATAAACAATGAAAAGTGAATATCGGTAATTTAAGAATTACCCCCTAAAGAAGTAAGCAACTTAAAACAACATGGAAATCACTTTGAATTCCCATACTATAATAGCTTTTTCAATTGGTGATCCAAAGACATCAGGTTCTCCCCCACCCTGCCAGAGAGTATTACTAGTCTGTCATGATCTAATGCTCTTAATTGCTTCAAACTCTTCACATATTAATAAGGGGGAAAAACCAACGAAACGAAGTAGAAATTAATTATATGAACTTGCCTCCAGAATAAAAACAGTGTCATTTGTGTTATGTGTAATGCCTTCAATAAGTAAAGAGGACAACAAAGGAGACAATTGTGACTTGTTTTTTAGGTGGATTAATCCTTCTCCTGCCAGCATAAGCATTAGCAGCAATCATCTATAAAAGAAATCTATTGCTATTAGTATGTGTAGGAAGCCAAAAGTGGATGTTCATATCACTAGAAAATGTTTTCCAATAATAAATAATCAGCAGTAGTGTAACATCCCTTTATCTCGTGATTAGGGTTAGTACCCTAGGATACTATATATGAGAGTTTACTAAGAATTTGGAACATGCATGATATGGCATACACATATACGTAAATAATGTTAACGCTCATTAAAATAATTGTATATTCATTCATTGACATTTTCTAGGTATACGTGATTTTTAATGTGAATAAAATATAAATTGTGGATTATTTTCTTTAATAAAAATTGAATTGGTGTGTGTTAAAAATTATTTTCACATTTTTGGTGATATTTCGGATATTTCAGAAATTTCTGAAAATTTGGAGTATTTTGGACTAAGAAAAATATAAAAATAAGAGACAAATGAAAGTGTGACAATTGGATTAGTAATTAATTGAAAAACGAAATAATTATGGAGTGACAAATGGATCAATTAATATGTGACATGTGGTCAATAGCTAAGTGACATTTGGTAGCCTTATGTAGAGGACACATGTTAGACATGCAATGATGACACATGGCATTGAGGGATGAAGACACCTAGTCATGTGTTGTATAACAATCTTTGCATGTCTTCACTGAAACTCTCCACCACCAAAAGCTCTCTTCTGGTTTTTCTCCACCCACCAAAATCCCTTATTTACTCTCTCCATTTCTGGAATTTTTGCTGAAGGATTTGAAGTTTAAATCAAGTAAGTTATGCTTTAAGTTAGTGTAAATGACATTAAGATGAGGTTTTAATGTTTGTAAATGGATGCATGCGTGAGTGGTGTATGTTTCCATGTTTATGGCTTAATATAAGCATGAATGGTGTGGATGCATGTGTGGCTAGTGAAGGAAGAAGCAAATTTGGTGATATGATTAACAAGATGAAGGATTTTAGCATTGAAGTGAGCTGGAGCATGTTATGTGCACTGTTTTTACTAAACAAGCATCTGTATTTTGAACATAACCTGATATGTGAATATCCAAATCAGATGAATTTTGATTTAAAGTAAACTAGAACCATATGGATACATTTTTCATGAAGGAATCGAATTTGAAATCTGTCTTTAAGAGTCTTGAAATTTGGCTTAAATTTGAGAACTGTGCACCGTTGTGTTATGAAAACAGTGTGTAATAATTTGGTTATAACTTGCATAATGCTAAACTAAAATACATGAATTTGATGTCATTAGAAACTTAAGACATTGTGGAACATTTGATTAGAAGAAGATGTTACCTAAATACCTCTTTGTCTTGGTCATAATGGTCATAAAAATCTCACCCGAAAATCTGTCTTGAAAAAAATCTGGAAAATTATAGCTGTAGGTCGAAATTTTGGTTTCAATTTCATCTTCATCTTTCAACATATTTTGCATGTCTTTAAAGTATGAATTTGAAGAAACTCAAAGAATGACAATTGTATATATAGTCCTTAGCTTGACCTTTGTGAAAGTGTCTTGATAAAATAGTAGCTAGAGCTTGAGTTATGCTTGTTTTTCTAATACTGCCTGTGACAAACCCTGGTGCAGAAACATTATATTATTTCCTTATTTTTGGGGGCTTCAGAGCTCGAATTGGTCGAAGTATAAAACATGAAAAATGATTGTTGATGTCTTATTAATGCTTTTATGAAACAATTTGGCTAGAAGATATCTTAATAAGTTTATGTAGTTAGTTGAATTTGTAACTAAAACAATGAACTGTTTTGATGGGAATGAGTTCAAATATGGAAATTTTGATATGTTTAAGGAATATATTAGTTCTTTTAATGCAAACATGATCTTAAAAACTTGAGAAATGTTGGGCTCGAGTCTCAGTTCTCATTTCGTGGAGACAAAATGCCAAATTGGGGGACTTTTTAAAAATAAAAATAAAATAAAGTTAAAAGGAAGTCGTGGTTGGGAGTAAAAACAAATAAAAAATTAATTAAAACCAGGAAAAGTGCATAGTTGTACACTACAATGCACAACCCTGCCTTATAATGCACTACATATGGAGAGAGACACAATTGTACATGAGCACGATCGTGAGATTCATCAATAATAAGGGCCTGTCATAATGATGCTCGTGCACGATCGTGACATTTCATGTAACTGTGGGCTGGTCACGATCGTGCACCCCTACTGCACACTCTAACTTCAAATTACCATAACATCCAATCCCAATGTTCAAAAATTACAAACTTTATGTCGTTGGAAATCTAAGAGAAAGAGCTACAACTTTTATGGAGACATCTTTATCTAATTCTACCTAGATCAATACAGTTTATTCATTGAAGATTCAGAACATATTTTTGCCCCCTTTTCCTCTCTATTGTCGAAATAAACTGCTACCTATATCAAAAGACTCGAATCCAATATTCATAAACTATACATACATAACTCCCAATTTAACCATTTATTTAAGAAAATCTATCCAAAAGCCATCAAACAACTAACAATTTATTCCCAACACAATTGACAACTTAACAAGGAAGAAATTCTAAACATATATAAAAGAGAATTTTTGCAATTCTTACTGTCATTTCTCTAATAAAACAAAGATTGTACATAACTTTAAATTACATATCAAAAACAACTTCAGTAGCATAATACAAAACAATTAAAAATGCTCATGCTTGATATGGCTCTATGCTACCAAAGGTGTCCAAACTAATTTAGTTATAAAAGATTGAAATCTTGGAGTTGCCAAAGCTTTGTAAAGGTTCAATATTGATATGCTTTTTCTTCACCTGAGAAGTGGAAAAATAATAGGGTGAGCTACGGCGCTTAGTGACTAATATGTTTATAGCCATTGGTGACGAGTAGTACAACAATTCAGCATATATATATATATATATATATATATATTGATTACATATTAGTCTTAACAAATCACCTTATCCGCATTTTTAATTATGAGAATTCATATAGTCAAGAATGTAATATCACACAAATTAGAACATATAATCATTGAATCATTAAAGCATAACACTCAATTATGCTCCATACTTAACTAATCAAAATGCAGTACACAAACTTAATGGCTTGAGAGAATCTCATAAAATAGAATGGCGAAACCGAAGTTTACAACATGAACAAAATGAGTCAATTTTTCAGAGCTCATGTGCCATAAGTGGGCAGCCAGGAGAAGGCTTTAATTCAACATGCAGATGACGAACATAATGGTATCTCTCTTACCCACACAAGCAAATTTTTTATGCTTACATATTTCATATCATATTCATATTTTCATGCTTCTTGAACTTTTCTATTTTTCATTAACACCAAAGCAGTAGAATTCTTGCAAAGTAAACATAATATTAAATTCACAGAACAATTTTCCCACATTCATAATGATTCAAGACAAGCATTTATACACACAAAATCAAATAATATAGCCCATCGTCAAAACAACTATGAACATATTACCCATATATTTACTTGTAACTCCAAGCTCAAGCTTGTCTTTTCTTTTGCTTTTGGCCTCGACTTTCTCAGTTCCCTTTAAACAAACATATTTTTCATTCAAACAACATATACGAATAGAACTTCCTTAAAGCTCTACTATCCAAAAATGAGCTTAGACTTAAGCTACTCCTGGTTTATTTAAGCTAGAAGAACTAAGATCTAGTTAAAAGTTCATAAAAATCTAAAAAAATGAATCTCCTAGTTCTTTTCTTTATCTCTTCATTTACAGTATAAAACCTACTTTAACTAGTTTCCTGTTCTACCAAAAAGTAAGAAGAAAAGATAGAGAATACCTAACCAACTCAGCCGAACCCTTTTTCTTTTTCTTCTTTCTCCTTTTTCTTTCTTTCCTTCTTCTTCTTTTTCTATGCTTCGGTTTCTCCTTCTCTTCTTCTAGTTTCTTCTGTGACTTTCTCTTATTTTCCTTATTTTACATGACTCTCTTACTTTTTCCCTAACCTCTCAAACACTTCTCTCCCCTTTTCTTATTTTTACACGACTCTCTTCCTCTTTCTCTAGTTTTTTCTAGGTTTTTCTTCCTTACTTTCCTTACTTTTCTAGCACATCTCCCATGCACCCTTCCTACACAACTCTCTTATGAATTTTTTTAAAGACAACTTTAGCCTTTCCAAACTTAACCTTCACATTTAACTTAATGCTTGTAAGGCCTTAACTAAATTCTAACATTTCCATATAATCCATGTAACCATATGTAAATAAATACATTCATAATTAAACTCCAAAATTTTCTAATTCAAGAATTCTAATTTTTATTCATGACTAAACGCCAATGAATTCTCATTTAATAATTCTAACTTCGAAGAAAAAGTTTGGGGTTTAATAAGAAATGTGTATAAGGTATGGATGAATGAGCGTTGAAGAACATAGGGTATTTATGAATAAGAATTGGGTGAATGTATGAGTATATGTTACTAGAAAATTTGGTGAATGTATAGATTTAGCTTGCTAAAATTTTAGATATAAAGATCCCATCAAGTATTGTTGATCTTGAGTTTGCTCAACAAACCAACTAAACTTAAATTAGGTAGATAACAACTTTATCAATCACATCTCACATGACTCCTAGTTCTATTAGGTGATAACTTGTTAGATCCTGAGCATTTCTTAGAAGTTAGAATTATTAAATGAGAATTTGTTGGCGTTTAGTCATGAGTGAAAATCAGAATTTTTGAACTAGAAATTTATGGAGTTTATTTATGAATATTTTAATTACATATGGTTGCATGGATTATATGAAAATTTTAGAATTTAGTTAAGGAGTTAGAAGGCATTAAGTTAAATGTGAAGGGTAAGTTTGGAAAGGTTGAAGTTGTCTTAAAAATTTATAAGAGAGCCGTGTAGGAAGGGTACGTGTGAGATGTGCTGAAAAAGCAAGAAAGAAAGAAGAGAAGAACTTAGAAGAAACTAGAGAAAGAGGAAGAGATTCATGTAAAAATAAGAGAAAAGGGAGAGACGTGTTTGAGAGGATAGGGAAAAAGAGAGAGTGGTGTAAAATGAAAAAGAAAGGCAAAAGAAAAATGTAGAAAGAAGTAAAAGAAGAGGAGCAGAAACCAAACCAGAAAATAAGAAGGAAAGAAAGATAAAGGAGATAAGGAGCTGTATTATGTTTATAGTTTTTGTTATGATGAGCTGTATTATTTGATTGTGCGTGTATAAATGCTTGCCTTGAGTCATTGTGAATATGGGAAAACTGTTATGTGAATTTAATATCATGTTTGCTTTGCAAGAATTCTGCTACTTTTGAATTGCTGAAAAATAGAAAACTTCAAGAAGCATGAAAAAATGAATATGATATGAAATATGTAAGCATCAGAAATTTGATTGTGTGGGTAAGAGAGATATCATTCTGTTTGTCACGTGCATGTTGACTTAAAGCCTTCTCCTGGATGCCTGCTTGTGGCACATGAGCTTCGAAAAATGGACTCATTTTATTCATGGTATAAACTTCAGTTTCGTCACTCTACTTTATGGGATTCTCTCAAGCCATATTATTGTGTACTTTGTTGTGATTTGCTGAGCATGATTAGGTAGCTTTGAAATCAAGCATTCATATTGTATTTTTGGTTTATGCTATTGTTTTTACTCTTAATATGTAACTGAAGTTATGTATAAACATTGCATTGATTGAGTAATGAAACTCTGTTTTGCTTAAGAATTGTTAATTTTTCATTTAGTTCATGTTTAGACTTTTTCTCTGTTAAGTGTAATTATGGTTGGGAATAAAATGTTGAATTTTATGATGGCTATTGGATGGGTTTTCTTTAAGTAAATTGTTTTAATGGGAGTTTTATATGTATTGTTTATGTTGTTGGTTTTAGGTCTTGTGGTATTGTGTAAGGTGTATATTTACAGAAGAGAGAAAAAAGAGGATAAAAATGTGTTCTGAAACTTCAATAAATAAATTGTATTGATCTACGCATAATTAGACAAAATTGTCTTAATGAAAGTTATAGCTCTTTCTCTTAGCTTTACAACAACATAAAGTTTATAATTTTTGGAGTTTGGAGCTAAAAGATATGAAGATTAGAAGTGGGAGTGTAGAGTCAAAATTGCATGATCGTGCACATGCATGATCGCGCAAAAGCCGCACTATTCATCCAGTTTCACGATCGTCCGAAGGTTAGTTTTGTTTGAAGCTCGCAATTGTGCATAAGCATAACTGTGACTCCTTTGTGTCACACCTGTGAATCCTTTATGTCACACCTGTGACTCTTGGTTGTCACGATCGTGACTTGAAAATATCACGTTCGTGCATTTATTTATTTATATGTTTGTTTATTTGTTTTTACTCCCAACCGTGACCTATGTTTATTTTATTTCATTTTTATTTTTATGATTATTTTCCAAAATTCCCTAAATTTTGGCCCTAGTCGTCATGAAATATAAACCAAGACCTGGGGCCAACACAACTCTTTTCAAAACATGTCCGATATGTTATTCCTAACCCTGTCTCTTAATTCATGTGGTCATGAGTTTGCACATCCAAATCACACAAATTTAGTTAAATAGAACCCAATGTCATAAGACTAAATATGTTCGGATTAAAACAACCTTGAGTTTACTCAACAAGCCAACTATAAACAACACTATGGTTTATTCTTAAAACAATAGAAGGCAACAATCATGTTCTCAACGTGTACTTAAAATTTTAACAAGGGATTTAATTCCATTTATCTCATCAAACACAAATTGCATGTAAAATGTCACACATATAAAACATACAATTTATCATGCATCCAATATATATATTAGCCATATAAATAAAGTATACAATTTATGCACTCATAATCAAATTATATGCATAAAATATCAAGCTCCGTTTGATTCTAGTTATTGATCTTTATAACCTAAAATAAAATTTCCAACTCCTTGGAAAAATTAAAATAGATTAAAACCATTGATTCCTAAATAAATTCAATTCCTATTCTAAATAGAAATTTAATTTAAGATGAAAACAATTTTCAAATCCAATTAGAAACTATTTCTAATTTATCTTGACTCCTTTAAAAAAAATTAATTGAAAATAATTTTCAATAAATTATTCTTCTTACTTATTATAATTTAGAAAAACTCCTTTTCAAAATTATATAAGTAACACTTTCTAATCTAATTAGAAAATTCTATTTCTAATCTCATTAGAAATTACTATTTCCTTAATTAGAAAACTATTTTCTAATGTTAAAAAGGAAACTACTTTCAAAATTAAATAAAACACTTTTAAAATTAATTAAGAAAATCATGATATATTATTTATTTAGAGATTAATTTCTTGATCAATTAGAAAATCTTTCCTTAATAAATTAGAAAACTATTTTTCAAAATATTAAAGAAAGCATATTTTTCTTAATTAATAGATGAAAACATTTTTCAAAATTTAATCAAGAAAAATATCTTTTCTAATAAATAAAGAAACTTATTATTTATAAATAATCAATTTCTAAAAATTTAATAATAATTCTCTAAACAAATAAAAATTATAAATTTAATTTATCTCAATCAAATTGAAATAAATAAATTTAATTAAAAAACATTTTTCTCAATTACTTAAGAAAGCGATTTTCTTAATTTTAAGGAGTCTAATTATTTAATTTCATTCTAATTGAAACTAATTAATCCTTTTTTATAAACTACTTTTCTAATTAATTAATTTCAATCTAATTGAAAATAATTAATTCTAATTTTAGTAACCACTTTTCTAAAATTAATTAGGAATCAATATAATTATTAATCTTAATCAAATTAAGAAAAATAATTAGTTTAATTTTGGAATTAAATGGATAATTTAACTTAATTTAATAATTCAATCTCTTGAAAAATTAAACTAAATTTCAAAACATTCCTAATAAATTAACCCTTGAAAACAATTTTCAAAATTCGAAAAACACTTTTTCAAATTTATCAGGAAAATAAACTAATTTAATCTTCAATAAAAAATTAAAAATAGTATAAAGGGGTTTTAAAAAATTAAAAAGGGATCACCTCTGTGAGATGGGCCACCAGAAGACGCATCGTCTTTCTCCAGACCTTCATCCTGATTAGTTGCAGCCAGTGCTTCAACAAACTGACCTCAAGTTGACGATTTCTTTAATCAATTTTTAAAGGTGCGTTGTGAAGAGAAAAATAGCAAAGGTAATAATCAACAACACAGTGAATTGATTTTTCGAGAATCAACATAGAACGTGGGATGCGTTTTCAGATAACACCCATCACGAATCAGTTTTTCCATAGCACAACCATCGATCCTTCTTTAAAGCCTCAAGCAAAACAAAAAACAAAACCAACACTCAACAACCATCGTCGCCTGCATATTGACGTTGAGCCTGGGTCGTGCGTCAAGCTTCGCCGCTGTTTCACCACCGCCAGCCTACGTCTTCGTCAAGCATAGGCGGCTTGATGGTGTATGCAATGTGAAACAACGTCAAATGGGCCCTGGAAAGGTTTGGTAAAGTTTGGAGCAGTTTCGTAAATATTATGTTTTGGCGACACAAAGCAGGTTCTGACTGTGGGACAGGTTTCTCGGAAGATAGGTCTGGAATTTGTGGTTATGGTCTTCGTAAAAGTTGTAGGTCTATGTGTCTAGTTTCTAGAAAGGTACGGTTCGTTTGAAATGGATGAGTGGTTTGAGAGTTATACCATTTTCAGTGGCTGACGGTCTGGCTGGATGCTGAAATGCTGTTGCGGAAATGGGGAATTTTGGATAGGTTGGGTTTGAATTCTGGAAAAGAGATATAAATGAAAGTTGCAGATAAGATGATGGATAACAACTTTGATTTTGACCAGAAGTTGATTTGGTGAGTGGTTTGTGAGATAACTGAAACGGAACGGACAAAAGGTGATGTTTGGTAGCGAGATGGAGCAGAACAAAGTATAGCTGATGCGGAAATGGGGAAATTTGGATGGGTTGTTGGCAGAATTGGAACTTGAGATAAAGTTGTAGCTTGGTGTGTTAGCTTTAATTTGGTGTTTGAAACGAGTGATTTGGTTAAGAAATGAAGAAGTTATGATTAAAACAGTGGGTGAATGTCAGAATTGACGGAAGTTGAGAACAATGTAGATTTGGACAGAATTGAGAATTGTTTTAGGAAAACAATCAAACTCGATTAATTAGTTTTGGAAACCAATAGAACCCGTAGCAAAGTATCGCAACTTCAAAACAAATGCTTTCTAAATTTTGAAAACTCTAACTTCTTCCCAAAGGGAACTTAGGCAACCTTAAATAGGAAATGCTAATGGAATAGACAGCCACACAGCCGGCCTCTCGTTCCAACTCAGCAACACCTTTAATTCGTTCTTTTAAGTCTAATAACTCCTAAATAATGACACTTCTTTAAGATACAATTACTCCTACATAAAGACTCTTTTTTAAGACACATTAACTCCTATATTATGACACCGTTAAGAGCATCATACATTTAGACATAATAACATTTCTTTAAGACACAAAAACTCCTACATAAAGACTCTTTTTTAAGACACATTAACTCCTATATTATGACACCATTAAGAGCATCATAAATTTAAACATAAAGTGACATAAATAGGAAATAAGACATACTTAATGAAAACACACATGGATTAAAAATTCGTATTGATGGTCGGTTGGGTAGTCAAGCAACATTGTAACATTCTAATGGCATAATGCGCTGCTCATTGGGCTCGGAGAATTCGGCTTCAAATCTTGCAATATGGATCATGGCTTTTACTTTTAGTGGCTTGATCAATGTGTAGAGTTTAGAGGCTAAACTTATGGTCATCCCCTCTCCTTCTTGATCCATAGCTTGTGTGGATGATCCAAGACCCATGTCGGTCAAGTCTTCAATGGCTTGTGTGAATGGTCCTCCATCACGACTTCTCCATGGCGTGACTCAAAGGTAGTAACACACAACGCAACCCAGACAATCTAACCAACTCGCAAACAACACAACCCAAACACTCAGACAGCCGCAATTCTTCCAGATTTTGGGTTTCATAAAACTTATTTTAGAAACTCAAACAACTCCTTCAATTCGTTCCTATTCCTCGTTGTCGGTATATAAACACCAGAACATATTTCCAGAACCAGTTGAATCTAATTCGATTGTTCTTCCGGGTATTTCCAGAACATATTTCCAGAAACAAAAACATAAACTACTCGAATACATATTAAGAACTCCAGAACAATTCTAGGGTTCAAATTTTTCTGGGTTTTAATTTTAGAACAAAAGCAAACACTATATGCTTTAAAGCGAATTTCCATAAACACAAACCCAAAATAAAGGACATGAACAAATTTCTAGAATTGCAGAACAATTCTATCCGTTGGGTCTTTTAGATTCTAATATGCACTTTTCAGATTTCTGGGTGTATAATATGAACTTTTCATATTTTTTCAATTCTAAAGATTATGAGATCAATCGTAAACAAATAATTTAATCAAATTATAGAAATAAAGTCACTCTGATACCACTATTCGGAAACCGGGTGGAGAACCGATCCCAATCACAATAGAATAATTACGAAACTTTTTCATAATCTTTGATTTCCCAAAAACCAAGATCCCTTTAATTTTATAAAATGATTAACACAAATCACAATAAAGCGGAAACTTAATTCAAATCTTATTTCGAAGCTTAAACTTTATCTTATCATATCCCTTGAACCATTCCCGAAACTAATCCGTTTCAACCACCGTAGCTGTATAAAAGTCCAGCCTCTAACGGTATCCACAGAATGAGTTGAGAGAATCCTATAACTCTTACAAAGAGGGTTAAGCATGAAGTATTAGCTCCATAGAGCTTAAGCCTATTTATAATAAGCTTTGAATATTTTAGTAATTTAATTGAAATTAAATTCTAATTTCAATTAAACTTTAATTAGAATTACCAATAATTCTAATTAAATA
>JANZXP010000002.1:27087853-27101289 GCA_027576715.1 Erythroxylum flavicans
GGAAGAAACGACGGAGGGAGGCGGGGGGAAGGCTACGGGTTTAAATAAAAATTTGTTTACCGTTGCAACATTCAGTGACGTAAACGAGATTCGTCGTAAAATGTCAAACCTTTAGCTATGAGATATGATAACCGTCATCAATACATTTGGAAAAACTCGAAAAATGACATAGTTATATTATTCTGATCTCCCACATTGTGCGACGAAATTAGGATTCGTCGTAAAATGTCATGCTTTGGCTACGAAACAACTATAGCGTCGCAAAATGTACAACATTTTACTACCAAGCTGTTAAATCGTCGCAAAAATTATTTCCTTTACCTTTTCTGACGGTGGTAGTTTTCGTTGCATAAAAGTATAATTTTGCTACGAATTTTAGAAAACGTCGCCAAAACCCAAGTATTATCTTCACTTCTTTGATTTTCTTAATTGATTAACATATATGAGTTTTTCCCATTACCAATAACAAAATGAAAAATTAATCTTCTCACTTATATATACAATTGTTCTTCATTTGCTTAATTTTTGGGAATGACTAACCTTTAGATATAATTTGTTAGAAATAGTTTTATAATTATATTACAATGTCTTCTTCAATTATCATTATTTATTTTGATTATTTACAATAATTAAAATATTTAATTTTTTGAAATAAATTTTTTGAAATTATATTAATGAA
Source organism: Erythroxylum flavicans (assembly GCA_027576715.1). Classification (NCBI taxonomy): domain Eukaryota; kingdom Viridiplantae; phylum Streptophyta; class Magnoliopsida; order Malpighiales; family Erythroxylaceae; genus Erythroxylum; species Erythroxylum flavicans. Next base: position 27,088,533 of record JANZXP010000002.1, read on the forward strand.
AATGTATAATTGTCTGAAAATGATAAGTTAATTTTATTTTATTTGAATGGTCAAAAATTTAATTTCCAAATAGTTCTCAAATGAATAATTTAATTTTTAATTCAAATTATGTTTTATTTGGAATAGGAAAATAAATTTATTAAAATTTATTTATGAATCGGCGGGCTTTAGCGATGAAACATGTATTAGTCGCTACATCTAACGATTGTTGACTAAATACAATAAATCGTAGCAAATTAATTAATACTACTTCCAAACAACTACAGCAAATAGTAAATGACATCGTTTACCTAAACTAGAAAAACGATCGTTTTATATTTCAAAGACAAAAACATAAAAGCCTCCGTCAATACCAATCCAAAATCCTTTCGTAGATAACTTGTTTGGGTTTTGTGTTCTGCTCATCACCGTCAAATAACGATTATTCACTGAATCGGTATTATTCTTTTGTTCTATTGTGAGTTATTGTGATTATTCACTAAAACCCTTTAGGTGTTTATTGTGAGTTCTTAATTATGCATTTGATGTATGAGTTGTGTTTATAGTTGTGTTTTAAAGATGATTTCCTGTCTATCTTTGTTATTTGTTTATGTCTATCTTCCCACCGATGTTTAACACTTACTCTCATCAAAGCTTTGTTTATGCATTAATGAAATTGTTTTAAGAGTATTTTACTTTTATTCGTTTTCGTTAATAGTAATATAGAGAAATATAGATAATATTATATTTCTGTACATCAAGAACATAGTCATGTCTATCACACATTTAAATTCTAAATTTTGCATATGATACAAATTACACAATAAATTTTTGAAATTTTAATAAGGGTCATATCATTACGCACATTAAGGATGTATAAGCACTAAATTGGACTAATTTCACTTGTCATCGAAATTGGAGTTAAACATATACACATTTTATTCTAAATCAATTTTTACAGAATATACCTCTTAACATTATTAATCAAGGAATGTTGACATGGAGACTAATTTCAGATGGCCCTAATTCATTCCGTTGGGAGGAATGTGGCAAAATTGTCCTTACTAAAAAAAACCAACAATGCAGAAAAAATGTCCACTTCATACACTAATCATCGTTTGACTTCCATGGCCAATCTTCTACTTCAAGGTGTTTAGTATCATCCAAACAATGTCACTTTCCTTATTATGTACATCTCATTTCCTTTTATGAAACTATCATATATATTCATATTTGATTGTTTATACTACATGTTGTTTTAAGCTTCCTTGAGTCTCGAAGATGACATGTATAGCCATGGAGACAGGAGTGATGTCACAATAGTCTGTAAAGGATTAGGGAAATCGGTTGTTTTGGAAAATTTTACAATTTTACATAATTCTTCTGCTAATTCACGTACGCATGTCACTCCAATTTCAGTTCATTTAATAGTTTACTAATATGAAAATATCGAACGTGCAAGGACCCTTCTCAGGAATCCAGACATCAGGACTCATTTACCTTTACCGACTCTTATGTTACTTGGAATCTAAATAAATAATTATATCATTGTCATTTAGCAAGTTAATCAACTGAACTCGGCTTTAAATTTTATTTATTGTTCTATCTATAATAATTTTTCAAAACAACATATCTACTACTTCGGGGTCAAGTTATGTACTATTGAATTTGGACTATATGAATTGGGTAGCTTCTAATTCAAAGTCCGTACTACTCTATATATCATATTATTATATTGATAAAATTATTTAAAATTTTTATAACTAATTGTTACAATGTTATTAAATACTAATAATTAATTAACACTACTGTTTAACACTTAAAATTATGTTGTGATTTTTTTGAATAATACGTTGTAAGCATTCAAAACAAATCTCCAATAAAACATATCTTAACTATGATAGATTATAAAAATGTTAGTTTAATAATTTTGGTAAATGTCAACCCTTTGGTGACGATTTAGGCAAATGGTCACCAAATGTGGACTGAAATTTTCAAAATTCATCACCAAATGTTGATCTTTTGATTACGATTCCAAATATCGTCACCAAATGATTACCTTTAGTGACAATACCAAACCGTAGCAAAAACCCAAACGTCGTTTTACTGACGATTTTATATAATCGTCGCCAATTCTGAACACTTTAGTGACGATTTTGGGCATTGGTCACCAAATGTTTCATAAATTATGGTGACGATTTCAGAAAAGCGTCACCAAAAGTTCATTTAGCGACGAATTTCTAAAATCGTCATCTATTGTAGATCATTTTGTGACAATTTCTATTAATCGTCACTCAATGTTCAACAATTGGCGACGAGTTTTGTTATTCGTTACTAAATGTTGTACCTTTAGTGACGCTTTTTTATTTAGTCACTAAAAGCTTAGCTTTAACGACGATTTGTAAAATGATCGCAATATGGTAACTTTTTTCGACAATTTTGCTAATGTCGCGAAAAAAAAAGTAACTAAATGTCTACTTTGTTGTAATGATAAGGTGTTCAGTCTTTCTTTAATTGAAACCCAAACGCCGATAAAGAATCTAGGACAAAAATACTTAAACCACGTAAGTTTTATGTCACGGACTTTGGGGGCTTGAGGTCTAAACCGTTGTCTATATGAAGCCGTTGAAAATTTTCCAAATGGATGCCTATTCCATTTTTCAGGAAGGTGTAATTGATGACATCCTTGAATAGAGCCATATCAGAATTGAGTCCTCTTAGATATGAGAGTTCATATAGGGATATCTTTATATCCCGTTATTCTTGTAGTGATATAGTTTGTACTTTTTTCTATCAACTTACTTGATTTTGAAAATATTAAATACATAATAAAACATAAAAAGGAAAATAATAATTATTTAATAAAAAATATAAAGATATTTTAATATTATAGTATTAATTATTAAATATAAGATATATTCTTTATCACATATATTTAATTAATCTTTTTATCCAATTTATTGTACACGTAATAGGTTTATGTCAATTAGTTCAATTAAACTATTTTTATAAACGTGTAAATTAAGTTAATCACCTAATGGTATGATTAATTTGAGTAATAATTTTTATATGAGGACACCATTTGAGGTACTAGCACTCCTCTCCTTTAATTATATGTATTTATTACATATAAAAACATTATGAATCCGCAAACCCAGGAATCGGGTACAGGGCAGCAAAATTCGCCCGCGGACAGACATGCTTTAAAGTCAACGCCCATCGTCAACTTCCTTCGCTTTGAAAAATTTATGAAGATGAAGGGAGAATATAAAATTAAAATTTGAGGATACAATGCTATATTTCCTGATTTCTACGCCGAACTGAAGGCATCAAATTGAGAGAACAAAAAATGGCTGAAGATGGGAAGAGTAGGGATTTGAGGACAGGCAATTCGCAGGGACAAAACTATTACGGCACGTTTCAAGGCGTTGCCAACTATTATCCACCACCTCCGCCGCCGCAGGTGGTTGGTTTCCCCCAGCCGGTTGTCCCACCAGGCGCTACTTCCATTCCCCAATACTATCCCCATGGTTACCAGACCATCGCAACAGGTTCTTATCATTTTACGAAAACCTCTTTCAATAATTAGTGTGCGATTTCCAATATTAATGAATTTAAATGATTTATGAAGTTGAAATTCGTTCTCAAATTAGTTGTTCCATTAAGATTAGTAGGATATTGTTTCATTTTCTTTTGCTCCATCTTATTTCGAATTGGGATGATGGACAAATTCTGAGATTTCTGTGCGTGTGTGATTGAGGTTTGGGTTTTCTTGTTATTGATATCAAGTGCTTGATATGCTTGCTTAATTAGATTGGGAACTTATGTATATAGGATTGTTTATGTTATTCACCAAGGTTATGCGGTATGTAACACCAGACCACCTCCAAGAGAAGGCAGACTTCCGTTCTGTGGTATAGGCGTCGGATGGTTCTTGTAAGTTTGTGATTTTACCTCTTGCATTCCATTCTTTACTTTCTGAGGTTCCATGACATGTTAGGAATTAGATGAACAAGATTAATCAAGGAAAAGAAATCGTAATTCTAAATCTAGTAGTACATCAGCTGACGGAAAAACTAATGAAAAAATGAACACAACAAAAATGGTTCTTGCTGGACATTATCTTGTGCTGTCATAGTGTTTCCATGCTTGGTATTTCTTTTGAGCTGAGTTTTTGAGGCAACGGGCAAATGAACATTGTTGCACCTTTTGATATTATGAGTGATCAAGTTGGATTTAACAATTGTGATCAAAATGGCAATCACCATAGTAGCACTTTTGGGGTAAATCTAGCATAGGATAGCTTAGTTAGTTATGAAACATGACTTATGTTGTCAAGAGTTACCAATTCACTCTCCCTAACAATGAATATCTTAGTGCATGAATGAATAAATAATTTCCTTATGTTTGAACTTTGAAGAATTAAGGCCAATTAAGGCCTTAAATGATAGTGTGGAAAAAGATCTTGGAAGTATCAATTAGAAAAATCTCAAATGACTTCAAACCTTATTTTTATGTGATAAACCTAGTTGGTTCTCCAATTACCTATAAAATTTCTATTAAAAAATTGCATTTCACTTCCTAACCACAAAATGCCCGTTTTTGTTATTTGTGTGTGTATGTGTTTAAGTTTTAAAATTATCTTGGTATTGTTTCGTATGTTGTTTAGATGGGTGATTCCCTAAGAAGCCTACTCGAGGGCCACTGCTTTATGATGCATTTTACCAAGGCCATTAGTTAAAACCATCTTAATTTGTATGGTAATAATACTACACAAGGGAGCAATGTGGGGTCTTTTCTCCTATGTTCATCAGATATTACCTACTACTCTTAGAAATGAAAATAGTCTTAACATTATCTAAAACTTCGCTTTGAATAAGCTTAACTATAATTTCAAGAATGATATGGCTCTTTTGGAAATTACCGAGGACATGGCAGGCAATAGAAAGCTTTGGTGCACTAGGATACGGATTAAGGATCTCTTTTAGAGAGGTCATTCTCGTTCTCTTAGGTATTTTAAACATTTTGCATCGAGCCTTTTGTTTTGTAGTTAAGCCTTAATAGTTTGATTACGTAGTACTTCCCTCCTAATTATTTAGCCTGAACAGTTTCTTATTCAACCTAATTACTTTCTTGTGATGGTTGGTTTGATTTATTCTTCTACTTGTCTTTTTTTTTCTAGTTTGTGTATTTATTTACTTATTGTATCTTTTATTGTTAATCTTACCATATTCTATATGTAGGGTATTATGTACTACGTTAAAATTTTTTATTTTTATATATTTTTATTTTTTCGTATGTATTTATATTTTGTATTATCAATATTTGGCATTACCTGTGGGTCTATTGGAAACAGCATCTTTACCAGGTAGGGATAATGTTGCGTATTACTAAATCTTTCCAGATTCTGCCTTTTAGCAGGATTCTCTCCGGATGTTGTTGTTGTTGTATGGTTTCATTTACTATTCTTTTTACCTTTAACAATTATAATTGAAGGTTTCTCCTTCTTTCTTTTTCAGGTTTTTCTTTGGTTTCTTTTTAGCTAGCATTCCTTGGTATGTTGGGGCCTTCATTCTTCTCTGTTTACGAGTTGATTACAGAGAGAAACCTGGATATGTTGCTTGCACAATAGCTGTGAGTGATTATATTTTCCATTGCATAGAAAAAGTCATCTTGTTGTGGTTGTTTAATTTATGATCCCAAGCATCCTTTCAAATAATAGATTATATTAACTAGCTCTAAGTATACTGTGCTTAATTTTTCTCATAATCACATGTCTCATGATTCATTTTCTAGAACCTTTATAAATTTGTGACTATCAATTTTATGACTGTCCTAAGGCAAATTTCTTAGGCTTGGAAATGTATGTGGTTTAGCTTTACTTTTGAATTCAGATGGCATTACCTTACTCCGGTGGGTCAGTTGTCCTGTGAATACTTTGGATACATAATTGCTTATCTTAAGCTATGTTTAGTTGGACGTAAGATTTTTAATAGAATAGAATGGCTTATAATGAAATGCAATATAAATGAATGTAATATTAGAAAATTGTTGTTTGGGAGGGATGGAAGAGTTCATAATATAATATAGTGAAATGTTATTTGGAAGATGGATGGAATGAAATATAATGTATGTATAATAATAATGAATGACTATTCTATCCTTGATTGAATAATGAGATGTATTATATTGCTGCTTGTTATTAGAGTTGAGGGTATAATTGATATTATAAAAAATTATTGAGGGTATATTAGGTAGTAAATATTTGTCATTTTACATTCCATTCTAAACCCCTCAAATCAGAGGTAACTCATTTTTACTGTTTAGGATGGAACAAGATGTAATGTGAAACCTTTCCTTTTCATCCTATCCATTTCATTCCATTATAAATTTTCTTCTCAAACGATAGAATAATATTATATTCTATTCCATTCCATTACTAACTGCCTTACTAAACATAGCCTTAGAGTCGGGGTCTGTCATAGCATTGTATGACAAACTGGTTAAAAAATGTCTAAGGCTTGAATATCCTGGCTTTTCCTTTTCCGTAGTGGATATATCTATGCTAATGATGAATATTATTACCAATGAAGCTGCTTTATTAGGTTAACATTGCCAAAGAAATCAAACCATAGGACTGTCATGCCAGTTTCCTTTATGGTTAGTTTCCAGTCGTGTGACACTAGTTACATAAACAATGGAGATTTTGTATCATGCAGTGTTTTGATTTTATCTGAATTATAAGTTTTTTCTAGTCATTGATTTACTTGTGCTGACTTTTTTTTCTGTCTTTTTTTTTTGTTTGTTCAGTCTATTCTTGCATTGATCGCTGTTACTCTTGGCCTATCGAAGGGAGCTCACGGCTGGTAATATTGGAGAATTGAATGTACATTGGTATGGTATTTGAAATGTGATAGAAATGTGGATGGACTTAGTTTGAAGACAAAAGTTGCCTTTATGGGGAGGACTCTCACGTCAGTCAACTTTTAGCAGTGCAATTTGTTGGCCTGGAGAAGTGGTAAAGAAGAGGAGTTGATCTAATTGCATTGCTGAAATTTGGTAAACGACGTCTGACTAAAATACTCTTACTGTATCTGTGATCCGAACTTGAGAATGTTCAGGCCATGTCTGGTTTAAAAATGTGTTGTTCTAGTTTAACTCCTTTTTAGTAATTAAGACATTTTATTTTATTATGTTTAAAGTACGCTATGGCAAAATTTTACAGGTGCATCGCTGCAATCCCAACCTTCAGGTTAATTAGTGTGTCATTCAGGTGAAATTTTGTTTTTGTATAGCCTTCCCTTGAATTCTATTTTGCTGAATCGTGTAGGCACTATGTAATTCTCGCTTTCAACCAACGGTTTGGCCACGGGGCCCGCATTTCCCTTCTCTGCTACTAAATGTTCATTGTTCCTTCACATTTTTGTATAAACTGATTAAACATCGTCTTTAGTTCTCTCGTGTTTATTTGTTCAGTTATGATTTTCTATCAGCAACCTTTCATTCCTTTCTTCAACTTCCAAACTGCTTTTGATGATTTCTTCAATCCTTCTGAGTTCAACTTCTCGCCTCTAGTTTCTTCGCATATCTTAGAAGGTTGTTACAACGACTACTTAAGAGTGCCCTCACCGCTGAACTTTCTACACGTGCCCTTGGTGGTTATTTCTGTTACAAAAATTGAAACGATGCGTCTTGACAATAATATTATATAACGATTACAACGACATTATTTTATCTATTATCGGTTGCTTCTTCTGCAACAGGTCACCAGTCACCACCATCCAATTATTTCCTCTAAATTCTATTACAACTTACAAGGCCTCCGAGTTTTAGGACGTCAACTTTATGCTCCGGATCATGTACTTGTTTTATAGAGTCAATGGCAAGGACATTCTGTCCTGCGGACATAACTGTTTGACGTATGGTCAACTCGACCAAAGATTACTTTAACGACACGTCTTCGTATCATAGAGGGGTTTTCTTGCCTTTCGGGGTATAGCTCAACTGGTAAAGGCTTGGGTGGTGTAGTGCCTGTTATGCCGGCGACCTGTAGGGTGGGGGTTTAAATTTTGGGGCAATTTTTAAGATTTGGGCCCCTTGTATGGTGAGATCAATGAGTAAGCTCAAGTTTTTGGTCAGTTGAGGCGCATCTTGCGATTTACATCCTCCACCAATCCTGAAGGTACGAAAGGTGGGAGCTTTTAATGTTGGAGTTCATCATTTTATAAAGAGGTTTTCTTAGTTCAAAAAAGGACCATGAGTACGTGTACGTCTATATTCGCAAATTCCAACGTGGGATTAGATCCTTTTATTTTTGGCTCTTGATTTTGTGATGTTTGGTAATTCACTTTATAATTCTATGGTTTCTACATATATACATGGTTTGCTCGAGAAGGACATTGAATTTATATTATAAAGAATTTACACAAATTTGTTATATTGGTTTCATTAAACTATGTTACTGGTCATATGGGAGAGCCTATAAGTAGGGATGGCAAATTCGATACGGCCCGGCCTGCCTGGCCCATTTTTAGCTCGAATTGACCAGGCTACAGGTGAGTCATGGGTCGACCATGATCTATCCGAATTGGGCCACGAGCCGACTATGGTCAACTCAGGTTGGCCAAGAACTGGCCAGTGATCCGCTTATTTTTTCTAAAAAGACGTCGTTTTGAAAGTTTTAACTTAAAAAAACAAATGACGGGTCCTAGCTACGGGCTAGTCAGCCCGCTTGCTGGTCGGGCTACAAGCCGACCTATTCCGGTCCACCGGACCACAGGTTACCAGCACGACCTATTGACATTCCTACCTATAAGGCTATAAATTCTGCATTAACCCCTCTTGTGAGACAATTAGATTATAACATTTCACAACACTTCGCAATCTGGGCACCTGTGCCTGACTATGCACTAGACCTTTTTCTAGCTCCAGGTAAACACTGTAATATAGATGTCACTGCCTGTGACCCTAACACTAAGAGGAGTAGTGTTAGCTCTAATACATTACAGATCTTATTGGAGAGCTCAATTCCAAAAGTTAGCTCTTATTGTCAATGTGAGATAATTAAACTATTATTTATTTATTTATATTTTAATTTTTCATACTAACTCTCGATAATTTTTGGCTATGAGTACATTTTATTTTAACGAAATATAATTATGATTTACTCACTAATTCCATTTTCTCAAAAAAAAAAAAAAGATGCTATCTCTCTCTAATTAGATTACAATTTTATGCGATAAATATTCAATATATATACTTTGATGATGAAAAAGCTATTTGTTCTTGCTATAAATAGCGACTTGACATTTCACTCATAATATCGTATAATTTTATTTTATGTGAGTTTTATACTGCTGAGAGAAGAGAGCGTGTAAAAAATACAGGTGGACTTGAGTTCAAATCTTTAAATACTTGGTATTGTATACTGGGCTGAGCAGGGACGGAACACAAACTATGAAAATGTAATGGAAGAGTTCGACAAAACCCAAGATAATCATAACCCCGGCCCGAAATGAAGGGTCAAATGTACTCTAGGGTTTGTTCGACATATATAAACGAAGCAAACCATTTCATCTCCTCCTAAGCTGGGTTTGTACAAGTCGGGGTTTTTCTCGCGTCTTCCCTGATAAGTGAGAGCATGGTTTCCTTCAGGGTAAGTTTGGCCTGTTAATTTCGAAGTTTGGCAACTCGTGGATTTTGGTTTGGAGATGTGTTGTTAATGCTGCTTGGTTCCCAATGGTTTGTTCTTTTCATTTGGGTTGGTGCAGTTTCACCAATACCAGGTTGTCGGAAGGGCGGTGCCGACTGAGAGCGATGAGCATCCTAAGATCTATCGCATGAAGCTTTGGGCCACTAACGAAGTTCGAGCCAAGTCCAAGTTTTGGTCAGTAGTTGTGGGATCAAATGCATCCTTAATTTAATGGTAGATATTGTATGTCATAGTTTTTGTTTGTGACTTTTTGTTAATGTCATTTTTGTTGTTCTGTTTCAGGTACTTTCTGAGGAAGCTGAAGAAAGTTAAGAAGAGCAACGGGCAAGTCCTTTCTATCAATGAGGTATAAATGCCTTTTGAGTTTAGTCTATTTAAGTTGGTTTTTTCCTGCGAAACATATTTGGTCTGGTCTTTTGTCCATTGATTTTGTGAATTCCATCGGTTATATTTTAAGATTCTTTGCTACTCCTCAGTTTCTTATGCTAATTGACGGTACACTTTCTCCTTCACGTCTCGTGTTAAACATTAGTACACTGTGCTCTCTTGCCCACGGACTGCTCCTTCTGATTTATGCTTAAATGTTTCCACGTGTTTTTGTTATTAGTTTCTGTTTAACTATTCATGTTTTTATCATGTGCTTGGAAATAGTGACGATGAATCCTAAACATGATTTGAAATGCTTCATTATCTGGTTGATGCACTCTTTAATGTCCATGACTCGTTCCCTTGAAGCTAAATTAGTTGCGTTGCTTTTTGTCTATCTCCCTGTTACTTACCCTTAATGTTGCTCTGGGGAACACTGGAGCAACTACTTTTTTTTTGTACAATTGTAGTTTTGAAGAATCAATATATTGAATAGGGGATCTTTTCATCTATCTGAACTTGTTATTAGTTAACCGAGAGTTCTGCTTATGTGAAATGTGTATATTGACGTTTTGCTTGTTACAATTATTTCATGCACTTTGTATGGCCTCCAATCACTACTTATGTGAAGTTTTTTTGAAAAAATAATGTACTTACTCTGATGGGTGCGTAGAACTTCTATATGAGACATTATAAATTGGTTATACAGTTAGCAGATTTCTAACGATTTTTCTAGTTCAGCATTGTCTATCTTGTCTGATACATGTGGTGGTTTATGAATGCATTTAAGTAATTACTGTATTGCATATGTTTTTGATGATTTCATGTCTGTTGCCTGCAGATTCTTGTTTTGTAAAGATTTTGTAGCTGTGCTCTTTGATCTTTTGACACATTTACATTTTAACATTTGCAGATTTTTGAGAAGAACCCAACGAAGATCAAAAACTACGGTATCTGGCTGCGTTACCAAAGCCGAACTGGTTACCACAATATGTACAAGGAGTACCGAGACACCACTCTCAATGGTGCTGTTGAGCAAATGTACAATGAGATGGCTTCTCGACACAGAGTTAGGTTTCCTTGCATTCAGATAATCAAGACTGCAACAGTCCCTGCTAAGTTATGCAAGAGGGAAAGCACCAAACAATTTCACAACTCCAAGATTAAGTTCCCATTGGTGTTCAGGAAGGTTAGACCACCAACGAGGAAGCTGAAGACGACATACAAGGCATCAAGGCCTAACATATTTATGTAACTCGTTTCATCTGATGATGAGTCACAGTAAGCCTGGAAATTGAGTCTATTTTTGGACTTTGTAGAAGAGTTGTTGAAATTTTTGTTTATTAGATATTGTTCTTTTTTCCCAGTACCTATTATATCAGACAAATCATATTTGATTTCACGGGTTCTGTTCCCTGCAATTGTGAAATTTGCGAAAGTGCTGTTTGGAATTTTCCAGTTCAAAGTTTGCTATGGACAGTCTGATGCTTAAGTCTCATGATTCTCATATCAGTTCTTGAAAGAATATGCTTTACGTTTGAAGCTGTGAACGCGAATGTAGACATTGATTTCAGGGAAGCTTTAATGTGCAAGCAATGATTCGAATTAGTGGAATTTAATCTCACTAGAATTGGTGGAAGGTCTTCGACTTTCTGGTGGGATTAATCTCCTAGGTCCCAACTAAGAACCTTTTCATTCCTTTTCTATGTGCGTGTGCAGCAAATTATCAGAATATGGTTACCTCCTAAAACGCGTGATGATATGATTGACTTCAATTCTGTGATGAAGAACTGGGTTATTATTTACCCTCAAATGCCAAAGACCCAATTTGATTGGGTGGGCCTTAAAAATTTTCATTTATTCGTTCCAAGTCTGGCCCAGCTTGATAATTACAACGAAATTAGGCATGAAAGGGTAATTCCAGTCCCACTGGCAATGATAGCGCCGAAGTCAACCGAACAATCAAATTTTGCACTAATCACTAAATGATAGTGAGACTGACGTAGGAAAAGAAAAAAAACATTATTTGACTTATTTGTAATAGTTGATTAAGGAAAATATGTTAATACTTTCAGCTTTGTTGAGGAACAACTCAGGTAAAAACATTTTATGAAAGTGGATGTGGTGTGGGAGATCGATATTGTTCCTTTACTTCACTAAAGTTCATCACAGCATATCCCACCTGATGAATTGAAAACCACACTAAGCATTCAAATACTTATATATTTATGACAAATCCACCGGAAATCCTTAGGATTTATATAGACTTTCATATATAGGAACCTAAGCCTATTTATATTAGACATCCCTTTGAACCTAAACCTATTTATAATATATTTTAGATATTTTAGTGATTCATATAGATTAAAATTGGCATTTGATAACGCATCATAACCATTCAAATATTTAGGTATGTTAAAGTGGTTTTAACTAACTTTTTTGTGCATAATTTTTTTGTATAATTTAATTCTTTTATCATACAATATTCTGTTTAGAAATAGAATATGAAATTAATGTCTACTTTATTTGAGCCTAATCATGTCAATTCTCCATCATTAGTAATTAATTATATAATGATATTTAAAAACTAGTTTTAGAGTATTATTCTACCTTGATCAAGGATTTTCTAAATCAATATTAATCGAGAACAATAGAACATTCTTCTTAACTTTAAGGTGATGAATCTTATATTGATCACTC
>JANZXP010000002.1:27125094-27137723 GCA_027576715.1 Erythroxylum flavicans
TCATTAAATCCCAAAGTCATATATAAAAATTTCCATTGCCATTTGACCCTTATTTCAACTACCATTCATCAATTATTTTGTCACTTGACACTTTTCCTAGTCCAAAAATAATACCCAAAATTTCTGAAATTTTCTTAAAATTTTCTAAAAATTCTAAATCACTAAATACATTCTCCAAATCAATTTTCAACAAATAAAAGCCACAATTATTAACAAAATCACATTCACAATTCAATTATAAATTAATTATACCCAGAATGTCTATAAATGCATGTACAATTATTTTCATGCGCAAAAATTCAATATTCAAGAGTATGAGCATGAAATGGATTTCCTAATTTTTTACTAATCTCTCATATTTGCTAATCTAGCCTCAACATGGGTAACGAGATGTTACTAAATGAGCCTATATTGTATGTGAAGGAGCATGATAATGGTGAATTCTTACTTGTCTGCATTTCTGTAGATGACATAATTTATATGGGATCTTCTGACATTTTGATTGTTGAATTTAAATCATGCATGCAAAGAGAATTTGAAATGATAGATTTAAGGATTCTGCAATATTTCCTTGGGTTGGAAATGAAGCAAGCTCAAGATGGGATATTTCTTACAGAGAAAATATGCGAAAGATCTTCTATTTAGGTTCGGCATACACAACTATAAAATGGCAGTTACACCTGTGAATACAAATGAAAAATTACAGCTTAAAGATGGTACAAATGTTGTTGACCTGAGTTACTACAGAAACTTGATTGGTGGGTTGAATTATTTGACCCATACTCGACCTTTTCCAAGTATATGTATAATCCTACTAGGCAGTATCTAGGTGTAGCAAAAAAGGTGCTACGCTACATAACTAGAGTAGTTGATTTTGGGCTTTGGTATTCAAAGAAAGCAAAAATCATCTTATTCCAATATAGTGACAGTGACTGGGTAGGATGTGTAGATGACAGAAGAAACACCTCTGGCTATGTTTTCAGCTTAGGATCTGCGACAGTTTCTTGGAGATCAAAGAAGCAAGATGTGGTTGCATTATCATCATCAAAAGCATAGTATGTTGCTATAACCTCTACTGCATATCAGGCTATTTGGTTGAGAAGGTTGTTGGTTGATGTTTATCATGTTCAAGAAGGAGCAACAAAAATATTCTGTGACAACAAGGTAACCATTGCAATGACAAAAAATCTACCATTTCATAATTGAACAAAACACATCAATATCATTTATCATTTTATTCGCAGTCTCACTACGAAAGGATATATAAATCTGAAGTTTTGTCAAAATAACGAACAAGTTGTAGATGTCTTCACCAAAGCACTTCCATTGGCCAAACATAATTACTTCCGATAGAAACTTGGAGTATGAAAATTTGAAGCAAGGGGGACTGTTGAATAACACTTCAAAAACTTGTCACTGTTTGACTTTTAGGACCAGTACGTGAGTTAATTTTTTTTATCTTTTGATATTTCGTATGTTATAAGTTTTGAATAGTGGATGAACGTTTCCACTAATGAAGGACACGTTTCGTTTCCCTTTCCTATTATTTACTTCAATTGTTATTTCATCTGTAAGCCTATGCATTAGGCCTTATGTAGCAGATTTATATGCAAGACAGTAAACAAAACTAAAGACTCTCTCTCGTAACATCTCGTTTCTTTCGAATTAATTCTATTTTTTTGCTTTATTTCCCCAACAAGTTTTTGGTATCAAAGCAATTGAGAGAGGAAGAGCACGGGCAGTTTCTTTTCCTTCTCTCATAACCAGGTCAAGTCCACTAAAAGAAAAAGGAGGAGAGGTCAAAGATTAATAGGGGAATTAGAAAAGTAATGGAGAAAGTGAGGTTTAAAGAACTGAGATCAGCCTGAAAGTTAGAGAAACAAAAATTCAATTTCCTAGTGAGGAGAGAGAGCCAACTATAAACACTAGTGAGGGAGAGAAAAAATCAGTCATAGCAACAAATGGTTCTACGATAACATCACAGTCCCTAATTCCAATTTTTAAGGGGTAGAATTATTTCCCTAATATTATTAGCTATTAGAATAGTCCTGCACGTGATGTCACTTGTCAAGTATCAGACCAGATAAAAATTTTCTCCTAAAGTGGAAACATAAACGGTCTAAACGATAACATTAAACTCAATATTGGAGCTACCCAAATACCCCCATTCGTGTTGCATTTGCTTTTCCCAGATACTGCTTTGTAAACCCGACAATAGCCACATAATCCTCGGGCTTGCATGAATCATCCTCAACTATGACATCAACTGGTCGTGGAAGTCTTCCAGGAGTAGAATTCTCAGTTATTTCTTGCATTGACAATGTTTGATGGTCCTTATACTCACATAAACCATACTCAGTGACCAATAGGTTGCCATTTTCATCCTAATAATGATAAGTTTTTCGTGAAATATTTGCCCTTATGAGACACATGTAAACTCTAAGGACTTGAGAATACCCTTGTAGGATAGATGTAAAAAGGGTCTCCCCCAAACGTAGGCTTATTAGAGGCATATCAATTACAAATTATTTTAGAATAAAGGAGTTTTCACTTGAGAAAAAAGGCAAACATGAATCTCAATTTGGCCAAAAAAAAATGGTTCGTCATCATACAAACGAAAACTTCTTTTTAAAAGGTAAAATAACAATGTAAGTGAGTATTTCAAGATGAAATTCCTCCTTATAAATACCAATTTGATTATATATGATAATTATTAATTACAATTTTAGGTATAATTTTGATTTGAATTAAAGTTTATTCGAGTAATTTTTCTCTCTTTCATTTCACATATATCATACTTGATAATTTTATCCCTTATTTCCTTCTTCAATTGCAATTTATCTCCCTTTTATTTATTAAGTCATGATTAGTATTTTCTGATTTATAAGTTTATAAATTTAATTTAGCAAATTATTGATGAAATATGACTTAAATATTTTTATAATGTGACTATTATTGTTAATCTATATTTTCTTTGGTGAAAAGTGGATCAATGTTAGTCTTCGACATTTTAGAATTGCTTGAAAAGTCTAAAATAAATTTTTAGTATGATAACTTTTATCATAAAAGCTTACAATTTATTTTTTCATTTTTAATATAGGATTTTTATTGGTCATTTGGAAACAGTCTCTTTACTAGTTAGGGGTAAGGTTATGTACTACTGGATCTCTCCAGATTCTACATATCTGTAGAGTTTTTACTGGGTTGTTGTTGTTGATGGTATTAAATTTGGCACTTTTTTTGTTGACTATATATCTCTATATATATATATATATATATATATATATATATATATGATATCATTGATAAATCTTTGTGATAAATAGTCGATTTATTATTGTTTTATTGTACCTACCAGCTTCTTCCAGTTCCATACACATCCTTTTGTTCTTTTTATAGTTCAATTGTGTTATAATTATTTTATATAATGTTTCCTAAAAAGTACTTGCCTAGAAATGAAAAAGGAAAAAAACGAGACTTAATATCCTAAAAACAATTATTGATAAATTTGTTAAAAGAGTACATTTTTAGTGAAAATTATGAGAAATTATGTGAAGATGGTTTTGAACAACTTAAATGAAAATTTAAGTGATGAGATTTATATTCACGAGAATATTAGCAATTTGAACGAGTATAAACATTTATCAAATGCATTCAATTTAGAAAATTTAAGAATAGATGAGTAGTCAATCTCTCTGTTAAATATTTATGATTATAGAAATTATGATAATCTTGAAACATTTTAATTGAAAAGAGGCCAAAAAGGGAATTGAATGTTTAGTTTTCTTTAGACACTATATATTTGTATTTTATTGATTTGAGCCTTTCCTTTTACTTTGTCCTATACCTATAAAATGTTAGTGATGCCTTGCCTGTGGGCAAACCGATATTGGATGTGATGTCTCGATAATCCTGAGAAGTAAAGCTATCAGTTGTAAAGCTAAACTGAACAATTTTAACAGCTTTTATCGTTACAAGAGAACCTAAAAATTTACAACCACAAGGTTAAAAGGGGTTTAGATCCTCTATCCCACAGAGGATCTGGTTAAAAGTACAAAGATATATTCTAGTTACTGCAAGAGATGTCTTGTAGTGATTAATGTTAGAATTTTGCATCTATACACGAGAGTACATATGTTCAATTCGGATTCAAATTCTATATTTCAACTACTCTATTTTAACCTTATTTTTGCCCTTAATGTGATGTCGTTTTATATTAAATGTATATAAAAAGACATAATATTGGGAACAAAAATTAGAATAGAGTAAGTGATACAGAGGATTTCTTCTCGTTCAATCCACACATAAGATAGTAAAACAACTTACTTATTTTGAGAACTGAATAGTAGTCATAACTCTAAGAAATTGATGCTTCGGACTTTACGTATGAGAAAAAGTTCAACACTCCCATTAGCAAAGCATGTCACACCGTAGTTTTGCTTAGTCAAAATAAACCAACATTTTCTACTGTTAGAGGTTTTAGAAAATTGAAATAGCTATCAAGTATTTGGTAAATTGTATTAGACTAATGAACGTTTACTTTCATGCCTAAGCTATCAAGAGACTATCCAATTTATTAAATTTCTCACAGCAAGGACAATAAGAGCTTTAACTCCATTTAATTCAATTAATTACAAAACTCTAAACCTAATCTTACCATAAATATTCACATCAAAAAATTGGTACAAGACAGCATCTCAATTTCATATCAAACTTTAATACGAAACAATATAGCCACTGCTCAATAGGGTAAGAAAGGTTTGGAAAAAACTTTATTCATGGATGATGACACTATTATGTTTAAATTTGCTGATGATAGTAATTTGAATGAAATATTGAAAATGGGACCTTGACATATAAGGGGCCAACTTATGTTTATTTAGAAGTGGAAATCTGGGATAACATTTGATAGGGAATGTGTAGAATTTTTTCCTATGTGGGTGGTTTCATATTTGCCACTAGAATTTTGAACAATTGAAGGATTGAGTTTTTTAGCAAGTTCTTTAGGTAAGCCTCTTTGTATGGATGCTCAAACATCCAGGATGGAGCGAATTGGGTATGCAAAAATATATGTGGAGGTCAAAAAGAAGGTTATACTACCTGATCATTTACCAATTCTTAAGTTGGGTGATACAAGGGAGATTGCAAAATCTGAAATTAAGGTGACATATCCCTAGAAGCCTCATAATTCAACCAAGAAATGGGTTCTTACAGGAAAACTTTTTCAGACTGGATGGCAAGATGAATTATTGGGAGTTGAATCTACCTCATTGGATAATGATGAGGTTGTGGGTGTAAAAAATGTTGCTAATGAGAATCTGGATAACTCACCAATAGATACCCCAGATACTAACAGTGGGAAGCCCAATATAGTATTTAGACACACCTCTCTATTAAAGGAACTTGAAAATCAGGAAGCTATAACTTCTATCTAAAATTCACAATCAGAGGAACAAGAGCTAGAAGATGAATCTGGGTTACTAAATGATGATCTAACAAGTAATCTATTGCTAAGACAACCAAGGAATGATAGACTTGTTGAGCTAAAAGAAGGGTTTCATAAGCATTCCCCTATTCCCAAAAAATTATCTGCTAGAAGGAAAACTAAAAAGAAGAGGTATTCCCCATAAATGATCATTCACATATAGATTACAAGAGTTAATTGACCCTCTCAGATAGTCCACGATGAGAGAATTGGTAATGAATAGGAAGGCAATTCTAGTAGGCCTCTTTAGGACAAAATTAAGGGCTCCACATATTTAGAATGAATTATCCTTTTTAGGTGCTCAATGAAAGACATTTACTAATCATATACATCATTACACTAGTCGGATTATCCACCTTTCCAATTTAAGGTGGCTTAAGCAAATAATCTAATAAATTGGATAAGTGCAACTTTTATTGCCAATAACAAGCAACAGACACTTAGCCAAGTTGATTTGCTTTAGTCAATTGATGTAATCTATTTTGAAGTTTATGCTTTTGTAGCCAAATTAAGTAACTCATTATAATGATATTTTCTAGCTTTTACTAGTATTAATTTAATTTATTTTTTCAAGAAAAAAATATACGCATAGCAGCAGTTTGAAAATTGTCCACATGGGAACATGAGACAACAAATTGGCAGACCATATTGAATCTCTCTAGATGAAAACATGAGGCAAAAAGTGCATTTACAACAAGGTAACTACATTTAGTGACGATGCCCTCAACGCAAATCATGGAGCCGATGAATTCAGAGAGAAATTCTCGGGAAGTGACACGACGAGAAATAAAAGGGCCCTCAAAGCCCGCAACTTGATCGTCTTCCAAAGTACTAGGGGTCAATGCTACGTCAATATCGGCGGCCGCATCACAGAAGGGTTGCATGTAGTTCTTCAAAATCCTATTTAGCTACGAACCTGGTCTAATCGAGTCGATTTTCTCAACACCCTCAACGCAAGCCATGGAGCCAATGAATTCAGAGAGAAGTTCTCGTGGGGTGACACGACGAGAAACAAAAGGGTCCTAAAATCCAACAGCAGATGATTAGCTTCCCGAACCTGTTTCCAAAATTTGGTGTTTGAAGAAGAAAAAAAGGGGTGAAACCTGCGGCCAAAGTCTTGAAAAGCGTGAAGATCTGAGATGTTGACGACAAGGCGGCGACGCTTGTGGTTGACCACGGCCTTTATCTTGTCCTTGCATGCCTGAGACACTCAGCCAAAGAATCACAGCGCAATCCGCCATCAATGTAGCCACACACACATATATATATGTGCAGAGAGAGAGTACATTCTGATCCAAAAAGTCAAGAAATGCTCGCTTGTGACTGTTTCTCTCGTCGATGTTATCCATTTTCTAAAGCCCGCTTATTCTCACAAATCAGCTGATGATTTTGGCAGTGGACAAGAGAGAGAGAGATACCATTGGGAGGGGACTAAGGACCGAGGGATCGGTTTTCGCGGGAAAGGAGAAAGGGATGGCGAGAGATTCCGTAAACGTCTATCCAGTAGATGTGTAGGATTATTACTATTTAAACCATAAAACCAAACATAGCCCCGC
The DNA here is from genome assembly GCA_027576715.1 of Erythroxylum flavicans. NCBI lineage: Eukaryota > Viridiplantae > Streptophyta > Magnoliopsida > Malpighiales > Erythroxylaceae > Erythroxylum > Erythroxylum flavicans. Next base: position 27,132,136 of record JANZXP010000002.1, read on the forward strand.
TTGCTTTTGATTGGTGGAAAGTAGAGGACAAAACATCTTATGTATTCAACTACAAGTACATAAGTTGGTTTCTTTTTTATCAGTTTTATGGCACGTCTTGAGAAAACAATAAACGACGACACACTAAATCTTATGATGTCACTTCTAATTCTTCACTATTAGACTTTGTTTATCAAAACTTCTTTAATTTAATACAAATTTATAATAATAGTTTGCGCCTTTGAATGACAATGTTTTTCATAAATTCAAGAGTTACGTCTTTAGTTTCTTTGATTTTGATCTGCAGAAGTTAAGCAGCATCCCACATAAAGAGGTAATCACATGGGAAATCACCATAGTCTGATGTTCAATAAGGCCTATAATAAGTTGTTGTATAAGGTACAAATCTGAAGGGCAAAAAATTTCAACAGCGCCAAAACCCCGAGAGAGTCACAACCACAAATGGCAGTATGAGAATCAACTTGCAGCAAGCAACTCCAAAGTAAAAAGATGAAGCAGCCTCAAGTCAGCTAATTACGTGGGCAAAATTAATCCCAATCTCCGACAAGAAATGCAGACGAGCTGGAGGCAGCAAAAATTGCAAATGCTGTTCCCTTAAGGCTTGAACGGGGCGAATGCTACGACCGAGTTGTGTCCTCCAAATCCAAATGAATTTGAGATACCTGGAAGCAATTATTATATAGTGTCAATGAATGATTTCAGCTTCTTGGTTCCACTAGCGAAAGATTTTTCCATCTTACCAACATTGATTTCATGCTGCTGTTTCTTATTTGCCACAGTGTCAAACTCTAACGAAGGCTCTGGATTCTACGGTTGTGCAAAACAATGTGTCAACCACGGAAAAGCAATTCAAGAAAATCACTAACTTTTACAGAACCAAACTAGAAAACACTAAATTTACTGACAAACTGATTAATGGTAGGGTGCAGCCATCCTGTAGTAATTGCCTTAACAGTGGCAATTGCTTCCAAACCGCCAGCAGCACCAAGGCAATGCCCTATCATAGACTGAAACAACAAGAAAAGAGAATGTAAATCGCAAGTTCGCAACAGAAGGATAGCATCATGTCCTCAAATTTTGAATTTGGAATATTGAGTATAATCCACAGGTGGGTACCTTTGTTGCGTTGATTTTGAAATCTGCAGTGTTCCTAAATACTTTCTTTATTGCATTTACTTCAGCAACGTCACCAGCAACAGTAGAAGTAGCATGCGCGTTTATGTAGTTAACCTGAAAGTCGTTCAACCGGTTAATTAATGGCTTAGAGAATAAATTAATGACGATGCATTATATTGACTTCAGAAAAGCACTACCGAAAGTTGAAGAAAGAAATCGCACTCCAAAACACACTTGTCCATCCGAAAATCTTCAGTATTAAGATAATTTCTCAGGGGAGAAAAAAATGCAAAACTGAAGCAGCATGAGCAGTTGTACAGGCCCACAAATTAGGCATTCAAAAGAACTAACCGAAATAGAACATAAAATGAATTGGTCACAGGAATGATAACCAACAATGCTACAAAGAAATGGCCGCAAAACTAAAGTATTTCTTTTCAGAGAATCAAGACACTCACCTCCTCAGGTGATACTCCAGCATCTTCAAGACTTCTCTCAATGCATGAAGACACTCCAAGCCCATCAGCCCTTGGATCAGTCATATGATAAGCATCACAGTTAACTGCCCCTCCCAAGTACTCAGCAATTATAGGTGCACCTCGTTTTGTTGCATGTTCCAAGCTTTCCATAATCTGCAAGAAAGATGATACTCCTTAGAGATGACTTTGATACATGGTTTACCTATTATCATATATGGTCAACATCTACCAGGAGACATTTTAGATGGTAAAAGGAAAGGGAAAGAAAATGATTTTGTTTCAATTTTGAAGTGAAAGAACAATGCAAACAAATATAAATAAGCTTACCAACACGCCTGCACCCTCACCCATAACAAACCCATCTCGATCTTTGTCCCATGGCCGTGAAGCAGTTAGTGGATCATCATTTCTCTGAGATAAGGCCCTACAAGCCACAAAACCTCCCAAACCAACAGGGATTATTGCTGCTTCAGTTCCACCAGCAATCATCAAATCAGCCTCACCCCGTCGAATGTGATTGGCAGCAGCGTAAAAGCAGTAATTGGATGTAGCACAAGCAGTTGAAATTGAGTAATTTGGACCCATAAAACCAAGTTCAATAGCAAGCAATGCGGAACCCATGTTTGTTATAGCATAAGGAATGACGAATGGGGTAATTTTTCGGTGACCTTTCTCAATTAGAGCCTGAACGCCATCTGAAAAGACCGTAAGACCACCCATCCCTGTTCCAACAAGTACACCAGCTCGCTCCTTATCAATCTGCAATATGCACAAAACAAGCAATATAGTGGTTCAGGCTGTAAGGGAAAAAGGAAAGAGAAGTATAACATATAATTCAGTAAAAGTACATATTAAAGCAATCTAGAATGCATAAGAATTACATAAATTTTTTTTTTTTGGTAGAAAGAATTACATAAAATTTAATGGATCTTTTTGTATGGATATTGCTATCACTTTTTGATTCTCACTTCACAGTGGTTCTTCCATCTTCTAACAAAGCATGAAGATACAGGCTGACATCTCCAGATTATAAGCAAAATGATTTTAGTAATTTTGTGTTAAATCACATTTCAGCTAAAGTCAACAATACATCAAATGAGGGCATTTCTAAACCAAATCACTTATAGAAAAAGAAAGAGAAAAAAAGAGGGGGAGATCATATCCAACTCTCTTAGACACTTGAAATCCCGTAAAATGTGACCGCTATAGGTATGTGAAACTGATTTTTTTTTCTATTGACTAAACTGACAAGTTGACAATTTTGTAGAACACAAGCATCACCTACAGACATCATTTGTCATCAGAAAAGGCGTCTAATATATTGAAGCCAAATAACTGAACGTAACACAACAATGGAGACAAAAGTCATAGTTAGCACTTGAAGATCAGATTCCAACAAGGCCTTTTAACTTCTGAACTATGATATACACTTTTTACAGTTCAGGAATCAAATTGGAAGCAAGAACCTTTCGGTTAACAAAGTTGTTCTGATTCTTCTAGGATGGGTGTGAATCTAACCCGACAGGAAGATAGTTAATGCTTAATGAAAATAACGACACGCCGCAACCAAATCCCAACTAATACAAAATCCTACTTTGTTGACTAAAAAGCACTCGATGGGCATTAGAAACTTCTTAAGGAAAAAAAAATAGAAAAGAAAAGTAAAGTAAACTCAATACAAAACACCATTGAATGGACAAGCAAACTTATCATCTTTATTAACCAGATTCCTAAAAGACATTCACTTGAAGACACCAGCAAACCAAAATTTAAATATCCTTTGTGTTCAATCATCCGACCATGAGAACATAAAATAAAACCCATCAACCAAATGAGAAACAGAGCTCTACAGAAAAAAGAAAATGCAATAAAACCTTAGATAAATCATCTCCTCCAAGATCTGCATCTTCCAAAGCCTTTTTCCCAGCAACAATGCAATATCTCAAGCAATCATCCAACCTCCTATCATTCTTTCCATCAATATAACCCTGCCCACTAAACCCCCGTATCTGCCCGCCGAAGCGGGTGGGAAACTTGGAGGCATCAAAGCGGTCGATGGGTCCAATTCCGCTCTCGCCAGCAAGCAACTTGTCGTAGTAAACATCGACGTCGTTGCCAAAAACTGATACTAATCCCATGCCAGTAATGACAACTCTCTTCTTGGGGTCCTTCTCGCGCCTAGGAGTGGGGACAGTGGAGTTATTAGTAGTGGTGGAGGAGGCAGTGATGAAAGATATTTTCTTTGGCGGGGAATTGGCAACATTATAGGTTCTTCTTTGAAGAGGGGCAAGAGGGGATGGTCGAAGAGACGGGGATTGCATGGCGGAGAGAGGGAGCGTTGAGGTTGGCGATGAGGCCAATGGGGGCGTGCGTTAGAGGGAGAGAATGAATTGTTGTTTTTATAATATACAAAGTCTAGTGTAGAGGTCAAGTTCAAAAAACAGACGACACAAACATAAGAAGGCAAGTGAAAGAAGAGGTTAAAAGGCTAAATGGCAGTTGGGGTCGGAAAGTGCGGTGTTTTGTTTAAGCTACTTCACTCCACTTCGAGGCGGGAGCTGGACTGGAGCTCATTGCAAGGCCTCGTTGGCTTTTCAAAGGGATGCAAATTTTAAGTTTCGCGCGCTCGTGAAAATATTCTTTGCAGCAGACAGTTGCACATCCTCCATTTTATGTACAGAGTCTAAGGATAAATGATTTTTTTTCTATTTTTAGACTTTAATTATAGGTTAATTGTAAAAAAAAAATCACAAACTTATTCAAATTTACAATTCTAATTCAAAATTTTAAAAATATTGTTAAAAAGCTCACACTTTTAATTTTTAAATAGTCCAATATTAAAATTTTATTAATATGAATAAAGAGATGAACCATAGTATTTTTGTCACATAATTTTCATATATTGTGTTTATTTTATGTATGAATTTTATATTGAATAAATTAAAAATATTAAAAAGCCTAAAATAATAATAATAATAAAACTCATATATGAGATAAATGTAATATATAACAACCACGTGTTAAACATTATAATCTTTGGTGCCTCGTTTTGTCATCTATATTAAAAGAGAATTTAATATCAACTTTCTTTTCGCTAAAAAATAAAAGAGAATTTAATATATAACACTCTCTAAATGCTCTCTAAAATTGCTTACGCTCTGCATGCTTTTACAACCTAGTCTTGCTTATTGCTTTCTAACTTGATCAATAGTTTCTTTATTTAGCGATAGCAGCGGATATCACCTGCACGGTGACACGGTTATGGCGACCCTCGAGCAGGAGGGGAACCTGGCCAAACAGGGATGAACGCGAAAGCGAGAGGATAAGATGACGACCAACCCCCCGATGACGTAGAGTGCAGCAGTCGCCAGTTACCCACCTGAAGCAGTCACCGAGGACGCCATGCCCTGGCCAGCAGAAAGTCACATTGATCCTAAAGAGGGGGACATCATACCACTGTCGACCGAACTTGGAGGCGAGCTGATCCTGTCTCAAACCTTCAAAGACAAACTCGATAACCAGTGGCAGAACACGGTGGTCGTCAAGCTCTTGGGACGCCGTATTGGGTTCCAAACATTGAGCTCCCGTTTGCGAGCTCTATGGAAACCTAAGGGCCCCTTCAAAATCGTGGATTTGGAACAAGACTTCTACCTGGTGAGGTTTTTGGACGAGGATGATTACCTACATGCCTTAGCTGATGGGCCATGAATCATCTTTGGCCAGACGTTGTCAGTACAGCGCTGGGAGCCTTCATTCCGCCCGAAACAAGGCTAGGCCCGACGTGCGGTCACATGGATAAGAATACCAGATCTCCTTATTGCTCGCTACCACCCGAATATTCTAACGGCGCTGGGCAACATCGTCGGAAAGACTGTGAAAATCGATGAACCCACACGGCTCACCCATTGCGGACGGTATGCGCGCATAGCCGTGGACATCGACCTCCAACAGCCGTTAATGACCAAGGTGGTGCTTGACGGAGAGGTACAGATC
>JANZXP010000002.1:27216438-27227500 GCA_027576715.1 Erythroxylum flavicans
AGAAGTACAATCCAATTTCTGAAATGTGTATGAAAAGTGGTTGTGATTGGGATGATGTTGAGCATAAGAACAATTGTAAGAAACAACGGTTCGATGAATAGTGCTTGATAAGGATATCTAACTCAAAAGTTGATTGAACTTTTATTTTAGTTGTTTCTTTTCTCATAATTATAACATTTTCTTGTTATCATGCTTTTAATCTTCTTCTTCTTCTTGTAATTCTTTTTTACAAAATCACAAGAATGTAATTGGAATGTGGAACTTTAAATTCCCATATTTGTGAAAATTGGACATAATGTGAGGTAAAGATAGAGCGACGAGACTCAAAGCTGTGTATATAGCTGAAGCAAATGCTAAGGCTAACAATCCAAAGAATATGACAGTGTGTTCTTCATCGGATAGTGAAAATGAACTTGCTGTGGTATCTAATACACAAGGATTCTCGACTATTCCTTCAAGTAGTTATGGAAAAAAAGGTGAAAAAACCTGTCACCAAGAAAGGAAAATTCTTACAAGAAAAAAAACCAGCAACAGTTCAGAATACTAATGAGTCAAAGTTAGACAGCTTCACCGTTAAGTTTGAGTCTATTTACGAATAAATGGCCTCATAATATGTAGTTGTTATAAATGCTTTGATTGCGGAATCTAAATCTGATTCCCTAACTAATGAGAAGATGCAAGAGCTCATTAGTGAGCTTCCTAATATTGGTATATCTGAAATGGGTGTTGGTAAGACTATTGTGTTGTTTTGTAATGATCTTGCTAAAGTTCAGGTTTTGTTCACTTTGCCCAGTTATTTAAAGAAGTTTTTTGTACTTGGATTCCTTTATCCATCTTCTAGTCTATGAATCATCCGAAGAAGCATATTAATATTTTTGTAAGTATTATAAACTTATGATGCAATTGATGTTGCCTATCCAGGTTATTTTGTATTAATTAAGAATTTTGTAGTTGTGATGACAATAAAGTTTGTAGTGTTAACCTGGTTATTTTATACCAATTAAAGGCTTTTGGTTAAGGTATTACTGATAGCTGTGATATTTTACATCATTTGCATTATTGGAGGAATGTAAATTATATTAAACTATGTTACTTGATTTTACTATAACAATGGAATGGTGAATATTATGGTTATGTCGATAAATTGTATAATATTTTAAATGATTAAACTATATTCTCAGGATATTATGTAACTAATAATATGTTGATGCAAGAAAATACTGGAGCATTTTTTTTCAAGAGCTATTGGAAAGGAAATACCGCAATATACTTGATTTTAAACATTCTGTCATTATAAATAGGGTACATAAATTAAATATAATCAAAAGTAAAATATATTTAAATTTTGATATAAAACAAAAATTTAACAAATTTTTATTTCTCAACATTTTTAACAAATCAACCACCATCAATAGTAATGGTAATCATTCATTCATCTTAATCAACTATCATAATTATAATAATTATATTCATTCTCATACCTCACTATATTCATTCTCATTTTCATTGTCATTGCCCTCTGTGAACCAAGCGCTCCCTTATTTCTCAATATTTTTTACAAATCAATCACTGTCAATGGTAATGATAATTATTCCTTCCTCTTAACCAACCATCGTAATTATAATGATAATATTCATTCTCATTCCTCACTATATTCATTTCTATTTTTATTACTATTCCTTTATGCGAATTAACCGCCCCCTTTAGCATTAAAGAGACCCTAATAGTTAGTGTCTTACTCTTACTGTGATGTCTTTTGTAGTTCTTAAAGTGTGTTGTATTAGTTAAAATATGAATATAGTAGTTTAAACGCGCATTTAAGTGTGCTTAATCTCCTAAGGTCATTGCCTTTTTCATATATTCATTTCCTCTGTTTTTTTTAATTGCTATTCACCAATAAAGGTGATTTTAAGTGTAACTTGATTTTGACAACGCTTTAGAGGAGTAAGTCACTTTGTTTTTCTGCATGATGATTCCAAGTAGAAACCTTCTTAAATTGTTAAGAACATGTTTTTCAATCTTAATTTTGAGAAAACTAGTTTCATCTTCTTATTTGTCTTCTTCAATTGTTAGCTTTTAACAAGTTACTAGCGAGATTTATTTGTCGATGAAAAAGAAGAGTTATGTAGCTTGTCCAAGTGTTTATATTCACTTATTTTATTAGTCATATCATTAAAATATTAATAGATATAATAATTTAAACCAAAGGGTTTGATTTTTAAAATCAATAGAATAAAAAATTAAAAAATTTAAATATTGACCATTAAATTAAAATTTTTAAAAATTAGAGACTAATAAATTCGTTGTGTCTAGGTTAATTATATAAAATATTGATGTATAAAGAAATCGAATTAATGAGTGAATACATGTTGAAGATAAAGGGAAGGAAGGTGTCAATACGACCATATAGGCATCAGTAAACGTTCAATTTGATTTGAAAATGATGTATACCTTAAATGATGTTTAACCTTGTTTTCAAAATTAAATTGAAAGTTAAGATGGTAAAATAAGAGATTTAAAATTTAAAAGTTTCAACTGATATTAGACTATCGTAAAATTAGTTAAAGATTGAATAAAATTGAATAATTTAAAAATGATTGAAAAATATTAGCCTTACTTATTAAAAAATTTAAATTTTAATTAAAAAGATATTAAATTTCTTTGATTTATTTTAATTTATAAAAATTAATTAATTTGTAAAAAGTAATTGATTAATTAATAAATTAATTGATTTTTAAAAATAAAAATTATTAAAATAAAATAAATTTAAAATTTTAAAACTGAATTAAAAAAAATAAAAAAATTAAAATTTTATTATTAAATTGATGAAACCGGTTAAAATATTAATAATATTATCAAATTAAACGCCTAATGAGAACGTTTTATTAGTAATGTACTTACGGTGGGCCTTCTTCTGTGGTGGATCCAAATTGAATTAGCATTGCATACATAACAATGAAGAATCAAATCCAGGACCCAGCCGACCCAACTCGGATCATAATCCGACCCGATCGGCAAAAACCCTAACCCTCGCGGACAGAAGCACAAAGGAAGGGGTGCTGGGAAGAGGCTGGAGGTCGCTGAGAGGAAGGATAGAGAAAGATGGTGTCTCTGAAGCTTCAGAAGCGGCTCGCCGCAAGCGTACTCAAGTGCGGGAAGGGAAAAGTCTGGCTTGATCCCAATGAGGTCAATGAAATCTCCATGGCCAACTCAAGTTGCGTTCTCAAATTTTTGCTTTACTTTTTGGGATCAGTGTTATATTCATTAAATGTTTCTTTGAAACGGATTATTGGATATTTGAAATAGTAATGGGTTTTCTTGGGATTCTGTTGTAGTCTGTTACGCTGAAAAGTATGTTAGAATGGGATATTATTTCGTGATTCTGTTCTTTAAAGTATGTGATTTTTTATTTACTGTCTTTTGTTTATTTGGCATTTTTGAATGTCTAAGTTTCCACTTGTTTGATTAACTTTGGATGGTTAACCTGCTTAGTTCTTTTGAACCCGGTGCAGGGCAGAACATTAGGAAGTTGGTAAAAGATGGTTTCATCATCAGAAAACCAACAAAGATCCATTCACGTTCCCGTGCTCGCAGAATGAAGGAGGCCAAGAGAAAGGGTCGCCACTCTGGATATGGTATGGATTATGCTACCTAGTACTTGTATGGTGATTGGTAACAAGCATTAAGCTAGTTGACAAACTGGGGATTCAGGAACTTATTCAAAACATAACTTTCTTTCTTATTGTTGCCTCAATGTTTAGGTAAGCGCAAGGGTACAAGGGAAGCTAGGCTGCCCACGAAGATCCTCTGGATGAGGAGATTGCGTGTTTTGAGGCGATTGCTGCGCAAGTATAGGGAAGCAAAAAAGATTGATAAGCACATGTATCATGACATGTACATGAAGGTGAAGGGTAATGTCTTCAAAAACAAGCGTGTCCTGATGGAAAGTATCCATAAATCAAAGGCTGAAAAGGCTAGAGAAAAGAATTTGTCTGACCAGTTTGAGGCTAAGCGTGCAAAGAATAAGGCAAGCAGGGAGAGAAAACTTGCCAGAAGGGAGGAGCGCTTGGCACAGGTAACTTACAAGCTCAGACAAAATCTTCAATGCCATTCAATTGTTAAAATGGTACCATTGTTTTGCTATTGTATTTAAATTGTTGACATCTCGCCTAAGCAAGTTATAAATGCTAGAAGTGCTGATGTCTGCCTCATGCCACTGAATAGAATAAGTGGACAGAGCGCTGTTAGCTTGAGCATATGTCAATTATAATGTGATGCATGATGGTTAAGGCATTTTGACATCTCAGGTACCTGGTGAGAAAGCGCAGCCAGTACCTGCAGCTGCCCCTGTTTCTCAAAAGGCTGAGTAAGATTGTAGAGAAGTTGACTTTGCTACTATCTTTTTTAACTACACTGCCGCTAACAATTGCGTCGTTTTGTAGGGGAACAAAAAAGGCAAAAAAGTGATTGCAGATTCCCGATGAACATTGAATCACAAATGTTGAGGTTTTGCTGATGCTTTTAACATTTTTCTCGAAACCAGTATGTTTCAGTTCCTTTGGAAATTTTGACATATATGAACTTTAAAACTTCATTATCTGTTGCTTCTCCTTAAATTTGAATGTTCTTTCTTTCCTGATCGTAATGATGGTTAACAATTATGAAGTTGTAAAGGGACTTATGCTTGGAGCTTGAGATAAGTCAAAAACTCCAACTTGACTTTTCATTTTGTGAATGCCTTCTGCACATGTTGGAGTGAGTTGTTACTTGACATGAGCCATTAAAGCTTATAAAGTTTGAATTTTTGTAGACAAAAAAACTTGTTGCATCTGCTCCAAGGTTTTTTGTTATTGTTACGAGGTAGTCTACGTCTGGGCATGTTTTTGGCAACTTACATGACTTATAAATCATATACCAACCATTAGTTGTGTCAAGGCCAACGTGATTGTATTTGACTTTATGGTGATGGATTCCTCTGCATGGAGTTGAATCTCTCAAGTTTAACAATTTTCTATTTAAGAGTTTTCATAACGTGAACTAGGCTTGAATGGTAGAATGTGGAGTTTTGGTTAGATGGTAGTGTCCTTCGAAATAACTGAAATGGTTAGTTCTACTGGCATTTGAGCACGCTAATCTGTACATGTTGTCTAATTCAATATCGGGTGCTGGTTGCTCAATGTCATCAAGTTAAACGTTACTAGACTTCTAGTACAATCGGAGGGATAACGTCCAGTTATTTGGCCTAGTGTTCGAGTAGATGCGTTTCATATATCAATTCTTATAGGTTATTGAGAAGGGGCAGAGGAATTTATTCCTATTAATTCTCTAGGTTTGGCATGGACAGCATTTATGGAAGCTTATCTTTTGGCATTCCATTTGAGGCGCTAACTTATGGTGTGTTGAGACATGGGTTCTCGTGCTAGTTATTTTGATGGGTGCATCTTTGACAATAAGTTGGCCCTTGCCATGATGATCAAGATTGCCAAATTATATTATGCACATTCAATCATGTAATAAAGAGTAGGTTTTTTAACATGTTTAGATCAGACGTGGTTAAAACTACGCCTGCAGATTTACGAGGACTTTTTCATCATCTCATTCTGCGTATGCGTATCCTTTTCATATGGAGGAAAAATCTGTGGCATCTCTGAGCCTTATGCTTTAATTTATTAATTAATAGATTTAGTTTAGTTCACAGTTCATATGACTCAATCAATTAATAGTGTTGGTCTATTTCAAAGTCAATAGTATCTTTCAGTTTCTGCATTGATCATGTGCAAGATGGAAAGTGATGTAGTTGGTAGCAAGCAATAAGCTAGGATCTACTGGGAAACAAGTTATTGATTGGAACCACTTTTATCTGTTGTTTTTGTTTTTGTTTTTAAATTTAATAAAAAATTATCTATTTAAATTTTTTATATGCAATTTATAGGTATGGTATATTTTTTTGGTTTTACAAATATAAAAACTATGAAAATGTGATTTTTGGTTTTTTTTATTTTTTATTAGAATTTGATTTTATTATTAATTATATAAATATCATCAACACTAATTACTAGGAAGAATGATGTTTTTATTTTTAATTTAAATATTTATTTTGTGAAGCTTTTGAGGATTTTAAGAATAATTAATTTGAAGTTTTTAATAATTATTTAATCATATAATTGAAATTTATATTATCTTAAAATCATAAACTTTGAAACTTTAAAATAAAATGTTCTAAATATAAATTAGGTTAATTTAAACAAAATATTGACATAAAAATCAATGTATTACTTAAGGTTTAAGAACGAAAATTTAAATATTTGAAGATGAGCTGGTTCGTTATATTGTAATCAGCATTATTAATTTTGTATTATAATGGTTGTATTAATTGGAAAATAGTATAAAATTAGTTTTCATGTGTAAGTTGAATCAAAGAATTTAAGGTTAGTACGATCGGTGCATAGTAATATTGAGTCAAATATATTAATTAAAAAATTTGAAGGATTAAATTGAAAGAATATTTTTATATTTTAAATTAAAATTAAAATTTTGTCCTTTAATTTAGTAAACATATGAAATAATTTGACTATTCAATATTAATTAATAATAAAAATAACATAATTTAATTATTCAAGTCCTCGTTACTAATGTTAAGGTTCTTAAAAAATTTCACGTAACTTGTATCTTTTAAAAGATAAAAGTTATAATGGAGAACTATTTTTTAATAATGTAAAATTGAAACATTATTTCATAATTTAAAAATATTATCTAAAATGATATCTTGTATTGATGATTTTAAAAATAGTATTTGAACTCGTATCTTATAAATAATTGCAATATGTTTGTATTTAGTTGTTACATCAATTTTCTAAAAAAAAATAATACTTTATTTTTAAACACTCCTACTAAATTGAGCAAATAAAAATGAGTATTGTGTAAAATGAAAGAGTTATGATTTTCTTAATAATTTTTTCTAAAAAAGCTCGTATTTATTGTTTCTATTTAGTTTTAAGAGATCAAGTTTTAAAGCAATTACTAAGGTTATTCTTTTTTTATCAAAAGGTCACACATTTGGGTTATGAAAATAATCTCTTTATAAAATAAAAAGAAAAGACTGTATTTAATTGATGATTAGTAACTAATTAAAAGATTTAGTTAACGAAATATTAAACCTTTGATGGTAGCTAGTTTTTTTAATCTATAATAAGGTGATGTTTAGTAATATTATTTTATCAAAAGAGAAAAAATAAAATAGAAAGTTTTAATACAAAGAAATCATTTGGCCCAAGCTTTAAAATTATTTTAATAAAAATATAATAAATTTATTTTTAATATTTATTAATAAGTATTTCAATGAGTATTAAATATTATATAAGATACTAAAATAAAATTAATTATTAATTAATTTAACTTTAAATTTTATTCAATATTTAATTAATAATAATTAAATAAATTTTTAATTTTGAAAAGAAAAATAGAAATTAAAATTAAAAAATTAAAAATTCATAAAGAAAGAAGAATAGTAATCAAACGGTTAAATCCTTGTTGGTGTTGCTCTAATATGTCTTGAAAATTATTGTAGCATTAAAATGTGAAAGTGTTAGAATTTAAACAAATTTCCCTATTATACAAATATTCGCTTTTGATTATTGTTAATTTAATCTCTTAAACTTTGTTACCGAATTCTTGTTAAGGATTAATAGCAAAATTGCATAATGTATATTTAAGTTTTCTTTCTAATTTTGAGAACACTTCTTAAACCTAAATTATGTCTAATAAATTTGGTTCACTAACGGTTAGTATTATTTATACTAAAGAAAGATAATTTCTACATATAACCAAATATAAATGTAAGAAAAATAATTATTGGTTACACACAATCATTATCAAATAAGATCATGATTTTAATCATGCATTTGGTTACTTCATTATTTTATTCGAAGTAATAATACTCACTACTATCTATAAACATTACTCTAATCTCTCTAGTGAGCTAAAATCTTATTCAATTTTAGTTGATCTTGAGTTTTCTTAACAAACCAACCACTTTAATTGGATAGATAATAACTTTATCAATGACATTCTTATGTGACTCCTAAATCCGTTAGTTGATAACTCTTGTTAAAATATATCTTATATGTTATTCCTAACCTTATCTATGTAAAATATCATACATATAAAATATACAATTTAAAATGAATCTAATATTTATGTTAAACATATAAATAAAGAATGGAACTTATGCATATATAATCATATTATATGTATAAAATATCAAGCTTTGTTTAATTATAGTTATTGATTTTCATAATCTAAAATACTAATTCTAACTCTTAAAAAGTTAAACTAGATTTAACTTAACGATTCATAAATAAATTAATTTTTATTTCAAATATAAATTTAATTTTATTTGAAAATAATTTTCAAATTCAAGTAGAAACTATTTCTAATTATCTTAACTCCTTTAACATAATTTAATTAAAATAATTTTTAATAAATTATGCTTCTTACTTATTATAATTTAGAAAAACTTTTTTTAAAATTTTATAAATAAGAGATTTTAATCAAATTAGAAAAATATTTCTAATTTAATTAAGAATTACTTTTCCTTATTAGAAAACTATTTTCTAATATTAAAAGAAATTGCTTTCAAGATTAAATAGAACATCTTCTAAATTTAACTAAGAAAGTCCTTTATATCATTTATTTAGAGATTGATTTCTTAACTAATTAGAAAACTTTTCTTTAATAACTAAGAAATTTATTTTAAAAATATTAAAAGAAAGCTTTTTTTATTTAATAAATGAAAATATTTTTCAAATTTAATCAAGAATTTTTAAAATAAATCAAGAGACTTATTATTTATAAATAAAGAAACAATTTCTAAATAATAGAATAATAATTTTCTAAATAATAAAATAAGAAATTTATTTTTTGTCAATCAAATTTAAAAAGAAATTTAATTAAGAAAAAAATTTCTTATTTTTAAAGATGGAAAGTCAATAAGATCTTTCAGTTTCTGCATCGATCATGAGAAAGATGGAAAGTGATGTAGTTAATTTTAAAGAATATAATTAATTAACTTCAATATAATTAAAAATAATTAATTTTATTCTAGAAACAACTTTTCTAAAATTTAATAGGAATCAATTTAATTATTAATCTTAATTATAATAAGAAAAATAATTAATATAATTATGAAATTGATTTTGAGCACTTAAAACAATTTTAAATCTAGTTTGGAAATATGTCTTGAAATACTCTATTCTAAATCAAAGATAACTTTATTCATCTTTGAATTACTTTAATCCAATAACCAAGCATGCCATATTCCAACACTAGAATAAGCCTATCTTTGTACCCAAACAAGCCTTGTTCGAAATACTTTTCCCCTAAGCTAGAAAAATCCTAATTCTATATCCAAGCGCCACTTTTCTAACCCTAAAATAGTTTTATCCTCGTTAGCAAATGCCCCCTTATTCATCTTTAAGACGACCTTAGCCACAATGATTACAAACCCTAAACACCACATTATGTTTATTCCTAACCTATAACAAACTGAAACCTATATCCAAACACCCACTTTTCTAACCCTAAAATTGTTCTTTCCTCGTTAGAAAATGCCCCCTTCTTCTTATTTTTTAAAACCTTATCCACCATAATATGTTTCAGCATTGCCCTTAATCCTGCCCCCACTATTAGATCTAGTAGTAGCTCATTGTTGGCAAGCTTCACATCCGTTGCGTCGTCATCTCCTACATAGCCCTTGCTTGATGTCGCACCTCGAGGATAAGCAACCGTTCATGTCGTTTTTCTGATTGAGATGCCATGAGACACCCATGTCTTTTGCTTGATAGTAGGATGATGCAATCGTTTGGGTCTCGCGATCTAACCACCATGTGACTACAATGATGTCCCCAAGTGCCATCAATTTCCATTCGAGTCACCAAAATATCACCCCAAACTTATTAAACCTAACAATTAGCAAACTCTACAATTCAACCAAACCAGGACAAGCAATTCATCCATACCACGACAAGCAATCCACAACTAGGAGCCACCAATGTTACGATCTTTCCATAAACTTCCAATCGAAGGCCTTAACACTAATGAGAATTCTAGAACAATTCTAGGTTTACTATCTTTTATGGTTCTGTGGCTTTGGTCTCAGGTTTTTCAGATTCCATAAAGCTTAAGGTATTTGGATTTCCAAAATCAAAATTTTGGAATTGTCATCTTTGTTTCCATAATTTGTAAAATTAATTATATCTAAATCTGATCTTTTGTAAGGTATTAATATGAAAAATTTTCAAATTAAGTTAAATCTAATTCAATCTTATATTAGGTTTTATTTCAATTCCATAAATATGATCGATAACAATCAAACAATTTTAATCAAGTTACAAAATTAAAATAATCTCTTGTACCATTTTGAGAAATTGAAGCAGGAATCGATTTTGCTGGCAATAAAATAATAACAAAATCTTTTTTGTTTTGATTTTTTGAAAACCAAGATTACTCTAAACTTATAACATGATTAACATATAAAACATAATAAAGCATGAATCGTAATTTATACTTATTTTTAGGTTTGATTCTTTTATTGTCATTTCCCTCAAATCATTTCTGAAACTGGCTCACATTAACCATCGTAGTAGAATAAGTATTCAGCCTTTAATGATATATACAAATAGGAATGTCAATATTAGCCCGGCCGGGCTCGTTGTCAATGGGTTTGGCGATGTCAAATCGGCCCACAAGTCAGGAGATTTCGGTTCGTGAATGAACTAGCCAGGCCATAGCCCGTGGAGCGGCAGTGGGTAGGCATGTCAAATTGTGGGCCTGCCCAGCCTGTGGCTCGTCCACCCCAAAACAACGTCGTTTTATTTATTATAAAATGATGTCGCTTTCTAAAGGCTAGAGTAATTTGTTCCAGAGACAAAATGACGTTGTTTTGCCCCTAGAAGAAGATAAAAAAGTCAGAGAGAAAACGATGTCGCTTTCTTGCAATAGAAAACGACGTCGTTTTGTATCTTACGAAACAAAAACGCCCACACTCCCACGGTCCCACCCACCC
>JANZXP010000002.1:27231451-27242362 GCA_027576715.1 Erythroxylum flavicans
TGAAAGGCAAACATGTTAGAGAATCATTCAAACCAAAGAAAGAAATATGCACATCTAGAATACTTGAACTTGTTCATTTGGATTTAATTGGACCATCTAGGCATGCTAGTCTAAGTTGTAAACTATATGTTCTTGTTATTGTTGATTACTTTTCTAGATTCACTTGGGTAAGATTTCTTGCAAATAAAAGTGATGCCTTTAACGAGTTTGCTAAGTGATGTAGGTTGGTTCAAAATGAAAAGAACTTGACAATAGTTGCTATAAGAACCGATCATGGAGGTAAGTTTGATTGTAAGCCATTCGAAAGACTTTGTGACAAATATGGAGTAGAGCACAACTTCTCATCACCAAGAACTCCACAAAAAATTGGTGCAGTTGAAAGAAAGAATCGTTCACTTGAAGAAATGAGTAGAACAATGTTGAATGAATATAATCTACCTAAATCATTTTGGGTAGAGGCAATCAATACCACATGTTATGTCATCAATAGAGTGCATCTAAGAAGAGACAAGAGCAAGACACCATATGAGTTATGGAAAGGTAAAAAACCAAACATATCATATTTTCATCCTTTTGGTTGTAAAGTGCTTATTCATATTAATGGAAAGAACAATTTAAGAAAATTTGATTCAAAATCTAATGTAGGTGTGTTTCTAGGTTATTCACTAATTAGTAAGGCATTTAAAGTTTATAATAGTAGAACTAAGTGTGATGAAGAAAATATTCATGTTAAATTCGATGATACAATTTCACCCCCGAGAAAGGTTTGTTTTGATGTTGATGCAGAAAATTTAGGCAATGAAGTTGAAGAAATTGAATCCAAAATTGAAGAAGCAAAGTTGGATGAAGAAGATCATGTACCTAGCACTACAACATGGGCAAAAGCAAAGAATCATCCTATGGAGCAAGTAATTGGAAGCTTAGATGATGGTTTAAGAACAAGGAGGAAAACATATGAACATTTGAGCAATTTAGCCTTCATCTCATTAGTGGAACCCAAAAACATAAACAAGGCTCTTGAAGATGAACATTGGTTGATGGCAATGCAAGAAGAGCTTAACCAATTTAAGAGGAATAATGTATAGGATTTGGTAGTTCCACCAAAGGACAAAACCATTATTGGGGTAAAGTGGGTAAATAGGATAAAATTCGATGAAAATAGTGATGCTATCAAGAACAAATCAAGGTTAGTAGCTCAAGGATTCTAGCAAGAAGAAGGTCTTGATTACAATGAAACGTATGCACCGGTGGCTCGATTGCAAGCAATTAGATTGCTATGTGCTTTTGCTTCTCATAAGAAGATCAAGTTTAATCAAATGGATGTCAAAAGTGCATTTCTCAATGGATACATTCAAGAGGAAGTTTATGTCAAACAACCTCCTAGTTTTGAAGATCATGGGCATCCAGATTATGTCTACAAGCTCAAGAAGGCACTATATGGATTAAAGCAAGAACCTAGGGCATGGTATGAAAGGCTAAGTACTTTTCTAACCCAAAATGGTTACATTCGTGATAAAGTTGATAATACCTTGTTTATAAAGCACGTTGATCATGATATGTTAGTTTGTCAAATTTATGTTGATGATATTGCATTTGGTGCTACTAATGAATCTTTGTGTAAAGAATTTAGTGATTTGATTCAAAGTGAATTTGAAATGAGCATGATGGGAGAGCTCAAGTTCTTTCTTGGATTACAAATCAAGCAATTCAAAGATGGCATCTTCATTCACCAATCCAAGTACACAAAAGAACTTCTAAAGAAGTTCAAAATGGAAGGATGCAAAGATGCAAAAACACCTATGGCAACAAATCTGGTTTTAGAAAAATTTGAACATGAAGAAGATGTTGATCAAAAGCTTTATAGAGGTATGATCGGCTCTCTTTTATATTTAACCGCATCTAGACCAGATATTATGTTTGCTACTTGTCTTTGTGCTAGATTTCAATCTTGTCCTAAGACTTCTCATTTAAGTGCTTGCAAAAGAATTTTTAGATATCTTAGCAAAACAATTAATCATGGATTATGGTATCCTAGTTGTGAGTCATTTGACTTATATGCTTATAGTGATGCTGATTATGGTGGTTGTAGGATAGATAGAAAAAGTACTAGTGGACTTTGTCATTTCTTAGGTTCATCTTTGATCTCATGGGCTAGTAAGAAACAAGTAAGTGTAGCTATTTCTACTACTAAATCTGAATATGTAGCAGTTTGAAGTGCATGTGCCCAAATTCTTTGGCTTAAGCATCAATTACTTAATTATGGTATTGTTGTTAAAAATGTTCCAATATATTGTGATAATACAAGTGCAATTTGTTTGAGTAAAAATCCAATTTTGCATAGTCAAACAAAGCATATTGAGATTAGACATCATTTCATACGTGATCATTGTTTGAAAGGTAATATTTGTTTAAAACATGTCTCTAGAAGTGATCAAATGGCAGATATATTTACTAAACCACTTAAAGAAGATGTGTTTGTGAATATTAAATTGGAACTTAGTATGTGTGATTTGAATTCAATTGGATGATTGAAATTATTTGCATACACTTTCACAGCAAAATGGTCAAAATTTTTGGTGAAAATGCAATTCCATCGGAGAAAGTATCAACACTGATTTATATTTAGGTTATAAAGTGATTCATCTGGATTTTAGAAATATTCCAGTCGACTAATTAGAGTCTAAGTCGACTGATGTTGAGGTAATAGTCAAGTAATTTTGATTTGCGTCTTGACTAATGCATCAAGGGATAAATTGATTAAGTGTTTTAGAGACAAACTAGTCGACTATTATAGTCTTCGTCAACTAATAGTCTTCGACTAGTCGACTATTTACATGTAAGTCGACTACAATTCCTATATCTAATTGCTCCACAATTCGTATTTATACCAGTCAACTACTTCACTTTTAGTCGACTAATACACAAATTTCAAGCCTAAACCAGTCAACTAATATATTAGTAGTCGACTATAGGTCATCTCAAGTCTTTAAAATATCCAATCTTTCCCAAAATCTCTGAAAACACCTTTCCTTCAACCTTCAAATTCTCTCATCTTAGTCGACTACTTTCTTCAAATCTCTTCAAATCAACACTACCCATAGATCTTTATTTTAAGGCTTCAAGACGTTTATGGACATTGTAGAACTCTCCTATCCATTGTAGAACGCTCCTAGCTGTTATATGAAGATTTTCTCCTGTTTGAAATCAATTGAAAAAGTCAAATTTTGTTCAGCTGTAATTTATAGTTGACTAATCGGTGTGTAATAGTCGACTAGTACATTATAGTCAACTTGTCTTCAAAGTGTTAGTCAACTAGCACAAAAGTTTTTCATGAAACTTTCAGCTCCGCTCTTCGAATAGTCGACGAATATGATGATAGTCGACTAGTGCATTCATCCAACTGACAGGTTTGATTGTTAATAATCGACTTGCAACATGACAGTCGACTTGTCCAATGCTCCAACTGGCAGATCTCACAAAATCTCCAATCTTTTATTGTTGAGATGCTTATTTGAATTCTTCATACAAGATATTCTCATGAAATACACGTTTAATTCTCATACTCATTATTGCAATCTTGATCTTCATAAATCGACGTTATTTGGAATCTTGCATCAAAATAGCTTATTAATTATTGATATGTCACATTCAATCTTAAAAAATTCGTCAAAGTTAGTTAAAGAAAGCAAAGATGAATTTATCAACTTATCTTTTCAAGTATTAAAGGAATTTTCATGCACATCAGTCCATCTAAACACAACATTATTTTTAACAAGTTCATTTAGAGGAGTTGTTATAGAACTAAAATCCTTTATAAACCTCCTATAAAAACTTCCTAAACTATGAAAACTTCATACCTCATTTGCCTTCTTAGTTATAGTCACTCCTTAATTGTCATGATCTTTTCCTCATCTACACTAATTCCATTTACACTCACATCAAAACCAAGGAACACATCAAAATCCATGCAAAATATGCACTTCTTCAAATTAGCATATAACTTATATTCTTTTAAAGCACAAAGCACATAATGCAAACGTTTGACATGGTCATTCAAATTCTTGCTATACAGTAAAATATCATCAAAGTAGACATTAATAAATTTTCAAATAAAGGTCAAAAAATATGGTTCATTAATCTCATGAAAGTACTTGTTGCATTAGTTAAACAAAAAGGCAATAACAACCACTTATATAAACCATATTTTATTCTAAAAGATGTTTTCCACTTGTCTCCCTCTTTCATAGAATTAGATAATACCTATTTTTTAAAATCAATCTTTAAAAACAAGCAAGAACCTTTCAATTTATAAATCATATATCTAAGTACTGGATGTCTATATTTTATTGTAATTTTTTAATGGTACTAGAATTACAAGAATTGAGCATGTGTAAAGACTCTCCCTTCTGAACCCTTTCACCATTAACTCATTCACTTGCTTTTGGCTCTCCTTTATATCCTCCAGAATAGCTTTATAAGTTAGTCTATTAGGGATTATTGAACCTAAGATGAAATCAATTTGATGTTCAATGCCTCTTAAGGGTAGTAGTCCTTATGTCAACACTTCAAGGAGTAAATCAACAAAGTCCTGCAATAAAGACACAACAACACTAGGCAAGGAAGGACTAAGGTCGTTAGTTGAAAGGCGAACATCCTTTTATATAAGTATAAGTAGTTGTTGCAACCATTACTAGCCCTCATATTTTTCTCCTTATTTAGATTCTATTATTGTCTCATTGCTCACTACTATACTCTTCTTCACACACTCTCTTACTATCACTCTCACTCTTTTCTTAAGTACTCACTTTTTCTCTCAATTGTATTCTCTTACTATCCTAATTTGATCCTTATATTCTTTGAATGGTTTAAGAGGTGTTAAGATCATATGTTGGTTATTCAAGAAAAATGAGTAATTGTTTTTATACCCATCATGTTGAACTTTTCTATCAAGCTAACATAGAAACCCCAAAAGAAGATGACTAACATGAGTTGGTCTTTACATCATATAGAACCTCATCATTGTAACTCCTAATGGTTTTGGATACTTTAGAGTTATCAAATTCAGTTTATCAACCAATAAAGTGCTAGAATCGTTAGTGTAACTCCCAATATCAATGATCATGCTATATATCTACTCACATGGCACCGAATATGAAAGATATGCTCATATTGGTCCTTATCACTTTCATCCTTCAGTGGAATGTTGAGACTAAACCTAGTAATTAGCAATTCTCCAGTCATAGGTCCTTTAACATCCACATCACTATAATCCTCAATTGATGACATTTCATCATCACTTGAGCTAATATTCTCTTCCCAACATTGTCCAAAATATCCATAATCCTTTCATTTAAACATCGAGAGGCAATATGCCCAATCCTTTGATACCGAAGACACTTAAAATTAGGTGATTTAGAGGTGAGTTTAGTTTCAATTTTACCTTTAAAAAAAGAAACTAAATATTTGACTTTTGTATCATCTTTTGATTTTAAGGCAACCTTACTATCCTTCTAGTCTTACCTCTATGAATAGTTTAAAATTAAACTAGATTTAAAAGTTTCCCTAGACTTTAATTGCCTCTCTGCCTTAATGGCTTTGCCCTATACAACAATCCTCCATCATTATATAATGTTGCAAATCCACTACATCCGCAATCTACTTATTCAAACCATAAATGACTACAAACATAGTAGCTTCTCGGTCCTCTTCAACATTAGTCCTAATCATGGCTATTTCCATCTTCTTGTAGTATTCCTCTACACTCTTATAAACTTGAGTCAAATTTGTAACTTCATACACAAATATCGGTAATGATGGTTGGGCGTGAACCATTTAAGCATTACCACCTTCATCTCTTCCTATGATCGAATATGTCTCTCTTTATTCCTATTCCTACTAAGTACCATTTAATACCACCAAATGCTAGCATAATTCATGAATTCAGTTGTTGCTAATTTGACCTTCTTATCCTTGAAGTAGTTATAACAATCAAACGAATGTTCTACTTTTTTCACTACTTTAAATACAATTCTGGATCATTCTTCACCTAAAAAAGAAGTTGTTTTCATGTTAATAATATCCAATATCATCTCGCCTTTGGAAAGCCCCTCTTCCCCTCATTAAACCAACTACTTCAAAATTGGCTTCCTCCTGTTCCTTCAGATGACTGATTGTTATAATAGCTTAATCTATTTAATGTCTCCAAATTTTCCGATCTCATATTAAGAGTCTTAAATTGATCTTCAATGGCTTTCATGAATATCTTGAGACCAATGTTAACATTTCTCTACTACTTCTCATGATTAAATCTACAAAGAAAGAATTAGTAATAAAATAGATGGGTTTGACCTCACTCACTCCTTTATATGTTTACACTCTAATTGTTGTTCACTTGTGTTTTCACTCAATCTTAACTTTTCTTGATTCTGGACTCTCTACACTTGTCTTTTACCACTCAACATTTTCTTACAAACCTACCCTGTGATGGAGAACCATGGGCATGTGAAAGATAAAAAAAGAAGCATACATGGTGTGATCCGCCTCAAGGAAGCTTGTGATATAACTTGGATGGACATGAGCTAGCAAAAGGAGACTTAGGAGCTGAAATTGGATTAGATTTGAAGTCTGAATGTGCAAGGCAAGAGGCTGAATGAAATTTCCATATCAAAGGCCCAACATTCAAGTCTAACTTTCCTAAAGATCCATTACAAGATGTTGGAGGCCCAATGACAAGAGTTAGGGCCAAAACAATGAAGCAAGCATTGAATTGTTTAATCCAAGACCTTCAAGAGATAGAGCTCATGCAATTGAGTCAGATTGCATCTCATAAAGGTCCAAGAGGCATTGTCTTACTCCTCGAAGCCCAACATGAAGTGTCCAAAGGCCCATATTGAGTCCAACTGGAGGAACTCATGTAAAATACCATTTGACAACCATGTGCCACTTAAAAATAAGGAGAAGGACGTGCTCCATAAGGGCCAATATGTTCAGATCATGTTTTAATTAGTTTCCTTTTTGTTTTCCTTGAAATAAGGTCATCTAGTCAAAACATTTTTTAAGTTTATTTTGTTTCCTTTTATTTTAAAGGTGTTTCCTTTTATTTAGTTTCTGCCTTAGGACATTTATTTAGAAAGTTTTTCCTATAAATAGGCACCCTCTATGTACTTTGAGGAGATTGATTCAGAAATAATATTGACTATTATTCAGAGCATATTTTCTTTCTTTGTATTCATTGAGAATACTTGATTTATCAAAGGCGTGGTCTTCCTTTGTGGTGTCTCAAGGCTAGGGTTCTAAGAGACAAGTTCACTTAGGGTTCTTTCCATTGACCAACATCCCTCTAACCCCCTTTTCTCTTTGTATTATGTTTTCTATCTTTTGAATTTTGTTTCTTGTACTTCCGTATGTTCGTTTGATTCTAGCCATTCCCGGGCATAACTCCATCTTGTTGAAGGTTCCTAGGACAAGTTCCTATTGGGTCTCACATCACTAAGGCTCCAAGTGCATCTTGCATTACTTTAGTTTTATAGCACGTAATCGAACCAAGTATTATACTCAACGGAGATTTTTTTGACATCTCAAGCTATGTGTTATCATTCCCCTTCTCCCCAAAAGGATTCGTCCTCGAATCACCACCTACATCAAAAGGAGAAAGATCATAAATATTATAGTTACCTAGTAACTACAATTTGTAGCCGTTATCACCAATGTGCACTGCTACTCGGAATGGTCCATCTTCTTAAGGCATCAACTTTCATTTCCATCATTCTAGAAACCTTTCCTTCCGTATATGCACCCAAACCCAATTTCTTGGTTAGAAAATAACCTGTTTGCGTCCTTTATTGGCTTTAGATACATAATGGTTAGTTTGCCTCTCAATATGTTGTTGCACCTTCATATAAAATTGTTTCACAATTTTGGCCTTCTTTTCTCCATTTGTAATAGCAAACTAAAGAACAGGTAAAGGCATGAATATAAGGGTCTCAAAGGATCAAATAATCTCAAAAGGAGAATGGGTAAGAGCATAATGCACGCTTTACTATAAGCAAATTCAACACGTGGTAAACAATCCTCCTAAGTTTTAAAGTTCTTTCTAATTATGGCATGCAACAAAGATATAAGAGTACAATTTGTTTATCAGTTTGTGGAAGACAAGTTATGGAAAAGAGAAGTTTGGTACCTTGTTTCCCCCACAATATGCCAAAAATTGCTTAAGAATTTGGCATCTCAATCTGAAGCAATATTCCAAGGCATTCCATGAAGTCATACCATCTCTCGAAAGAAAAATTCAGCCACATTCGCTATATGATACGAACCCACTAGGTGACCTACTCTGGGAACTTTTGATTCATTTGTTATATGTGCCTAGAATTCAAGAAAACAAGATGAACAAATCATATTAGAACCTTAAGGAAGCTAAGTCCTTAAAACCCCAATCTTAAGATGTCGTAATAGTTGATCACTCCCTTGATAAGTCAAATTTGTATTCCACCAAGAACATAAAAGAAGTAGCAAAGCTTGCTAGAAAATACCTCAATTTTTATTGATAATAATGATAATACATCAGATGGCCTTTTAAATAGGCATCATAATATCCTAATCCTGTAAGGAAAGGATTTTCTTACCTATTCCTAGTTCATACCTGAGTAGGAAAGACCAAAATAAGAAAGGAAATCCTTTTAGGATACAAATCAACCTTGAATATGGATACCTCCTAAATTAAGGAAACAATATAATCTATCTAGATATGGTCCAAAATTATTAAGGAACAAGTCTGAATAAGGCATTCTTCACACAAAAAGGAAAATTTGGGCTTAATTGAATCAACATAACTAACCCACTTGCTTATTGTATCTTAATTATGCAGATTGGGCTTCCTTCAAGCTCATGTGTGATGATCAACATTGTATCTTGGACTCCAAGCTTTGTTCCCCATGTGCACATGATCAACATTGTATCTTGGACTCCAAGCTTTGTTCCCCACATACTAAGTTTTTTCTAACATCTTGTACATAAAGTTAATTAATTAATCTTGGTAATGCCTTGGCACCTTCAAGAATAATAAAGGTAATTAATTAATAATGGTAATGCCTTAGCACCTTCAAGAATAACCTCCTTTTCTTTCATCTCTATGATTAATCCTAGCAAAGTGCTTTCATTCGTTTTGGTCTTGCTTTTGTCATTGGACCTCTAATTCCTTACATTAGGTCTTGGGAAAATTTGCTAACATCATCTTGAGCCATTCGGTCAGTATCTTGATCCCCATCACTACATCTTTTTTTTGTGATGTGTTATGAAATATACCATCTTGGAAAACTTGTCAACAACAACAAAACTAAAATCCTGACCCTTCCTAGTTTTAGCCAATCATAATACAAATTCCACAAATAGATCTATACACAAATGATTAGGAATAGTTAAAGGTATTTAAAGACCATATGGTAACACTTTTAAACGAGCAATATGCCTAGACAAGAATCATCAGTGGGAGTAGCTCAGGATGTGTCAGGAGGTAGAAGCAACTTAGGCGACAACTACTAGAAGAGAACAAAGGGTGGTGGTGGAGAGAAAGCCCAAAAACCCTATATTTTGAAACAACGGGGGTGCCTATTGGCATACAACACATGCCTTACAGAAATGTCTAGTTCATGCAGTCCCTGATTCAAATTTTTATTATAATTTGTGAGTTTCAAGCCTTAGTTTTCCTTAAATTAGTTTAAAGTCCTAATAAATACATCAAATTGTTTTCCAATTGTTTGAAAATACTTTAAAAGGATTAACTTTATTATGAATATTTTAGAATTTCATTTAATTTAATTTTCAAATAGATGAATTATTAAATTAAAATAGTTATTAAATCAATAATTATTATCAAGAAAAGATTTAGAAGGGTAATCTCTTATAATTTGATTATGTTAGATAAGTCAATATAATGAGATTATATTGATTATGATGAGATCCTCATTTCAAATTTTAAGGTAATTATTTTTCTTAATTTGATTAAGAGTAATAATTATATTGATTACTAATTAAATTTTAGAAAAGAAGTTTCCAAAATTAGAATTAGTTATTCTCAATCAGATTGAAATTAATTAATTAGAGTCCCAAAATTAAGAAAAGTGTTTTCTTAAGTGGTTAAGAGATACGTTTCTTAATTAAGTTTTATTTACTTCAATTTGATTAAATAAATTAACATTAGGATTTTATTTTCCAAATAATAATTATTTATTTATTTACAAATTATTTCTTCATTTATGAATAATAAGGTTTTTGATTTATTGAAAACATTTTAAATTAAATTTGGAAAGTGTTTTGATTTATTAATTAAGAAAATGATCTTTTTTTAATATTTTGAAAATAGTTTTATGATTTGGTAAAGAAAGATTGTCTAATTAACTATGAAATTAGTCTCTAAATAAATAATACAAAGGGCTTTCTTAATTATTTAAAATTTTTATTTAATTTTGAAAGTAGTTTTCTTTAATTTTAGAAAATAGTTTTCTAATTAAAGAAAAATTATTTTTCATGAGATTAGACATAGTTATGTAATTATATTAGAATGACTTACTTATAAATTTGGAAAAAGGTAAGAAACATAATTTATTACAATTTTTCAATTAAAATTTATTAAATGAGTCAATATAATTGGAAATAGTTTCTAAATTGATCTGAAAATTGTTTTCACATCAAATTTAATTTTTGTTTAGAATAGGAATTTAATTATCCAAGAATTTGAAAATATTATTATAATTATGAAGATCATTAATTAGAATCAAATGAACCTTGATATTTTATGCATATAATTTGATCATATTACCATGAGAAATTGCATTCTTTATTTGTATATTTGATATATATATATATATATATATATATATATATATATATATATATATTTGATTCATGTTTAAA
>JANZXP010000002.1:27242462-27257111 GCA_027576715.1 Erythroxylum flavicans
GGTTGGAGACAATAAAGGAAGCAATAGAGTGTATTCAGAGTAGTGTTTTATATTGGAGTGCAACTCCTAAAAGAGTTTAAACTTTTAAAGATGTTGCACAGATTTTATGCATTCCCCGCACAAAGAAGTTGGTTTTCGATTGTCCTACGAGATGGAACTCAACCTTTAAGATGTTGGAGTTGACAATCCCATATGCTCAACTATTTACTAGAATAGCTGAAAGCGATCCTTAATATATCTGCGTACCATTAGAGGAGCAGTGAGACTTGGCTAAAGAACTTTGTATGAAATTGGAGTTATTCAATAGTTAGACTGAATTATTTATGGAGTCCCCTTTAGATGAGTTGGATTTCTTTACCCCTAAAGAAAAATCATGAATGATAAAGCTTTTGTCTACTTCTGCACTTATGTTGTCATTTAAGTATTAGCTTGTGCAAGCGATTATCACGGTGTTATTTGGTTGTTCCATAGATTTTCTAACGTTGTAAGCTTTAGCTTTTCCTAGATGTAAGAGAAGCATCTTGAACTTGTATGTTTATATTTCATTATATTTCAATAAATTTTAATTTTTCAAATAAAACTTTCTCTTACAAGCCCTTTAACTAGAAACCTGATCAATGATCTCAACTAGAAAACATACAGTGATTCAAACTTAATTACCTTGAATTATATGTCAACAAAAAAATGTTAAAAAATAATAGAAAGCAAATTTAAGCAAGGAGATAAGAAAGTAGAACTCAAAGAATTAGGTAATATTAGGCGTCTATAAAAAGAAAGAAAGAAAAGAGACTTAAGAAAGAATAAGGAAAGTAAAGCTAAGGTTGAAAATGATTGCAAAAGGAAAGAAAATAAAGCACGAATAAATAAATAAGAATTAAGCCAAAAAATGATTATAGAAGAAAAGAGGATAAAAGGAAATAATGCATAATTAAGGAAAGAAGAATTATGGCAGAAAATGATTACAAAAAGAAAGAACATAAAAGGAAATAATCTAAGGACAATAATAGAAATTTTGATCCAAATGTAAGGATTAACACCAAAAACATGCGCAACAATTAAAGATAAGCAAAATCTTGCAATTTTGTATTGAAACATATTTGTGCAACAATTAAAGACAAACAATTATTTTTATATAACTAATACGACTAAAACTAAAGGAAAATAGATGAATAGAACAACTCTAATGTAATTTTGGCTAAAGAGAAAAGAAGAGCATAAGGAACAATATACTGAAAAATCAAAGACTTAAGAATAAGAAAACAAAAGCAAGCAAGATTGAACAAAAAAATGAACACAACGATAGATGCAACTTGATTCAAAGAGTTTAGCATTGATATTAAATAATATGAACCTTGGTGAAGGAACACCTAATGCTTGAAATTAGCAAGGAAAAGAAACTCTAGAATCTTTTTTGAATCAAGAAAAGAAGCCGACCGCATCCAAACTTGTTGAGTGGAACAAAAGTTATAAGTTCATCACTACAAATTACCTTAAAGAGACCAGATTTAGTTATTGGCTAAAGAACCAAGAGAAAGTTCTCACGACAAAGAAACCTTCAAATTTTATTGATGATAAGTTGATTTTTATAATACACTAGATTGCCTCTTTAAATAGGTACCAAATGATGAAAATCTTCTAAAGAAATGTCTTCTTAACTATTCCTATACATTACTAAATAGGAAAGACTTGACTATGAAGGATTTCCTTAATTAATAGATACAAATTAACCTTAAATTTGAAATCCTTCCAAAAATAACTTGATAATTAATAATAATTAATGAAAAAGGTCAAAACATAAAATTGCCATTTAATCCCACATTTTTACCCTTTTTAAAAGAACAATATGCAAATTATTAGGCTTCATTAAAAACAAAAAATGTGAGTCATCCCTACATTTTGGGCTTCAAGCATTGTTTTCATATGTTGGGCTTTGTCCATCATTTTAAACCTAAAGATAAGTAATTAACAATTCCTTAGAATCTCCAACAATAGTCATATTGTCTTGAATGTTCATGATCAACCTTTGCAAAGCCTCCTTCATGTGCTTAGTTCTTGCTTTTACCATAGGATCTCCAATGCCTTTTAATGGACCAGTGAGTGTTGATGCAAGCTAATCTCCATCAATTTATCATATACACCTAATTATGAATAAGACTAAAATACCTTTGAATAATTATGTACCTAAACTATAACCAACCAATTAGTTGTAAGGCAAAAACTAACATTTTCACCACAGTAAAAGTAAAAAAAATATAGGATTCTCTTCTAGATAGCCTTTAATTGTTTTATTTACAATATTTAAAATGAAAGGAATAGTGAGAATTTTAAGAATGACCAAACAGATATCAACACCTTATGTCAAAGGTTATTCTAGCCGATTAGAAAAATATTGATAGCCAAAAGATTATACAACATACTTAGCACCACTATTTCAACAATTTGGTTGCGTGATAATTTGTAACTTCTGTTAACTCTCTCCATAGCTCGCTTCATTCGGTACGTATCGTTTCTGATGTGAGCTTGGACTTGACTTTCTAAACTCTCTAACTTTGGTGGTTGCTAGTTTTTATTTTGTATAAGGTGATGTTTATTAATCAATTTTTATCAAAATGTAAAAAAATAAAGAAGATAATTTGAACAAATAATCATTTGTCACAAGCTTAGGACTTGAGGAAATATGGATCAATTAAATATAATAAAAAATAGTCATAACATTTACAAAACTCAAAATTTACCACTTAATTGTAAATTATATTATTCTTTTAAATCTTCCATTTCTAACAGTTATTGGAGCTGAAGTTATTACTGTAGATCTTTTCGGCTAGCTCCTTTAATATGATTTTGGATGAAATATAGTATAGGCATCTTTACGTAAGTATTATGAAAACTGTGCAGGAGCCACTGTCAATTAAAAATCCTCTGTCCTGGAGATAGAATCATTTTTGGATCGAACTCAGCCTTCCTTGCCTGAAAGGTTGCCCATTTTGAGCCAAAATTTTTCATCCATCCCTCTTTGTCAGTATAATGGGCAAGATACTGCTTGGCTTTAATGCCGAAATTGTCAAGAAACTCCAATATTGCTTTATTTTGATCATCAAGTACCTGCCAACCATCTACTGTACCTGAAACCAGAAGCGCTAGAGTGTAGAATATATCTTCATCAGGTGTAGGCGCAGACATTCTATCATCCCATCTGCAATTTAGTTGAGAAAATAGATATTAGGAACGGTTATAATGTCTTCAAAGAAAAATGTGTTGTATATACGATCACATACTTGTTACGGTTCATTGGGTAGAAAAGAATAGGTCCTGTGGTGATATTTCTTTTAAGAAGAATGTCCCTGATAACACCTGAATCAAACTCTGATACCCTTGATCTCGGTATCATGAGGTTAAGCCATGGATGTGTTTCGTTGTTCTTCACTGGTCCGATGTCTACCCGTGTCAAGAATTTCACATAGGAGACGTCTTTTTCGAACACGAAGCCCTGAATAAAGTTAAGGTCCTTGATGGTGTGTTCCAATTCCTATACGAAATGCTCGAAACATTTCAACTCATATTAAGTTGTCAACTAACAAAACATATTCTACCATTTTGTACGACTTCACAGTAATATTTAGGTTAACTTGCAGTATCACAATCAGATACGTGTTCAAAAGTAAACGACAAAATGTATATTATGGAGTATACAATCTTACATGCACCACATGATGGTTGATTTAGTACCTTTTTCGCTGCGATTTCTGTCAGATCACTATAGTGCTTTGCCATCTCTATATAGTAGACAATGCCATGCTCTTTCACCAAAGATAGTATTTTGGGAACATCTGAAGGTGGGAAGAAGGAAGTGCTCCAAGCATTAGGAGTGCCGTTGTCTAATAAAATACCACCTTCTAAATAGTCCACTCCATTTCTTTCTTTTCTTCCACTAATTGCAATTAAACTCTCTTGATCTTTGGTGAAAGTAGAGAATTCCGTATACAACACTATTGTCCACTTGACCTGTGATTGGAATCATCTCAAAATCAAAACATGTTTTTAATTGCTAGAAAAACATTAAAAGGCAAAGGAAAGAACAAAGCTAGTTAGACTACATGTATTTTCAGAAAAATATTTCAATTGAAATTGTTGTCTGCTAAGCAACATAAATAAATAAATCATAAGTAGTCATTATTTTAATAATTTTTAAATTGCCTATTTATTTGTAAGAGTATTAAAATAATAATCGTATAACTAAATCTTTTCTCCACGTACCCTTTTTGGTGCCGGTGCTATAGCAATCCTTGCCCTCGTGATGACTCCAAACTGCCCTAAACCTCCCAATACACCGAAAAACAGCTCAGAATTTTTGTTTGCTGAGCAGGTGATCAGCTCTCCTTTACCTGAAACATAACGAAGAAACTTTCATAATTTGTGTAATTTTGATTTGTACGTAATAATTTAAAATCTTGGACTTTAGGAGCGTACGCAGCACTCTTTGTTAGGAAATTTAACATAAATGGTCGACGTCTTACGTGAAGAGGAAGAGTTTAGTTTTATAGGTTGTATCCATCGTTGACTTTTGAGCATTTAGATGTTTTTTTTTTCTATTTCTCTAGTTTTATAGTGAATGAGTTATTTATTTTATAATCAAAATAAAAAAAGTAAAAGAGTTGTTTCTAAGATACGTAACAACTTCCAAATATAGTTTTTTCTTTGACTTTAATATTTTTCCTTATTTAATTTTTATTAGTCTCCTTGTTCATGAATTAAGGATCAGTTGACATGTTCATGTCCACACACATGTATATAAATTGCAGTAAAACACAGGAGTTATAGTTGTAATTATTAATTTTTAACCCCTAAATTATTAGTATATATTATCTAATTGTCAATTACTTGTAATTGTGGATGCATTTCTGCATTTCAAAAATAGTTCAACTAGACGATTTTTCCTCTCATTTATTAACAAAATTTGCAAAGCATACGAGCTAAATTTAGCCCTAACACAGGGGATATAAGGGGAGAGCATATGGAACGCACCAGTAACAACATCAAGTTCATAGACATTGCTGATTTGAGGTCCAAATCGAAATGTTTGCCCACTGATTCCTGCATTAGAGAGTGTACCACCAACGCTTAGGTACAAATAGTCGGTCCAAGACACAGGTGCATATCCTTCTTGAAGGGTCGCTTTTAGCACATCAATCCACAACTGTTCGCCGCCAACGTCAGCAAACAAGTGGCTTTTCGACATCACTACACCCTTGCGGCCGCCCTTATTCAGCTTGGTCATAGCCACCACCACTCCATTCTCGGTCATGTCCTGTCCCCGGATGGAATGTCCAGCACCCCTAGCGGCAACACTGAAAGGATTAGTGCAATTGTAAGAAGATTTTATCAAACTCGATATATCCTCGATCGATGATGGATATAGCACTGCCTTTGGCTTGTCATGAACAATGTTACCGTAGTCGGTAGAGGCCAATTCTATGACAGAAGGATCATTGCGAAGCTTGCTTCTCAGTTCAGGTACTTGTGTACACGACAATATGTCTGGTTGAGCTGCAGAAACTAAGAGTTGGGAAATAAACAAGATAATGATCATTTTTGCTCCCTGGATTGGTACCTATTGGGTTGGGAAGAAATAAGAAGGGAAACGTAACAAGCCGAAGCTGCTGTCTTTATGAGGTGGTGTAGGGTATAGGAAGGGGCTTATATATAGCAGAGGATAGGAGTCATATAGTTGTAATATGCCTGTTATAATCGAGTGTAGGAGTCTAAGGATATTTAGAGATATTACAAATATAGGAATATGTTGGTTTGTTTTACAACTCTTAACTATTTAGCCAAAACATTGGCTTTCATGTATAAAATCTTGCTTCTTCTTAACTTTATAGTAAGGTAATAAAGTATCTTATGAAATTTTCTTTTTTTAAAACATGGATGTTTAATATTTCAATTTTTTTAATATTTATTATAGAAAAAGGATTCATAAATTTTATTAAATTATTTTTTAGAGACTTGATTTGTCAAAAAATCCGTTAATGTAAAACAAGAGAAAAATTCATTGAATTTGCTATAAAAAGGATAAATAAAATTTTAAATTTTACTTAATTTTAGAATACTAATATAAAATTATCAAAACTAGTAATAAAATACTCAAATTAGAAGTTATTAAAAAATTAATCACATGAGATACTATGCCATTAACATGTAAATTTTTAGAGACAAAAAACTTATACATCAATAATTTTAATAAAATAAACTTAATATGTAATCCTAATTTCGACAAAGGTAATTAGGAAAATAGGATACGTTGGAAACAAAAATATTGGATAATTTTTTTAAAAAATAAAACATTTAGGTCTTAGATAAAAGTTAATGTCATGTATTAGTTTCTTTTTATTTTTTTGAGTGTTTTTTTGTCACATGAAGGTCTATTTATCAATAAATCGTACTGATATAATGTGTTATGTCAATATCATTAATTAAAGTATTAATTGTAAATTTATTATAATAAATTAAAATTTTAAGTGTTTTATAGTTATTTTTAACAATTTTAATTAATATTTAAATATAATTTTTTAAAAAAAACTTTAAAAAGATTTTCTTTGTAGCCTCTTTCTGTAATCATTACAATAGAGGCACTGCCTAAAATGACGAAATGCATCTCAATGGCGCATTTAATGTTCAAATCTTTGTTGTTACCAAACAACAAAAGGTCGATTTCTTGCACGTTCTTCTTTTAAATGACCAAATTGAATCTCAATGGCGCATTTTTAACCCAAACAACAAAAGGTCGAGTCGATCTCCCTTTTTCTTTCTTGCACGTTCTTCTTTTTCCCACATTTTCACTCCTTAAAAGAAGATTCATGGAACTTTTGGCACGATAAAAATCTTTCATAGTTTCTTGATTCGTGTTGGCCTGATGAATTCACGTAGCTGTTGTTTACGGCAAAGACTCGAAATTATGTAAATATCGATAAACTTAATTATGTAATCGATCGTTGTACCATTTACTTTTGCATATCTGCATTTCTAGCAATTTATCTTCATCTCTGTCTAGCAATATACATTAATATTATAAATCAATCATCAAACGTTTAGAAAGTAGAAACCAATATTATTTGTAGCTTCTTACATACGCTTTCATATTTTCAATCACATCTTTTGCTTCCCTTTCACATTCAATTAAAAATTCTGCTACATCCTAGCAAAACTAGGGAGGGATGGTTATCATTTTAGCTTCTGGCCAAGGGAACAAATATCGTTCTGTATCGGCCGGTGCTGGTCGATATGTACTGTACTGGCCGATAAACGGAACAGTATTTGTTATGTCGGTACAGGCTAGAAATATTGGTTAATATCGCTAGTTTTCATTCAATACTGCTCAGTATCTAAAATACCAACCACATACCAGCTGGTATTATAAATTTAGAAAATAATAGGGAATTATTTGCAAGTTTTGAAAATTTAAACCTAAAAAACACCCCTCTCTCTACTGCGTCCCTCACTCTCACCCTTCCAAAGCCTCCTTCTTCTCATTTCTCTCTCTCTCTCGCCGATTCTCTCTTTCACTCACCACTATCTTTCTCTTTCTCTCATTCTTCTCTTCATCTCCGACGGTAGTGCTCCCTCTCTGGTAGTGCTGCTCCTTCCCTCATCCTCCCCGATCCACGCTAGCATCAAAGATCCTCAGCTTCTCCACGCGAAGCCCCGAAGACGTCACCGTCTTCAATCCTCCTCACCGCACCACGTCGTCACCACCACTGAACGTCTGAATGAGGAGAGGAGGCGGCTACTTGCCCAAATCTACACGAGAAGTTGTGACCCGTCGCCCAACCCAAAACTCGAAGCTTGTGAATTAGTTTTTGGGTATGTTTTTTGATTTTTCGATTTGTTTCTACTTAATTGCATTTTTTATTGTGAATCAGTTGGAACTTGGATGTTGAAAGTTGGAATTTAATTTTGTGATTCAGTTGGATCTTGGATTTGTGATGATTAGAACTTGGTTTTGTGATTTGCAATTTGCGCGTACCTAGGTTGGATATTGGAGTTGAATAATTCACAATTTTGTGATTTGAATATTGGAGTTGAATGAGTCACAGTGCTGTTTTAGTTTTGTGATTTGCGTTGTTTGAATTGGATTGGATATTGGAGTTGAATGATTGTTTGGTTGATTTCTGGTTTGGTTTTGAATATTGGTTTAAGTTTAACCGATTAAGAGAAATTTATGACAAGTTTTTTCGTAAATGAAATACACGGCCTGATGTGAATATGTGATGATGTTGATGAATTGAATTGATTCAATTGAAAGTGTGTAAGTTGAAAGTTGAAACAAATTAAATTAGAATTTTAAACCGAGAATATTAAAGTTGCAAACTTACAAAGAATTAAATAATTAATTGATACATTCTTAAAATTTGTGAAATAATATTTCATTTTTAGTATTTGAATTTTAGTTTTAGGTAAATAATTAATTGAGTATAAAATTATGCAACTGTAAATTAATAATAATACCAGTATCAGTATAATATTATACCAGAACTCAACCCAATACTAAATTCAGTAAGATATTCGTAACTTTGCTCCTGACCGTCTTTTCCTCTTTCACCACAACTTAACCGTCCCCCTATAATTAAGTAAATTTCGTCCATGATAATTCAATAACAAGTTAGGACTGTTGTTTGTCCATTAATTACGACTACCTCAAACAAAGGTATATCACCGAAACAATCCAATCTATTTTTTAAAAAAAACTTAAAAATTCGTTGCTGAAAATGGGAATGAATTGTACAATAACCCGTTGACTTAGTTAGAGGACAAGCGGCCCTAACATGCTCGATCGGTGCTCTAAACCATCAACTAAAGACCAAGTGACCAGATGAAGAACAACAATAAGGGGGATCCACATGTTCTCCCCAGATAAACCCACCTTATACTCCTTACATTTCGTTTGTTTCCGATTCTTCATCCACAGTTTTCCATTTTCTGATCTCACTCCATTCTTCGACAGTGCCCTAAGGTACAATCCATCCTAGTTATTAGAAAAAGAAATATAAGTAACTGAGTTATATTCTTATGTAAAAGTCATAAAGTCTAGCTTGCATTTACATTTATCCGCCTTTCACACAACGCATAGATTATTTTATGTGAGGTCAGGACCGGGGAGGCCAAGGGATGTTTAAAAGAAATATAAAGATTAAAGAAAACGGGTCAGAGCTAAGAAATTTTGTAGTTAAAGAAACCATTGTGAAGGATCGTTGCACTCAACTGATTCAGCTTATTTAGTCACGGGACGGTACTGATACGTTGAACAGGATATACAAACTGACTTTCTTTATATGAAGATGTGTACAATATATGTTTATACCTAAGACCCACGCGAAAATGACAGGTCAATGGGTTATGGGCGGATGACTTGAGAATAACATGAAGCACGAGTTTGACTCCTGAAACCCACATTGCAAAGAATTAAACAATGCCGTCCTTTTGTATAGAAAATAGAAAAGGGATTTTGTTAAAATATTAGAATTAAACAATGCCGTCCTTTTGTATAGAAAATAGAAAAGGGATTTTGTTAAAACATTAGAGTTCATGATAAATTAAAGAACTGTGTAGTTTTTGTTCTTCTTTAAAGTCGAGAATTCAATTTTGATTATTTCAATTAGCTAATTTTATTAACAGCAGATATTGTGTAGAATTATGTGATAAAATTCAGGAATTTATGCCATCCAAATTTATATAATCTGGATTGCTGTTAGATTCATTATGTGATTTTAGCTTATGTAACAATTAAAAGACCGACTTTATCTATAATTTTGATATATGCAAACATCGATACAATCGCAATCGAAATTATATCATGTACCTCTTTTTTCTTCATAATTATGATGTCTAAACTAACATAACCTTATATCAATCAGTCAATTGATGTTTGTAATCAAGTTAAGGGAATTTGATTCTTACATAATGTGATCTTTTGACTTGAATTTCTATTAGATTATTAGACTTATGTAACTAAAAATAAGTTTTCTAACCAAGATGCTTAATAAAAATGGTAAAATTTTGGGATATAATTGTATTAATTGTTATTATATGTGTATTATTTTTAACCTTTTCTAGTTAATAAAGTACAAAATTTTCTATAAAGAGAAATTTTAAATTTAGTATAATGTATATTGTTGGTCCTTAATGGTACCTAAAAGGATGGTTAACTAGGTATTGATAAATTTAAATAATTATTTCTTATTTAATGAATGCAATTAATATTAAAAAAATCAATATATGATAAAAATAGCTTAATGTAAATCAACACTACAATAGAACAGAGCTTTCGCCATGGCAGAATGTCAAATTTTTGGGGACAATTTATGTAATCGTCACTAAACAAAGCTATTTTGCGACAAATTCTCCAAATCATCGCAAAACGATTAATATTTAGTGACGGGTTGCTTAATTCGTCGCTAGTTCTAGAGCATTTTATGATGATTAACCATAATAGTAGCTAAAATTATTGTTTTTGGTGATGAATTAAAAAATCGTCACTAAAAATTAATATTAAAGATTTTATATTTTATGTGTTTCTTTGGAGAATTTTGATGAATTTTTTTGTGATAGTATTCTTAAAAATAATAATGTTAAAAAGATAATTTTTAATGATAAGTGTGCTTAATAATGATAATTTTTAATGATAAGTGTGCTTAATAATCCTATGGTTAATTATAATTGACATTTATATGATTTTTCTTATTTTTCATTTACCTTTTTTATAAATTTGTTTAAATAACTAATACATTCAAACTCTATAAATTTATGTAAATTTATAAATTTATACACAAATGATTCTTTAATGATACCTATTATATACAGTACTACACCTCAATTCGCTCATACAAAAATTTCATGAAAATATAATGAAGCATTCAAACATTGTAAAATATTTTCAAAGTTTTAAACATATTGTTGGAAAACATATACATGGTAGTTAATTCAAAATTTGAAAAACAAATATTTTTTGGACATAAAAAGATAAACATACCTAAAATTTTAATGTTAATAAGATCAAAATATCATAAATTTAAGTTGACTGTTGTTCTTAATCATTAATATTTATTAACAATAAAACAATAATACATATAAATATCGAAATATGCTAAGCAATATAATATAATGATATATAGTAAGTACTACAAGATGTTAATTAGAAGTTTAACAATTTTTACAGACAAAATAATAAAGAAAGTTTCACGCCAAATATTTTATTGAAAAGGAAAAGAAATAATTATTTTTTTGATTCCAAGTGACATTAGACTCGGTAGAAAAGATAAATGAGTTTCTAACGTCTGAATTTTCAGGAAGGCTCCTTGCACGTTCCAACCCATCAATTGGAACAGTTAAAGATCTTCCCTTCGAGTATGATTTGTCGATACTCTCTTCCAGCAACTTTTTTGCTTTAGCTAAATTTACAAAAGATGCAACCAACAATTTCCCAGATGCAATATGAATGATGGTATTACATGGACTGCACTTACCATATCAGATGCAATATCGATGACCATATTAGTTGACATAATTTAAGAAAGAGTAATATGGAGAGAATGAAGGGTAATGCACGAGATTAAAGCTTTTTTTTTCTGAATAGAATAATAAAAGAGGATCACAATTGCTTCATGGATAGCTTGGGAAGGTCATGAATGCAGCGGAAGTCAAGATTTAGTGGATAGTTATATGCATATTGAAATCCAATGTATAGAACTTCAATTCTGAAAAGAAACAACATGCTCATAACATAGGTATTGCTGACTTTTATTATGCTTTTAATAAAATTAAATTAACAATTTATTTAATTAATGATAAGGTCGTCACTCTCCCTTGTTAAAGAGCGAATCTAGGTGTGAAGAATTGAACTCTCTTTGAAAGGAGATGAGTTCAAATACGAAAGGTTTAAGTCCTTAGAGGTAGGGTTTCGTAATATGAATAAAAGAAATAAAGGGTCAAAATCAGTCGAAGACGACTTTTCCATAACTTATTGTTTAGAAAAGAAACAAAATGGGTTGAACTGTTTAGAGAAACGGAATGGGCAAAAAATATGTAAAGAAAAGGATTGGGTCGAAGACTATGTAAAGGAAAAGGCTAAACGGAAAATATACATTAGATCAAAAAGGATGTCCTAAGTAAGATGGGGGCTTATATGATTAACCCTTTGCTTCAATTAGATCTTATGTTGTACCCAATTATTATCTCTAAGTTATTTTATTAACGTTTCCATTTTGTTCTCTCATAATCCCTTATTTGGGTTATTTACATCAAACATTAATTAAATAAACTTGTATAATAAGAAAATTAATTTTAGAAAAGTCTATTTGATAATCAAGTGTTCAGATAAGTTTATTTATTTTGAAAACATGTTATTTCTAGAAAAATTCTTAAGTCCACGTAAACATAAACAGGGAAGTCCATTATAAATCATTCACAAAGACAGACCTAAAGCCTTTATGAACCTTTCTTCATGGATTGGTATATTTATCTTTTGGGCTTCTCTCTTTTGAGTGCAAATTAGAATGTAAAATACTTGTCCCACTCCCCTGATACAATTACATGAAAATTAATGGTCAGCCAAGCCTACACAGTTAAATGGGCCTAACTAGAATAGTAAGCCTATGAAGTAATCTATTTCAATAAATTAAAAAATGGACCTAAACCAAATAACAACTTAATTAATTACTTAAATTATCTAAGGCCCAAGTACAAAAACATAAAAAGTCGATTGATTCATATCACAAATGAATTAAATATGGAATTTATTAATAATAATAGTAGATAACCCCAACCTCTAAGAATATTTGGTGATAAAGTGGATTCAGTAAATTAAAAGTAAGAAATTAGACAAATCAATAGAATACATCCTCAAAATTAAAATATAGTTCATAAAACTACTAAGCCTTTTAAAGATCCTAACATCTCAAAATGGAACTTTTATCGGTATTAAAAAAATACTTTCAATGCAAACAAATAGTAATCAATCATACAGGGAAGTAACTCTATATCTAAAAAAAACAAGGGAAATGTTAAATTTGAAGGGTTTTAGGATATCTGGGGAGAAATTGAACCAAATTTAACTGAGCCGATATATAACTAGGACGTTATATTTTAATCCAAAGTCTTAAGACAATAGGTTATGAGTTCTATCCTTATATATAACTCATTTCATTCTTATGTCGCTTTCAGATGTGGGATTATTTCACTTGTGAATTTTCAGTATCTCTCCCTTACAAGTGGCTCCATCCATATTGAACTAGCTTCCCCTTAACCTATAGCTAATATGAAGCCAATGGAGTCACTCCATGAATCACCCATTAATTTGACCCAAATTAATGAATCTCTATTCATCGTACTTCATCAACCTAGCTTTGAAACCAATGAAGGATTTTGAGGGGGTTTAGGTAGAAACTTAATTAGATTTAAGTGCGCCTACATATAACTAGAACATCATATCTAAACGCAAAACCTTAAGGCAATGAGTTATGTCATCATTTTGTCTCTTTATGATATTAGATTATTCCACTTGTAAACTTCCAACAAAACTAAAAAAACTATTCAGACCAAAAAAATTAAAACAACTTCAAGATAAAACCTTAGAGTTAACAACATGTGATATATACAATAAGAAATACAATATTTTTGGTGTGCAAGATTATTAGCACTATATAGAAACTTGACGGATATGGTAAAACATTATGATACTAAAAAAGGAAAAGAATTCAAGGAGTGGTGATTCTAAGTGTATATTTATGACGTCACTCTATATTCTTGGTGGTCGTGGAATTCTAAAATTTTGCAAGCAACTTTGAAGTATGAAATGAAGAGTGCCTATAATTAGTAAAGATCATAATGAGTAAGAAAGAGAAACAAAGGAAAGGAAGGAAGTTATGCCACCTTAGACCCCTTTTATGCTTATAATTAGTAAAGATCATAATGAGTAAGAAAAAGAAACAAAGGAAAGGAAGGAAGTTATGCCACCTTAGACCCCTTTTGTGCGCATTCAAAAGAAAACCTTTCAGTTAATTTTGATGAAACATAGTTAAGTAGGAAGACATTGATGCTTGAATAATTAGAAAGGGGAGGATGTCATAATTTGGCAAGAGAAAAATCTGCTCATTCTCCTCTACTTATTGGTTTACATCCATAACTTATGTTGGAACCCCACCCCGGCAAGTTGCGAGCCCGACGTCCCACGTGACATCTAGACTCGCATCCCACAAGGGAGGAATTCTCCACCAGGTCAAACCTAAAAAACAAACCCATTTCACTTATTCGATCAGAAAATAATGGTAGGCCATAAAGGAATTTCAATAAGACTTCTTCATGATGTTTGTTTCTCATTTCCTTAAGGTTCTAACGACACCAAAACACTCAAATTGGTTCAGAAAAATATCTGATCCCTCTTTTTGATTTAATCCATAAATTTCGAAAATAATATCAAAAATTATAAATTGCATGGAAGGTAGAAAAATGTCTTAGAAAACCAAAGCTTCGAAAATCAGGTCAATCAGAGGTCGGAAGAAAAAGTTATAGCCAAAAGAGCAAAGAGAGGTCAAAAATTTGAAAGGAAAAATCAGAAAATTAATAAATACCGCGTCACACTGCGACCGTCTCGCGGCCGCG
>JANZXP010000002.1:27276966-27303352 GCA_027576715.1 Erythroxylum flavicans
TTGTGACAAAA
Source organism: Erythroxylum flavicans (assembly GCA_027576715.1). Taxonomy (NCBI): domain Eukaryota; kingdom Viridiplantae; phylum Streptophyta; class Magnoliopsida; order Malpighiales; family Erythroxylaceae; genus Erythroxylum; species Erythroxylum flavicans. The sequence continues at coordinate 27,276,978 of JANZXP010000002.1, forward strand.
TGATGTTGACACTTTTTCCTTAAAATATTAGTGACCAAGAAGTAATGAGCACTAATAAAAAAAGCATGAGTGACAAATAGTTTATCACTATTTTCAATTATTTTAGCAGCGATGATGTTGTCATCATAAATGAAGTACTGTTACGACTTTATTCATCACTTCTTTATATTGTTTGTATCAACAAATTTGTCATAAATATGTAAAGTTATTGTGGCAATATAGTTTTGTCATAAATATGTAAAATGATTTGTATTTTATTATTTAAGTTATTCAATTATTAGGATCCGATCAGAAATCGTAAAAATTTTATTTTTCCGCTGTGTCCGTCCTTCAATCATGGTTGGTTTCTATCAAATAGAGGGAGAGGCGTGAAGATGATAACCAAGTTGGAGGTTAATTATCTAAAAACTAAAATTAGATATTGCAATTTTAAACGATAATGGACTAGAGGAAGAGAGACAAGAGAGTTTGTGGAGATTGGGGTGACATCATCAGAACTAGGTTACAGTAGATTAGCTTGTATCCAAAACAACATGGTTTCTTGTAAGGGCCTTGCAAATCATCTTATAGCTGATTTGTGGTTGGGGAAATGCCTTTGGATTTGGAAGCTACAAATTCAAGAGAGGGTGAGATTCTTTCTATGGTTGGCTTTTTTTAATTGTTTAAACTCTAAAGAAGTCTTACACCATAAAGGAGTAATTGATAATCAAAGGTGCACACTTTGTGAGGTTGGGAGGAGACTTTAGATCGTGATTTTAGAAAATGCCCTTTTGTTGTTGGTTTGTGGAGTTGCATCTATTGAAGATTTGGAATGCAAGTGTTAAATGATGCTTCTTTTCCCCATTGGTTGAGACATCAACCATCCATAACGAATAGGGTATGTTTAAATCTTATTTGGGGTCCATTGTTTACATCTATCTTATGGAGTGTTTGGAAGCCACGCAATAGATTCATGTTTGATGGCATCCGTCCAAGTGTAGAATCAATATTACAGTATGCAATATCGATGGATCCAAAAGGCTTGTTGATGGTCATGCTTAAGCAGGTGGATTACTTTGGGATTCAAATGGTGTGTGTGTTAGTTTATGCCCTTGCAGTCAATTTATTTTTTGTTGTAAATTTATTTGTATGACATTATTATTATTCAATAAAAGGGATTCTTTATCTTTATGTATTTGTTAATTATTTAATTATTAATCATTAAGATAAAATCTATGGAATAATTATTATGTAATTAGAAATTATAATGCAATTATAATTATGAGATTCGAATTGCATTTTTTGTATTATTCCTAAAATATTCCTAGTCGTAGTTTTATCAAGACGAGGTATTAATAAAATAATTAGACTAGAACATGTTTGTTTCTTTCTTATGAAGAAAGTAACTAATCTCATAGATTAAAGCGTGGAGACACTTAAACAAATATATGGGTGCTTATTAGAGAATAAGTTCACTGAACCGACCCGATTATAAGAATCCCGAATGGAACATTACTTGTATGTCTGTGGATTATCTCATAATGATAGTTGTATAATTGATCCTTAGACTTGAGATTATCAAGGTATCTAGTGTGGCAATTACTGTGTTTTGATGCTACTTATGAGATATTTGATTTTATTAAAATTAAATTAATTATAATTAGAGTTTGATTTTAATTATAATTAAAGAAATTTGATTTTAATAAAAGACTCTTATGAAATTAGAGTTTGATTTTAGTTATAATTAAAGAAATTTAATTTTAATAAAAGACTCTTATGATTTTTCTATTTAAACGAGAAGAGCTTTTAGAAGCTAACACTTCTTGGTTTTCTTCCTCTCAAAGTAATTTGAGAATCGCTTTGTGGATACCATGAGAGGCTGGACACTTGAACAGCTCGTGGTTGATCAATCGGAAAAATTTTCAAAGATTTTTCAATAGGAAAGCGAACAAGGTACGATTTCTAAATCATTTTATGATTTATTCATGTTTATTCAATTATCGGGATCTGCTTGGAATCCGTAAAAAAAAATTTTCTGTTGCGCTCGTGATTCGGTCACGGTTGGATTCTAACAGTATAGATGGCAGGTTTTACGTTGAATATTAGCTCTTCAAGAAGTCTTGAGGCAGAATTATAAGGGATTAGACAGAGTTTGCTTCTGGCAAAGACGCGTAGTTTTAGTAAGTTGATTGTCAAACTTGATGCTAAGGTTATTGTACGGTTCTTTCAAAGTGGTGTACTTGACTCACATCCTTGTCATACTCTCGTTAGCGATTGTTTGGAGTTGATCAAAGAAGAGTGGATTGTTGACATTAGACATATTTGCCGCAAAGGTAACTACTGTGCGAATCGACTTGTTGACTTGACACATTCATCACAATAGAGATTTATGTATTGTGAAGATCCTCTGGTTCAACCACATCCTCTCTTTGAGGAAGATCGCAAGGGAATAATTGTACTACGTGCTTAGATTTCTTTATCTTTGCTTTTATCTGTTATTTAGTAGCCAAAAAAAATTGATTTTTGAACCTTGAATTTGAACTTTGATCTGGGTTATTGTGTCGAATCTTGGATGGGTTATCCAGATCGACTCCTAGTCCGAGAGGCAAACCGAGCTGACCAGGTTATTGTCCTTCCCTACTCCTAGTCCCACCTACCAACAAATCACATGCAGCCTATTATGTGTCTGACCTCCTAACATTAATAGCTAAAATGGGAATCATTAAGTTTGCAATGCCAAAGAGACACAAATTGACGGAATTGAACCAGAATTTCAATGGGCTGGTAGGGACATGACAGCCATTCAATGCCTCACCTTTTGACGACTACAAGAAACTTTAGATCATTATTGTGCATAATTTTAACACCAAGTCAAATTCCCAGTCATTGGATCCAATCCACCACCAGACAACTCCAGCTTAGAAGGTGAAAAGGTTTATAGTCACGGTTCATTAGTCTGTTCTGCCGCATTATCTTTTGAGGTTAAAGACAAAATTCGGTGGTTTTCATTTTTCGAATATTACCAGTTAGTACCAAGAACGAAATTTCTTTCTCAAAAGTACTATGTAATATGTAAGGGAGCATTTTGATACAATTTAATATATAACTCATGTAATTATAAGTAAACACTCTGCTTTGTAGATATTACCAGAAACAGAACTTTACTTGCGAGGATTAGCTATGACAATACTTCGAGAAGGTACTGCTTGGGTTTTATGCCAAACAAGGTAAATGGAAACAGAAGCAACTAAGAGGACCACACCCGTAACACCACACACCAAGCTGGCCACCAACAGCACGTGCCTAGCGTCATTTGCCTTGCCACCACCGGCGTTAACGCTCCTCCACCATGCCGTGTCGTTGGAGTTTAGTGCTCTCGGAAACGGCACGTTGGACGACGAGGATGTTGTTGTTCCAAAGAAGGCTTTCATTCCGGGAGACAAATTCTCTCCCGACGGTGGACTGCTCTGGTAGTCCAGACCATGATACGACGGCCGTAGCTCTCGAGCTATGGAGTCTCCCACGATCATCATCGCTAAAAACAAATACATAACAAGCACTTTCGCCATTTTGATATGTTTGTAGAAAATTGTAGACAGCCAAATGTCAATATATATAGCAGCGCTAGTGAAGGAGCTCTATATAAACGTCGTAGTTTGGATGGATAACGGTGTCGTCCCTAGTGGTTTGGTTGTTTGCGCGTGATTTCTTGTCGGGAGCAGTTGTAGAGACCAGCACTTTTAAGTGGAGAGCTCCTTGTTTTTCCAAAGGTAGACCTGTACTATAAATAGTAATTAAGTTCAACTAATTAAGGTTTTAATATATTAAGATTTTAATGAAATGGACTGATCGTATGCATACTCATGTTCAAGAAAACTTTGGACTTTTCCTGTTGATTTAGCTTCTTTCTAATGGCATTAGATTCAAAGTGAGGGAGTGAGAAGGGGGATTTGGGTGCTTTTGTGGAACCAATATAATAGTCATAGGCTTTGTAAGATTTAAAGTGAGCCTTCTAACCTTTGGCATCTTCGCCTTTTTCCCTTCATTAGATTGTTAATTTGAGTCATACTTATTTTATTTATGTCAAAACGAATTAATTTATGTACAGTAATAATAGATTTATTACCAAAGAGCCCATAATAGATTTATGTACAGTAATATATGCAATTTAATTTTGCGCCTTCTCATCTACCTTGCTTAACCTCGATAGAGGTTTGTACCAAACCCTTCTTATATACACTCTATAGCAAGTTTGAACAATTGAAGAACTGTTTCGGGGCATACTTTGCAAGCAGCAAACATAGTCCACGAGATTCAATGTCCTTATTCGAAGTTACACTTTTAAGAAGGGATTGAAAAGACATCAACCACAATATAGAATCATTTAAACGGATAACCCCGTATATTTAAACAGCTTTAGGTGAAAGGCACAAAATACATAACTGAAAAACTGTATAAGTTAATTGTTTCGCAAATTATTTAATTTTACGTAACCATCTCTAATATAAATAAAAACAAAAATCAATCAAAAAAAATAACAGATGACACCAAAAATTTGATCACACAGTTTTACACTCCTTGCTTACGTATGTGGGGCTTTCACATAGATTAATTCTTTCACCGAAATATAATAAAATTGCTCAAGGTTTTACTGAGCCGATATCACTCATCTCTTTATACTATCTCTCAATCTCACTTTTCGTGAAAGTTTTTCACACCCAATAATACAATTAACTCATGTTAACCTCGTCAGATGATTTTTCTTTACTACACTTAATGAAAGACAATTAATAAAAATAACTCAAGTGATTAATCAACTAAGAAAAGAACAACAATACACTTGAGATAAAAGATTCTCTATTATCAGCTTCCCGAAATATATCAAAATAATTGTCGACCAGCTGAAATAATATGCTCTAACTCCAGAGTCAAACTACGACTGCGTAGTTAATAAGTGATACCCATCATAACATATACGCACTACTAAATTCTCCTAGTCAAAAACTACTTAGTGCAAGTGATTTCCAAAACAATTACTGCAGAAACATGACTCTTCCAAGACTAACATCACTCACATGTATACTTATAAACAAGAATCCTTCTAGCCATGTGTTACTCTAACATCCAATATCAAAAACAAAAGCCAACAACAAAATACGCACCTACCACAAGCACTCACGTACACACACACCAAAGGCACTCACGCATACCTCAAAAATACCAGTCAACCGTAGGTCTAATTTCTTACACATAAAACCCACATCGTATATTTTCTAAAAGATCATTTAATTCCCAATTCAATTACAGCAATACCTATTCTTCCACTGCATTTACGTAAATCAATTTCATTCATCCTCAAACTTCCAGCAATACCTTTTTTTTTAATGCTACATTCACGTTAAGCCCAACAAGTATTCACCAAATCCACATCTATGTAAGATAGAGTTCTGCACAATTTAGATCATTATCTAATTAGTTCTTTTGAATCCAAGATAATAAAAAATATGTCAATTTAGAAAAATATGTTAAAATAAAATAAATAGATATATTTAACATATATCTAACAATAACCTTGGAAGAAGCATAATTAATTATAAAGCTATCGAAACACAGAACTCATTATATAGAAAATTGAGCATTACACGTTATTAATCAAAAGTTTTCAAAGCATACAAAGTAAGGGTATTCATCAAATCTATAACATAAAAAATTGTGTAATTATATAGGTTTGACGTCCCAATTATATGCAATGGTCAACATATCAAACTTCATTATTCTTCAAATTGTAAGCATTATAATTAATATATAATTTGATGTTAGGTCTGCCCAATCCACATGTTCTTTAAAAAAAGGTAAAATGAATTAATAAAAGGGAAAATTATATAATGTCAAAATATAAGGAACCACAAGCATTCTGAACCAACTTGTAATCAAGCTAACTTAACCATACAAAAACACCAACATTGGGAAATTTCATTACTAAGGAGAATCTAATATAAAGCCAAGACCAATAACTTTGAAATTCCACAATGAAACCAACCTAATCCATTTTATTCAAATTTTCTGAGAGTTGACAATTCTAGGTTAACAACTTTTGTCAACTTCATTTTGGAATAGTTGTTCTCTAATCCATCATATTCAAACTTCTAGAACCTATTACTTAAGAAATTCAACACCCCTAAAACACATGGATGTTCTTTATCTCCAAATCTTTTGCATACAGGACTTGAAATAAATTAGATACATAGTCTAGTCACCATTACATGCCTCTTTATCATTAATTCAAACATGTTTTATTGAGGAGGCACGTCTTAAATAAACTTTTATAACCTAACTATGAAATTGCAGTAAAAAAATAAATGCACAAGGACTTTGATGCTTCTTTGCATAGGAAATAAGTATTGGGCATGTTTAGGAAGCTTAATTTAGTTATAGTAGCTAAATTTTGATTGGCTAATAACCATAATAGAAAGGAAGCTCGAGGAGCCATGTTTGAACTCCATACCACCATGTGCCATTCTTTAATTTCAACTATTGTCATAAGCAATTCCTTGTATGATTTATTACTGAATTTACTAGATGAATTCCTAAGTCATTAATACATGCCCTCCTCTCCATATTGGGATAATATTAAGGCATAATATTCTCCAATCAATAAAGATATCACACCATTGATTAGAATCAATCACTTCTTTGACATTAGCATAAGACATTTTTTAATGTTTTATGCTAATTTCATTTTTTAAAGGATACCCATCTTTTAATGTTTTAGAAAAATTATATCCAATTTTGTTTAAATAGTGCAATTTAGATTTACTGTTTTGTAATGCTTTTAAATTTGCCAGACACATAAGATATTCTTATCCTTTAATTAGTAATAAAAGTCCTATTCCTTTTATGACTATTCACTTTGATATGTAGGTTCCTACTCTAACAACTTCCTCATCTGGTTATAGATGGTTTCACCTTTAAATAAAGTTGTACTAGGATGAAATAGTTTTACTTATTGTGAGCTAAGAATGAGGTCTTTTCTTGTTTTATATCTTTATATATAATCATTGGCACACAATTTGATGCTAAGGTTAAGATTTTGAGGACTAATAATGACACATAGGACATGAAAGGTAATTTTCGTGACTATCTTGATTCATATGAAATACTTGACCAGAATAATTATGCTAATACAAGTGCCCAAAATAGAGTTTCTAAAAGGAAGAATAAACACTTATTAGAAGTGGCTAGACCCCTCATGTTCACTATGAATGCCCCAAAAGTCTACTAGGATGATGTAATACTTTCCGTTGCATTTCTTATAAATAAACGCCTAAAAAACATTAGACTTTAAAATTCTTTAGGAAATGTTGCAAGGTACAATTCTTACACAGTGCCTCCTAAATTTTTTGAACATGCATATTTTGTTCACAAGAAAATGCAGGGAAATTAGATCCTCGTGCCCTTAAATAATATGCATTTGTTGGCAACTCTACAACTCAAAAGGGTTATAAATGTTATCATCCACTAACTCGATTTTTTTTAAGTACGGATTTCACCTTTAGGGAATTAGAGCCCTACTTTTCTTCGTCCTAATCAACTCTTAAAGGGGAGAATAAGGAAGAAGAGGAGTCACCAAATTAGTGTGCCTATGTAAATTTTTTAATCCAGTCATTAATAGTGAGAGTGAAAAACCTAAAAATGTAAAGTTTAATAAGTCAGATTTGAAAACCTATACTTGAATAAAATATATAAATAAAGTTATTGAGCATGTTATACCTAGTCAAATGTTATCTTTGAATTTAGCTCTTGTGAAATCATCCGATGAGTCTCCTTTATCTCTTAAGCCTTTTGATTTTGATTTTGATTCTGCTACTATCAATTTTGATGTTATAAGAAAACGTGTTCATGCTTGCCCTAAACATCCTATATCTAACTTTCTTTCATTTGATTCACTATCTCCTTCCAATAAAGCCTTTGTATTGTTTTCGTCTTCTGTTTCTATTCTATAGGACTGGTAGGAAACTCGTAGTGAACCCAAATGAAAAGAAGCCATGATTAATGAGATGAAAGCTTTGACAAAAAAAAAAGTGGGAACTTGTTACTCTTTCATCAAAAAAGGGACCAGTAGGCTGCAAATAGGTGTTCACTATTGAGCATAAGGCCGATGGAACTGTTGATAGATTTAAGGCATGATTGGTGGCAAAAGGGTTCATCCAAACCTGTGGTGTTAATTATGAAGAGACACTTGCTCTAGTGGTACAGACTTAACACAATTAGAATTATTTTGCCTTATGCATCTAATCTTAGCTAGGATTTAAAATAACTTGATGTTTAAAGTGCATTTTTACATAAGGAGTTGAAAGAAGAAGTCTATATGAAAATTCTCCTTAGATTTAACACTAAAAAAGTGAAGGAAAGGTCTATCGATTAAAAAAGGCATTATATGGCTTAAAGTAGTCTCTTAAGGCATAATTTGATATGTTAAAGAAAGCCATGAGCCATTTTGGTGCATCAAAGCAATCCTGGTCGTACCTTATTTATTAAATACTTTAATGGTAAGATCCAAATACTTATTGTCCATGTTAATGATATAATAATAATAATACGGGATAATATGGAGAAATGATTCAGTCGAAAAGATATTTAGCTCAAGAATTTAAGATTAAAGATTTAGGCAAGTTGTATTATTTCCTTGGAATTGAACTTGTCAAATCTGATAAAGGAATATTTATTTCCCAGATTAAATGTGATTTAGATATTTTTGAAAAAACTGGCATGTTTGGTTGCAAACTAGTAGATTCTTTTATAAAATCTAATCCTAAATTACGAGGAGTTGATAAATTTGTTAACATTGGTAGATATTAACGACTACCTCAAAAGTTGATTTCTCTCGCATACTAGATCTGATATAACCTATGTTGTAAAATGTGGTGAGTCAATACATGCTTGATCCTCAAGAGTCACATTTAGATGTTGTATTTCGTATTTTAAGGTATTTAAAATCTACATTAGGAAAAGGATTACTCTTATCTAACATGGTCACCAAAAAATAGAAAGTTCCCCATACGCAAATTAGGCAGGATGTCCTAATGATAGAATGTCTACAAGGTTATTGCACATTTATAGGTGGTAATTTAATTACTTAGAGAAGTATAAAACAAGCTATTGTAGCGAGGTCAACTGCAAAAGTTGAATATAGAGCTATTGCCCATTGTGTGTGTTGGTTATGGCTTCAGAACTTAATGCATGATAAAAAGGATGCTATTACCCATTGGGTGTAATGTTGAACTAGATTATGAGCAATGCTAATAGCTCATAATATATTTTGTTTTGTTAGTATATTACATAACATAACTAGAATTTAATACATAATATTAAATGTTTAGTCCCACGACTTATCATAGCATAAAGAATGCTATTAGCATTGCCCATAATCTAGTTCAACATGACATAACAAAATATATTGTGATTGATCGACATTCATCAAGGTAAAGATAAGTCGTGGGACTAAACATTTCTCATGTATCTTCAGAAAATCAATTGGTCGACATTTTCTATAAGGGACTTGGCAGTAAGACATTTCATGTCTGCGAGATATCTATACACCATTTTGAAAGGGAGTGTTGACAGTTGTATATTCATGATATTGGTGTTAAGTTTTTGTATATTCCTAGTTTCGTGGGATTTCTTTGTATAGGTCCTAATTTATAGGGATTATACTTGTATATTCTATTTCCCTTTTTTAGAATTCCTGTATATATAGGACTGCTATAAATCACAACAATATATGAGTTACTTTTCTCTTACTATTTCAACAATTATCATTGCGGCCAATCAGTTGAGCTATGATTCTTACTCTCTACTTTGATTCTTTCCCAAATTGTTAGGGATTCGTGTATGAATTGTTCATGACGCAGTTTCCTTGTAGAAAATGTTGCCTTAGAACTTGTGCATGGGAAAGAGTAAGATTATATGGAGTATTATCCTTTGGTTGGGATGTCTCAAGTTACACCAGAAAATCCTGATTTTTTAAATCATTTTATTTTCTGCAAATGCCAAAATCGTTTTGTTCACTTGGTTATTTTTGGAATTATAGGTTGATCTTTTGGGTGACGAAGTTGATACTCTTGTTGGCCTGCTTGAAACGATACACCCAACATTAGATCACTACTCCCCAATCTTGAAACATTATCCTGGAGTCAAATACTTCTCTTTACTCCTTTATAAAATACAGTGATATATAGAAGTTAAGTGTGCTTGCATCAGTGTGAGATATAGATAGCATCACGTTTCTCTCCGACTTGTTCTAAGAGATTGAGTGTTGGGGTGGATTGTGAGGCAAAATGCTTGCATATTTTTAAGTCATTCTATTTCATTTTTCCTTACGTACCAAAAGAATTCTATTAATCTATGGACTTGGGATGTAGTACATCATCTTTTGATAGTGAAATCTCCCTTATAATTTTTGTTCCTCAAACCAAACGAGTTGTGGACAACTTATTGAAGATCCCAAGCTTGTTGAATGTAGAAATAATAGTCTTTCATGTATGTTTCTAGAGAGTTAAATTTTGAGTGGCTATGCAGTGGTGATATCTTTGTAAGAGAATTTCTTTTTCTGGGGGTTTGTTACTTATCAAGGATTTTCCAAACTTTTATTGCAGATTACTGAAATTTTGCAGCCGGTTATAAGGGAACTGAGTGGAGCATCTATTGAATAATTTTGAACTACTTTGCTAGCTAATATTCAAGATTAATGTCTTATCCAAACATATTATGCAGCTAGATTTATGGTACAGTATGCTAATGGTCTCATTCTCGTTCCTTGAGTTGTTATCTACCTTAGCATTTTGTTGTACCTTAGTATTTAAACAGACAATTTGTTACAAGTGTTTTGGAAGCTGATTTCCTGGGCTTATGATTTAGAATGTGAAGCCTAAGTTTCCACTGCTGATCTCTCCATTGTCTAACAATAACTTAATGATTTTCCATGAGTCACCTTAAACTCAATTATTACCATGCCTTGCCTCTTTGTGATCCTTTGTGTGCAAATACAGAGCCGAAATTACTTGTGATGATGGAACCACTCCAAAAACTTTAATCCTCTAAGATATCTTGACAAAGCTTTGAGAGGCATTCTTGAAGCTTTTGAGAGGCATTCTTGAAGCTAGTATATCTCAGCAGGTGCTGCTTTGTCTTATTGTTAAACACTCGGTGCATTTGATAATGGATCTTTTCTTTTGCTTTTGTTGACAGATAGTAGTACCATCTTTTAAACATCATCATTATTTACATGTCAGTGCAGTGGAACATTTCAACCAACAGATGTCTGAACTTGCTATGAGACAATGAAGTTGCAAAATCATGTGGTTAGATAATTTGGGGCACAAGCTTTTTGAAGTAGGCTCCTCTTTGAAAACAGAGGTGTGCCACGAAGGTTTCCGGTAAGAAAAATGACGCAATTTGCTTGTCCCTGTCAAAGACATTTTTGAAGGAAAATGACGGGATTCCAATAGGGACAAAAGTGCAGGTAGGATAAGTCAAAGAGTTTGCTTTTGTGGTGCAGTTTAGGACCTTGTTTTCGGAGACCCTATTCCCTTAATTCACCACAAAAATGCTTCAATTATTAGCAATTAAGCATAGGAAGGTTCACTCACCTATTAGGGAAGCCAACTGCACAGCTGTCTGTGTTGGGTAATATTTCCTGTATTTAGTTCATAGCCTGGTCTCTTACAGCCGGCCTCAAATCTTCTGTCCCATTTTTCATGTACCTCTACATAAATAAATGACTGAGATTAAATAGGACAGAATAAATACAGGGTAAATGAGCCAGCAGATCACGTCCCCTTACAGCCTGGTCTCTTATGAACTAGGAGTGATGAATGACTGGTCAAACCATTTTGTTGGTACGAACTTCAGATGGTCGAGCACAAATGCATTCTTGGTAGCTGACAATCAAACGATTGTCCCATCATTAATTCAACGTCACCAATAAACCTCAGAAAAGATTATTCAGGTGCTCTTGTCATTTTGTGTCATGCAAAGAAAATAAGAGCCACTTGTTTTTGGAAGCTTTTACTAAATTTTGTACGTGTATCATGTTTAGGCAGCAAGCGAATCTCCTCCCACATCCAAAAAAGTCTTTTTCTCTGTTTGATCAAATTGCACAGATGCTTCAAATTCAATTTACTCCGTCAATTGGTCTAATGGCAGCTTTTTCAAGCACTGTGCGCATAGAAGTCCCAAGAAGTGAACCCCTTTATCCGAGCATCACAGGGTATACATTGAAAATAACTTATCTTTTTAAATTTAATCTTTCCGTAATTTCACAAGAAAAATTTTGGGGATTGCCATGGTCAGCTAAAGATGTTTTCTTTCTGACTCGTTAATAAAGAAGTTTCGTGCCAGTAAAGCTGCTCCAACTGCTGGTTCCACCTACAAATGCAAAATTAGATGACAGAATAATCAAACTACTTTAAAAGCAAAGATGCATTCGATCAACTTGACCATTGACTTGAGAATAGATGAGTGAGTAGTAACCTGTGGACTAATTGGAGATGCCCCAGGGAAGAGCTCCTTTACACACTTCACAACTTCTTTTCCAATATCCCAACTCTTATTAGCTTCAAGGAGACCACCAACCATCACAAGAGGAAAATAACCATTTCCATCTGCAATAAGAAGTCAATTTGACCTAAAGAAGTTGAATAAGCAGGTAAAGATAAAGTATACGCGTTCTACACAAAAATTTGTTCAAGAGATTCGTAGCAAACTATAATGCCAGGAACAAATATCTATGTCGTCCACAATGGGTGACAAAACAAGCTTACACTATGCACATCATAAGCAAGATTTCAGATTAGTTTACCACCTTCACCACACAAACCAAGCCTCTCGACAACGGCTTTCACACTTAGAGCCAATTCCTGGACAGCATCATCTAAGATCTTATTTGCCACCTGATCTGAGGCTTCTGCACAAGATACAACCTCTGGAACAAGGGCTGCAATGCGTGCCCAAGATGGATCTGCATATGTCCACCTAAAACCCAGTGATAAAATATCACTTCATCGAGTTAAATGCAGCACATCAGGAAACCACACATGGACCAATTGTTTTGCAGAGCTATTGCTTTTTAGAGCCATAGCATCCCACAGGTTTAACAATATAATTCAATTCAAGTGCTTAACATCTTAAGTAATCATGTAAGACACCTTAAGATCTTCTCTCAAAGACCAAAAGTTAAAATTGTTTAGGATTCGCAACACCAACATCTTCAAGTTCCCGGAGAGATTTATGTGCCTTTTCGCATGTAGAAGATGACTGTTGCCCTCTTCTTTGCTTTTGTCATGGCAAAAGCTTTATTCATGGACAGTTCGATGTGCATGTTCCATAGATGATCTCAATCACACAGAGATATTAATCTAGCCAAAGATTCATAGAGAGAATTGACACCATACTGTTCATATTTAAAAATAATGCTTCGATATAGGGATTTTATACAGGGTCTTTAATGTCTTATCCTCTCAAGAATTGTTACTCTTTGTTTTTGGGCATCACAATCACTTGGATTTCAAAAGAATGAAGTAACAATAATCATCCAAAATGAGAGCAACTAAAATCTTTTCAGCTTGGTTCCATCAATTCAATTTTAGGACTAAGAGCCAAGAGGATGCTGATTTCACTTCTAAAAGAATTAATGTGCAAAAATGGAAGTACAAATAAGTCAAAGAGCAACAAGATTCCATATAAAGGATAGTAGAAAGCACTTTAGTGGGTGTGTATGCGTGTGTGTGAGTATATATGCATGTACAAGGAAAAATGAGCCCGTACCCAATTACTTCATCAGGAGAAGAAAGACCAAGCACCTTAAGAATTTTGTTTGTAAGCATTGTCTGTGGACCACGACCATCATAAGCCCTTATAACTGCAGTCAACGCCCGAGCAGCAATGCCATAGCCACTGTAAATTATCGAAATTTAATTTCTCAATATGAAGTAAAAGGACTTGCTAATGGAATAGATGAACCAGGCAATACAAAAATAGTTGACAGTACAAAACAACTCTGAAAGTGCTACAAGAAAATCAATGAGAAATAAATGAATCATTCTGAAAGAATTTTTCTTAGAAAGGTAACAAACAATTGTTCGACTATAATAGATAAATAACCTGAAATGAAGCTCAAAATTTAGGACACTGAGGCATGAGGCAACTACCTTCCCCAATCTCCTAATACAGGCCCTACACCTGAGGCGCGAGCTTCTTTACCATCTTTCCCAATTCCATAGACGATGCAACCAGTACCAGCAATTAAAACACAACCATGAAGCTTGCCCATGGTTCCGCTTGCCAGAGCAGCAATAGCATCATTACGGACATATAACTTCACATGGCTGGGGAATATGTCCCTGGATAAACTTGAGCTAATTCAAAATCCAATTCTAAGGAATCCCTACCAAGAGGGTTCTTAAGGCTGCAAAATTGCAGTATTTAGACAGCAGCAAAGCATCCAAACTCTACCACGCCATTTTGGTGGAGAATACACAACAGAAAAAGCAGACATATTTATAATTGAACAGTGCAGCAGTTATTGGTAAGTGGTATAGAGAAGTCCTGGACCTGAAATCAAACATTTTCTGTTCGCTGGTTTAGGTAGGGGCTATACAACATTATAAATTATATAATTGAACTTAATTTTCACTTTGATTAATTATAACCTTACAGACGGATATATATTATTGTTCGTTTCCACTAGTCATATTGATCTTTCAGCATTACCAAGCTTCATGCCACCCATTATATCGGCTAAACCATATTCAATTGTTTGATATATATCTGAACACACCTTAGCCAACGCACAATCTTTTCTTCATCAGTTGGATGGTTAACACCAGATATACACAGGCAAACAGCACAGACAGCAGATAGTTTTGAACCAGATTTTGAAAGGGCTTCACTCATAACCTCCTCTAGTGTAATTCTAGCAGCTGTTTCTGTAGATACACAAAGAGACCAAATTGCACTTTCTAATCTCTCAATTTAGTGGATAGAAATAGGTGATAGCAAGCAGATATAGCAAATGACAGATAAAAACGTAAAACATAACTTTAAGTAACATCATCAAAAGTGTTTTCTATACACATATTTAGACAACAAATGATTTGTTTCACTCCTTTGGAAATAAGATGACAAATAGTTTAATCTTTCTTTAAACCTATACTAAAAAGGGTGAAATCCATGAAAATTTAGAAGCAAAATGGTACACTAGAAACTGATCTTCTATTTCATAGAAAAGGAACAAGGGTTATGTAGGGGAGAAGACAAAATGGCTGTACGTTGAACGGTGGTGCCAGCCACTAAAAAGCAACAAGAGCTAGGCATGGCACGAGAAAGAATATAAAAGAACCAAACTTTTGAAGGAGAAAATGTTCAGAGAACATTGATAAACAGAAGCACTCATGCGTTAGTAATACTGAATATTTTCTTAATTGTGGCAATTTGCAGAAAGAAGTCTGGCGCATCTCTGTGGAGGTTTATAAAACTTGATGTTCTTGAAAGGTTAGTTCCGACCGAATGAATTTTCGTAATCATCATGGGCCTCAAAACCTGTTAAACATAAAAGCTAAACAACTGTCCCCAACCGAAGGATAAGGTGATCACAATTGCTCAATCTAAAAAAAATAAAAACTTCAAATTTTTACATCAGCCAGACAATATCAAAATGAGAAGAGAGATCTAGTTCAGTCAAGAACAAAAGAAAAATACCTCCTATGCTGTTGTGATTAGAGCAACCAGCAACTGCACGAGCTAGAATCCGAAGAGGCTTAGGAAGACTCTCTGAGATAGGGAAAAAAGGCATACACACACACACTGTTGATGTAGTACCCCCATCCAACCCCAAAACCACCCCATCATCAGTCCCATCTCCCTTTTCATAATGATCTACAACTCCTACTCCTTTCTCTCCATTTATTTCCGCGGAATTCTCCATGGAGATCATTCTTTGCTTGCCGTTATTAGAGTGTGACACTGGACAGTGAAAAAAAAAAAAAAAAGAGGAACCGGAAAAGAACCCACAAAACTATAATCTTGACTCCTAAACGATCAGAACAAGACAACAGAGTAAAAAAATTTTGATCTTTGGTGGCAATTAACGACGGAGTGTTGGACCGGCGAAAGTCTGCGGGCAGTTGGTCAAACAGTTTACTTTTTTGGTACGAGTAGAGGCCCTTCAATGTTTATTGATGTTTGATGCGGCAGACGTTAAGATTTGATCCGGCTAAGATATTAATATTTATTATTATTCAAAAATTTTAATATTAAAATTATATATTTTGACCTTAGAAATAATCCAAATTTTATTATAGTTTGTCAATAATATTTAAGAGATTTTGAACGTTTTAAGAAACTTTTAGTTTGAGTGTTTGTTTCTGTTTTTTTTTTATTTTTTATTGAGATTTTAATAAAAAAGTAAACAACATATTAAAACATGTTTTGGTGAATCTGTTGTTTCTAAAAATAGAAAAACTATAACAGATTCACAAAAACAAAAATTAAATGTTTTTCTAATTTTTCACAGTAGATTTTTGTTTTCTTTTCTACTTCCTCCTCTTGTAAACTTCTTCCGTTGTAGAAACTCTCATCTTTCTCTCTTACGTTCCATACTCATATCTTTTGCGTCTCTTACTTCTTTGTTCTTCTCTTTTCTCTTTAAGTCCCTAACTCTATCTCTTCTCTCTTTCCTAATTTTTTGGTTTGCATTTCTAATTTTTTGGTTGAGTTTATGCATTTCTAGTTTTATGGTTTCCATTTCTACATTTTTTATTTTATAGCTTACGTTTCTACATTTCCAAGTGTTCTTTTACGTTTTTTGTTTATTTTTTTCATAGATTGGATAAAAAGTTCAATAGCCAATAAATCTCATTTAAACACATGACGAGAAATCCAATTAATTTCAAGGTCACAGCTTTTGCTATTGATTTCAAGTTAACAATGTTTCAATTGACAATTGAGTTTCTAAACATATTTTATTTTTAATTTTTATTACAAATCTCAATCAAATAGTTTTTTTTCAGTTTTTATATTACAAATTTCAACTAAACAACTTTTTGTTTTTAATAAAAAACAAAATTTAAAAATAGAAAGCAAAAATCAAAAACCACAATAGAAAAACAAAAGTAAAATCCACGTAAAACTAAAAATAGAAAAAAACCAAAAACCACAATAAAAAAACAAAAGTAGAATCCTCGTAGAATTTGATGGATATGATGCCAATAAAAAAAATCTTTTAACTTGATTTATACAAGTTTTAAAGTGTTAATAACTAATTAAATACCTTAAAAATTTTGATACTGAATAAAAAATATCAAAAAATTATGCTTTTAAATTTATTATCCTTCAATATTTAGCTAAATTATTTTTAAATATGGAACCATGTTAATCTACATAAGTAGCTGGTGTAGATACCAAATTTCCCCTTCGAACTGGAAGGAAAAAGGATTAGCCCTTCATGGATCTCAAAAGAATTCAGAGTTTTACCACTTTTCGTGTTCCAAAAATGATATATGCCCTCTTTAGCTGCTTACATGTCTATTTATGTGAAAAATTAAGTTTCTAGGAAGATGTACAGTTTGATACATGGTTGTGCCCCAACCGTGCATGTACAAAAATTTCAAAATTATACACGATCATGCAAGTGGATACACGGCCATGCATTTTACAGATCATGCTAAATTCTTCTCTTTTTTTTTGCATTTTCTTTTCTCATCTTCACTCTAATCCGTCTCCTTCTTGTTCCACAAAGACAAATAGGTTTAAACATTAAGAGGATCGCTCAAAGAATGTGCTTTTAACTAATTTTAACTCTTATGCTTCCAACTTTTACCTAAAACCAAATATGAATCAAAATGAGTATCTTAAGCATTTCATAATATTAATCACTAAATATTAAGGAGTGAATATATAAACAATCAAGCACATATCAATGAACCCACTTCGTGGACCCATATTGGTAGTGATTTTTATGTAACTTGGGATTCTCTATTGTTATGAAGAATATAGGCCTGAGATCAATTTATACTAGACTTGTGTTAGGCAAGACAATTTGAATTTTTAGGGTTTCATAAGAATAAAAGGATTTTGTAGAACTAAAGTAGGAAGGGGAGAGAGGGCAGTCATGAAGGGTTGAAGTACAACCTCTTAACACAATAAAAAAGTAATTTTGGAGGTAAAGGAGGGGATTTCATCTCACATGCAACCAAATAACATTAAGTGATCAAGTTATATGAAAATGGTTTCTTTTATCTTGTTTTGTTTATTAAATATTGTTGGTTTCTTTTACCTTATTATGATCTAAATTAGGATAGATCTATATTGGACGGACCCTAGAACAATTATTTTGGATTGATTTCTTTGATTTAATGAAAGAAAGAAACTATAAGTTCTCCATGATTACTTATTATGATTGAATTAAATATGCTAGAATTTTAATTCAATTTCATATTTTATATATTGGGATTTAGAAATCATATATAAGAATAGCTTGTGGCATGAATAATAAGATTTTCATGGAATTCTAGAAATAGGACTACATAAATCTTATGTGTTAGAGTTAAATCTACCAAGGGAATTCGTAGAATCAATCAATATTTTTTAGGGGTTTTGATTAGAAAGATATTTCAATCAATTAACTTAAGGATAGGCTTTGTATGTCTTGAGAAAGAATATGGTTGTAACTTTAAAATTTTTGTTAGGCCAAGAAACTAGACTTAATCACTGAATCAAAATAAACTTAAGAAATTGTTATATTTTTAAGTTAAAGAGTGATGAAATTAGTTTGCTTAAAAACAAACAAAGCTTAAGTGTGGGGATATTTTATATATATAAAATATGTACATATTAATGTTATGTTACCTTGTTTTACTTGGTTTTTTGTTATCTTTTAAGTAATTATGCAAATTAAATATTGAGATGATATTATTTAATAATAGAAGGTGAATCTAAGCAAAAACATGAAGAAATTAGCAATTTTTGGAAGAACATGATCTGGTCCTCACTCGTGTGCTAGCCTGTGCCCTAAATAATCAACTACAACAAGTAAATCGACCTGAGCCATAGCCATTTCGAAGATCATTTTGCAAGTTCACGAAAAAATAGTGTAATTCAAGACTGGACATAGCCATACCAAAGGTCATGTATTCATCTTCAAAGAAATAATGAGATCCATGAATTGGAGACACAATTATGCCAAAGGTTTTTGTTTAAAGAAACACTAAGGTTTATGGTTCAGGCTATGACCATGGGGTAGACTGATGGGAATGTTAATGGGTTGAGTTAAGCCTGGCCAACCCGGACAATCTGATTTTTTTTCTAAAAAGGTCAAAAACAACATTGTTGTTGACAAAACGATGTCGTTTTTGAACTAATTGTAGCTCACAGGCTCGCCTAACCTCGACCTATAGCCTGGTCAGGCCGACCTTTTTTGGCCCGCCGCCCACCCATGTCCCAGTCAACCCAGGGCAAAACTGGAGCTGGTCGGGCCAAAAGTGACATCCTTATAGACTGAGGCATAGGCAAAGTGTAATATATTTAAGAGTATAAACCATAATTTTTATAGGACTTTAATCATCTTTTACAGAAAACACATTCAGAAACATCTTTGTCTCTCTAAAAGCTAGTGTTAGCTATTAAAAGGCTTATTAACCCTTGGGCAATCAATTTTAAGTTTTTTTAACTAGACAATCAAGATCATCTTAGTAGATCAAGCTAGCAGTGAAATTAAGGAGTTTATCTATATTTACTTCTATTATGATTTATGCATTTTCTTCATTTAATTTCATTATTTTAAATATGTTTAATAACAAAATGTTCTTTTATGTTTAAATAAGAAAACCTTTATTTTTATATGGAGTAATTTAATTTAATTTATGATATGGGATATATTTTTATGAGCTATCTTTATTGGTATTAATACTGATTTATTCATATTGATGTCTACATATTATTTTAATTAACATGTAAATGACTTAAGAGAGCTTGCATATGAGTGACTCATGGCTTAGATAAAGGAGTTAAATGGGATTCTCGATGGAGACTTACATGATCTTCCTAGTATTAGGGTAAAACCTTTCATGGAATTTCACATAACTTAACTACATTCAAGGGGGTGTTCGCAAATATAGAGATACAAATTAACCAATTAGAGAGTAGATAGTTTAACTCGACATAATGCAGTTTCAATATCTACAAGTCATGTTAGTCTAGAGAATATATCCATTCTAGTTTAATTAAATCATGAATAGATAATGCTACTAGGGGAAGTTCTCATCTTAACATAACTATTTGATTGCACTGTTTTTTTTTATGATTGTCTTATCATTTATTTCTTTAATTATTAAGAGTTATTAGGTTAGTTTTGTTTTATGTTTCTTTATTTAAAAAAATAAATCTATTTATTGATTAAGTTTGTTTAATAGTGTTAGGCCTTTATATCCACATCACTTCTTTATGGGATCAATACCTTACTTACCATTATATTACTTACCAACGATAGGTACACTTACTCAGTTAGTGAGTGATAGATTTGTAATAGGATTGTAAATATAATCAACTAAACACTCACCAGTCATGTTTCAAAACTAATTAAAATATCATTTAGACCTTCAATTCTCAAAAGTCCAAATCAAATAAACTCTTCTAATAATTGGGCCCTATGCTCAGTGCCTAAATGTCGTACATACCCAAACGTAAAATAAACCTAAAATCAATCCTTTTCTTTTTATTTTTACTTTATTAGTTATTAAAGGACTACATAATGCAAAAAAGGGGAATGCACTCAATAAGAAAAACCACTAAGATGCTAGATAAGATTTAAAGAAAATCCAGATCATAAGCCTATAAAACCTAAAAGTTTAATTCAAGTCCAAGTTATCAATTCCTATCCCTCCCTTCTAAATTAATCTAGAATTCATTTGAAGCCTTTAGTACTAGTCATAAAACAAAACAACTTTTTTTTAGTCATTTTCTCCATTTAAAGCCCTAAGACTTAACTTTAAACATATCAAATTCATTTCAAGCCTCAAGATCCAATTTTAGGCTTGTCAATTTCATTTAAAGCCCTAGGCCATTTTCTTCATTTTCGAAGCTCTAAGAAACAACTTCAAGCATTTTATCATTTTAAGCCTTAAGAACTAGCTTTAGGATTATCAAATTTAATTTTAAGCCTTAAGACCTAGCTCTAGATATATCAATCACTTCAAGCCCTAAGATATGATTCTAGGCATTTTTGCTTCATTTCACAACCCTAAGACCTATATTATTTTTTTCCATTTTTTAAGCCCTAACACATATCTCCATACATTTAACTTTAATCTTGAGAACTATGATCCATTCTATGTATTTTATTTTTTCCTAAGGCTTAAGATTCAATTTTATGCCTTTTTTATAATCTAAGGTTTATGATCCATTCAAAATAATTTTTTATTTCAGATCTTAGATCCTTTCTAGTTATTCTACTTTTATTTTCGAGCTAGATAAGACAATGAACTTATAGGTATACCACAATTCATCTTTATTTTAATTATAAACCCTAGATATTAATCTATAGGTAAAATTGTGATCTCCTAGCATTCACCCTCATGATTTATTTTGAGTTCATTATTATGCTTTTAAATTTCCCTAAATTTTTTAAGC
This sequence comes from Erythroxylum flavicans, assembly GCA_027576715.1. Lineage (NCBI taxonomy): Eukaryota > Viridiplantae > Streptophyta > Magnoliopsida > Malpighiales > Erythroxylaceae > Erythroxylum > Erythroxylum flavicans. The sequence goes on from JANZXP010000002.1 coordinate 27,298,638, forward strand.
TTCCTAAATTTGCAATTTCTTTTTGTCAAACCTAGGTGACTACTTAGGTAGGTAAAGTAAGGGTGATCCGATACCTAATTATTATACATCAACCCTTTTCATTTGACTTTATCCTTTTTAATATTGACAAAAGAGGGAGGAGGATGACAGTAATGAAAGTTGACTTTTCATATGTAATAATGTATAAATTAAAGAATAGAATGTATTACATATTATTTTAAGATAAGGAAACTTATTTAATATTATTTATTTTTCTCACTATTAGCAAATAGTAGGTTGAAGCTCTATCTACAAATGGATAATACATCATCCTTAATTTTTCAAAAAAAAACTAAATTTCATATTTTATTAAACTAAGTATTGTCCTAACGATAACAAAATATTTTGTTATTAGTAGATTTACTTTTAATTATCGTAATTATTTTATTACAATATAATCAAATTAAATAAGTGAAAGATTAATTTCACTAGAAATTATTAATTATTAATGTAGTTAAAAGAAATACATATTTACACGCACTTCCGATTAAGGCAAAGATCTGTCTGAACAGAAAGACATAGAACATGAGATGGCGGGGACCACAGAATTAGTGGATGAGTTCTTGCGATCAATTGTGATTTACTTACTGCCACGCACTGTGCGCAAGCGGACTTGGGAGAAGATGGGTGCTGACTATGATGGTTCATAATGGAAGACAAATAATAACTACGTGTGACGCCTATTTGATTGGAGCCTCGGCTCCATTGACCCACCTCATAACACGCTATCATAAACACCATCGTCAACTTCCTCTAGTGAGTTATTGCTGCGCTTCAATTTGGACACTGAACTGAAGTGACTCCGAAAAAACAACAAACGGGAGAGATCAAATGTGTATGTCCATGTACACATACGACTCTACGAAGAAGAGAAACCTGGTCGAAGGGGCAGAAGTGGGTCGTAAGAAATCTTACGTGGCACAAACCCCTAGAAATAGTATTTGGATTTTGTTGTAAATCCAAAAATGCGAAAATGGTATTAAATTAGATTTGATGAATCATTTGACGTCCACTATGCAAAAGACGAGATTCCATGTCTTTTTGGTGGGTAAATCCCTAATTTATGTCGCTAAAATGGCGTTTAAGCCCATAAAAGACCTCACATTTTCCCGCTATCTTTTGCTCACGAGCTGACACTAAATAAAAGCATGAAAAGAACAAAAGATTAGACCTTTTTTAAAACGCTTTTAACCATTCAATGCAAAAGCTTAAGCTAAACCTGTTCACCTTGACAAGTGAGCTACATTGACGAGAGCTGAGTACAAAGCAATGTTCTAGTTAGGTTTTGTTATGGCTGCTTAACAGTTTAACCAGCCATACGCGCGGTTACAACTCATTGTTATGGCCAAAATACATTGGTTCCCTTCTTTCTTCATTACATGCTCTCTATACAGTGGCCCATTTCTTGTTCTTCATTGGTTTGTTCTGTATTAATGTAAACTGTTTAGGGTAAGCTAAAACCCATGTCTAGTTAATAGTGAACCCTCCACTCCACTTAAGGAAGAAGGTCTTTTCATTTTCCTTTTTAGTCTTTCTCGGTCCTTTTTTTACTTGCTTCTCTTCATCTTTGGCTCTTTGCCCTTTTTGGCTTCAAAGTTTGAGTCTTTCTGTAGGAGAGAGGTACTAAGAATCTGCATTGTTGATGAAAGTTGAGATCTTGAAGTGAAGTCCAGCAGGCTTCTCTGCTTGGTTGTCAAAACTTGTTCAATTTGTTCGTGGTTCATGTCTTCCATTTAATTCTTGGACACCACTGTAAACATAAGTTTCCTTCATTGAATCCCAGTGTTTGTTGCTGGAAGCAGAATCAATCCCGTGAAGCTCTTCTACAAACTTTGGCCTATTGCCAGGTAAAATCCTGAAATATAGAGCTCTTTGGAAGATTTCAGTAAAAATGTGAGATTTTGGTTCTAATTTTACGTGCTCTAAAGGGTTAATTGATCTTCTTCTTGATAATAAAGGCCTTCCATGCACTCTTTTTTCTTGAGACTCAAGTTTTTTGTGGTTCTGCGTTGATTCTTTCTTGTTAAACATTTCATGGTCTGAAATTTAGATCTGCCTGCTAAATATAGAAACTTTTCTTTATTTTTCACTCAGATTATGTACTAAACATTGGCGGATCATTGGTAGGAGGAATATGAAGCTATTTAGGCTTTTAATATTATCCTTATTTTGTCTCCGAGCACTGGGCCAGCTTCCTTCTCAAGAAATCTTGTCATTACTTGAATTTAAGAAAGGTATCAAGCATGATCCTACAGGTTATGTCCTTGAATCTTGGAATGAGGAGTCTATTGATTTCAATGGTTGTCCTGCTTCTTGGAATGGTATAGTGTGCAATGGTGGAAATGTTGCTGGTGTTGTCCTCGATAACCTGGGCCTCTCTGCTGATGTAGACTTGAGTGTGTTTGCTAGCCTTACAAAACTTGTGAAACTCTCCATGTCGAACAACTCTATATCGGGTAAAATTCCTGAAAATATTGGTGACTTCAAAAGCCTTGAGTTCTTGGACTTGTCCGGCAATCTCTTTTCTTCTGTAATACCTGCGGGGATTGGTAGAGTACAGAGTCTAAGGAACCTCTCATTAGCTGAGAATAACTTCTCGGGTTCAATTCCTGACTCAATTTCGGAGGTTTTATCCATCCAATCCTTGGACTTGAGCTGCAACTCCTTTTCTGGTCCACTTCCAGCATCATGGACAAGGCTGAATAACCTTCTGTATCTGAACCTATCTTTAAATGGATTTACCAGTAAGATACCTAGGGGTTTTGAACTGCTTTTAGGTCTACAGGTGCTCGATTTGCATGGGAATATGTTCAACGATCATCTAGATGGGGAGTTTTTTCTCCTAACTAATGCCAGCCATGTTGACTTCAGTTCAAATTTGCTTGCAAGCTATAGTTCGCGGACAGTACTGCCTGGTATTTCTGATAGTGTTAAGCACTTGAATCTTAGCCACAACCAGCTTACTGGATCACTTATAGGGGGAGGTGAGCTTCACTTGTTTGCAAACTTGAAGGTGTTGGATTTGAGCTACAATCAGCTTTCTGGAGAGTTGCCAGGATTTGATTATGCTTATGAGCTTGAGGTCCTTAGGCTCGGTAATAACAGGTTCTCGGGCTTTATTCCCAATGACCTATTAAAAGGAGATTCTCTTCTTTTAACTGAACTGGACTTGAGTGCCAATAATCTCTCAGGTACCACTTTAGTGTTTGTTATAGCTTTAATCATTAGGGTTAAAGACTTGAACCTCCCCTGGGGTTTGCACTTTCCCAAAATGCAAAAGTGAGGTCCAAGTCCTTTATCTTAATATTTAAAACAATGTGATAGTTGTTTTGAATTTATGCTCGTTAGTGAGTCATTTAGCTGTTTGTAGAATGTAAATTGGTTTATCATACTTCTTTACGCAATAACACCCTTTTTCAGGGCCTATAAGTATGCTTCTGTCAACAACTTTACGTGTCCTCAACCTTTCTTCAAATGCCCTCATTGGTGAACTTCCCTTGCTTGCCGGAAGCTGTGCTGTGATTGATCTATCAAACAACCAATTTGAAGGAAATCTAACCAGAATTTCCAAGTGGGAAAATGTTGAGTATCTTGATCTTAGCCAGAACCGTTTGACGGGGTGGATTCCTGACGTATCACCCCAACTTTTGCGTCTGAATCATTTCAACCTCTCTCATAATTCTCTCAGTAGCTTTCTGCCTAAAGTTATTACTTGGTATCCAAAGCTTAGAGTCCTAGATCTCAGTTTCAACCAAATATCTGGTCTTCTTCTGGCTGATTTGCTAGCTTTACCTACTTTGGAAGAACTCTACCTTGAGAATAATTTACTTCAAGGTGCTATTGAATTTTCTCCCCCTTCAAACACTAAATCGAACCTTCAAATTCTTGATCTTTCACGTAATCAGCTAAATGGCTATTTTCCTGACGAATTTGGATCATTGGTTGGACTTCAAATGCTCAATCTTGCATGGAATAATATGTCTGGTTCCCTGCCAACTTCCATGGTTGACATCAGCTCCATAACCTTGTTAGATTTATCCAAAAATCATTTCACAGGTCCTTTACCAAGCAATTTATCCAACACCCTTTCAAACTTCAATGTTTCTTATAATGATCTCTCAGGAGTTGTACCAGAAAATTTGAGAAGGTTTCCTAGCACTTCTTTCTACCCTGGAAATAGTGGTTTAAGTCTTCAAGGTGGTCCTCCTGGATCGAGCAGGTTTCCAGCTCAAAAGCATAGAAGGAAACCTATCCATACCATTGTGAAGGTGGTGATAATAGTTTCTTGTGTGATTGCAGTCATTGTTCTTATCATGCTTGCTATCTTCATACACTACGTTTGCTTGTCAAAGCGATCTCCTCCTGATCCTTTGACAAGTAAAGCTATCCGCAGGCACAGTCCTACAGATCCTTCCAGTGCCAGTGGAACAGGCAGTGGAGGTGCCTTGATGGTCTCGGCAGAGGATCTTGTTGCATCAAGGAAAGGATCATCATCTGTGGTAATCAGTCCTCATGAGAAAATGGCTGCAGTAACTGGCTTCTCACCATCAAAGAACAGCCATTTATCATGGTCCCCAGAATCTGGGGATTCATTTGCTGCTGAAACCCTTGCCAGACTGGATGTGAGGTCACCAGATCGACTGCTGGGTGAGCTGCATTTTCTTGATGATACAATC
>JANZXP010000002.1:27315882-27326148 GCA_027576715.1 Erythroxylum flavicans
TCATTTTCTGTAATCTCTACTTTATTTAGATTCTAGGACTCTATCAATTATCATTCTTTGCATTAGCATTCAAAATATACTTAGGAATAAAAACTCCGGTACCTAAATTTATGATTGATACTAAACAATTCTCTATGATCTTCAGCGTCCTTTTGACACACAACAAAAGTCATAAACCAAATTTAGTTACATCAATAGTTGTAACTTGTGGAAATAGATCTTCATCTATCAATATGGTTTGATCGAGTTCAGTGAAAAATAGAACTACCTTCTTGTTCTAATCTTGAATAGCATTCTTGAGTCCCCAGTATGAATTCGTAGGGTGATTCCATACATTGTGGCACTATCAGTTATCCCTCCCTCAAATATATTCCTTTGTGAGAAGGCAAAAGGCTCACTTTTTACCCTAATGTTTACACCAATAGACAAATTTAACCCTAAAGTTCTAGAGTGTACAAATAAAACCCTAACATTTGGAAAATATTTTAATATAATCCCAAAATAACAGAAAAGATGACAACTATATGATATCATCAGTTTCTGCCAGGTCATTACTAACTTATCAGTTTTTAATATTATTTGATTACGTATGTGGATCTCAGTTGCTACCCCAGATCTATTGTGACTATATAGAATCTGCTTTCTTAAAATAAAAATTTAAAAATAAGGCCATGGTAGATTGAAATAAGACTAGATCAAATAAGTACAATCGTGGACGTTTTCCTCTTCTTCCCATTAGCCCTTTTGCAAAAGGTTAAAAATGAGCCAAGAACCAAAAGCTGAAGAACACACCTCCAAGTAAACTGCTCCATTTTGGTACTGGAAGATAAATGATTTCACAAAATCCAACCGAGATACCTACCATGTTAACCATTATGATTGTGCAAAGAGGTACAATGAGAATGTCCATTTGAAGACATAGAGATTTACAAACTCATCGTCAGTATCATCACCTACTGATTTGGATGTTAGGGTGAATGATATCTCAATGCTTGTAATCACCTTCAACAACCCCTTGAGCACGACAACAAGATGAGCGCTTGAATTTATAAATTACTTTATAAATTTAAAAAAATTTTGTCGGAAGATCTTGGATTATTTTATAATTTTAAAATAAATTTATAAATTATTTTATAAATTTTAAAAATTATCTAAAATGGTACCTATCCTTACAATATTATATACTATACTTGAACCAGATCTGACATTGGTATGTTCGTAACATTGGTTTCTTTCGAATTTTCTAGTCTAAGAAATTAAACTGAACGGACAAGCTGGATTTGGTTTAACTACAGACTATGGAGGGAAACTGACACTCCCTTGTTTGGATCATTCCAAACCCATTCAAGCCCATGCTTAGACTTCAATTCAACAAATAAAGTTAAAGGACCCACCCAAAACCAAAAACCATGCTCGCTGACTTCAAACTGTCTTCCGTTAACATCTCTCCTATTCTCCACTAAAACTCGCATGGAGTCGCCGCCTCAGAGCCCCAACCGCTCAATTTGGAACTCTGCTTCTCGTTCTCCTCCCAGAAATGTTGAAATTAAAGAGACAGGTGATCATATGTCCATAACGTTGCAGGAATGGCAAGGATGGGGCCCTGTGTCTCCTGTTCCTGCAAAGGTTCTAGAGGTTGTTGATGATTTGAAGGTTTTGGAGAGAAACATTAATGCCCAGATGAGCTTTGGTCGCAATGGTGGAAAACTTCAAGTAAGCTGCTCACAGGACCTCTGTTTAGATTATAATTGACATATAAAAGTCCAACAAAAAAGTTGCCACCTTTATCATGCAAGTAATGGAAATTGTGTGAGAATTCTGTCTTTGATATAGGGAATATATCGTAATAACACGATTGGTTTTGCTTTCCTTTTATTATTTATTTGACTTGTTCTTTATAACGTCAATTTTCAGCTGATTTAATTTTTGATCAAATTCAACTCAAGTTGATTGAGACGTGGCTCATTTACACCTTCTTAAATTTTGATTTGCTTGTTACCTACTTATGATCTATATACTTCTTAAGTTTGCTTTTCATTAATCTGAGTGGAGCTCTGTTGTATGAAATGAATTCATGCAGTAACATGTATGAGCACTTCATTCTCATTAGTCCTATTTATGCTGTAATAAAATTCCAATATGTTCTGGTTTATGCAACTTACAGTTTCTTTTGGATGTTTTAACAAATATACATATTATGTATTTCTTCAAATATGTACAGGATATGCTTACATGCTTGTATGTAATAAGCATTCAAATTTTAGCGAAATTCATTTACAAGTGTTCTGACGGTTTCTTTTTTGATGTTATCAACCTTCTATGCAAATGCCAGGGACATTTTAAAGTTCAAGAGGATAAAAAACAAAGAGCAACATATCAGGCAATAAGTGATTCTGAGCAGAAGATTCAGTTCTTTTCAGCTAGACAAATTGCTTGTCGTTTGCTTGGAAGTAGAGGTTATCTTTGCCAGAAGGTATATGTTGCTTTGTAGTTCATAGTAACATCACCTGGGGTTAATCCATGATATTTTCCACCTATTTATGGGGTTTTGTTTCTAATTTCTCTTTCCTTTCCATTTTTTTCTGAGAGATATCAAGGATGGTAGGACTATGATTGGGAGCTGTGGTAGCATCTGAAATTTTGTCTTTCACTTCAACTTCTCTTTTTATCTGATGTGAAAGCTTTTGATCTGCAGTGCTGGCTTCCTATGGAAGAAGATTGCATGTGTGCAAAAATAAAGCGCTGCTCTATGTGGCATGGTATACGATTCTGGTTGTACATGCATCCGAAGGTTAAGATCTTTTCTTCATATCCCATGTAACTATATGATGAACACTCCTATCATGCCCAAATGCCCAAATTCCTAATCAATTTGTTTCAGGATTTTTTAAGACAAAACAATACTGGAAAATTGTTGTGGCAAGTATTTGGAGTTCATTCAGCCACTTTATGTCTTTTTGGTGTAGCAGAAGATGAGGACATCATGTGGAGTGCATTTCAAGTAGCAGGTTAGTTCTAATTGAGCTTTGTGAAGCATTCAGGCATACAACTAGGACATAATGAACCTGACACTTGAATATTATTGGACATTTAATAAGTTTGAGTAAAAGTATTTACAGTCTTATGACATTAATACTCATAAGCACCATACTTTGTGTACTTTTGATTACCTAAAGGCGCCATTATTATCAGGAAAAAAATTATGTTAGTTTTTCTCACTCATTGTCTCGCTGATGCAAACAATACATAAAACATGATAATGATTACTTAAAATTAGTGGTGAGCAATTAAGTTCTCATCCTATATAAGTGCAGCAGGATACCTGCCGAACCTGTTGACGTCAGTTTATGCAACCAAAATGCAGGAAAAAACAATGTTTGGTGTCTTTATCCCAACAACAATACATTGCAAAAGTCACTTCAGGATGCTCTCAAAGAAGGATTTACAGCTGATCTAGAACATGATCCCACTGCGGTATACTTTCTTACAGGATTATTATATGTTTTCTCCTTCTAATGTAGCTTGGTATTCTTTTGGAATGGAAGCTTATTTTGGATTACTAGGAAGTTATGTGTTGTTTCCTTGGAATGTTCATAAGAAATCATGGTTAGTTGAGAGAAGTTGTCAATTCAAACTACTATACTTTAAAATGCACAACTTTTGTTGCATATGGTGTGCATATCTGAAGGACTAATATTACTGATGTGATTCCTGAGTAATAGCTCTATAGGTGTTGTTTTGATGCAAAGTTAAGGAGTGACATAGATTGATCAGGAAGTTGTAATTATTTAAGCTACAGTTCTTGATGCATGAAAAAATAATACTTTTATTTTCCTTGTTACAGAAGTAAAATATTCCTTCTTTAATTTGTCTTTGTTACTTAAGGTTTAAGTCTATTAAGGAATAATAAGAATCCTTGTTAAATATAATTTTCTTTTTTTTTAATAGTTTAGTGGGTTTTCCTATTCTATTAGGACTACAGTTTCAAGTCATATATATATATATATATATATTGATTATGTTTCCAATGGTCAATGAATAAGAAGATAGAGAAAATTTTCAAGTGTGGAACTTTTCTAGGCTCTTGAAGTGATTTCTAGAAACATATTGGTGTGATTCTAATGGTTTTATTTATTTGGAATTCTTAGGTTGATTCCTACTTTTCGATACAAATTAGGAGCAATGCCCGCATGTATCCTTTATCTCAATTCCTTTTTTCATAAATTCTAGCCCAAAAATCCTCAATTCTAGCACCCTTCTAGTAGCTCTCGATTTATGGTTTATATGTATGTCATCAAATTGTTAGAATGTCCGCTGTTTGTCCTAGATCAATTTTAGCTTGGTTATTGCAGTAATATAACTGATTGATAGAATATGCTGAGATCTGAAAAAGCTTGACTCATAATTCCTTAATATAGATCTGAAATGCATGATGAGTACTCATCATGCTTGGAACGTAAAATGTCAGTATGGGGAAAAGACATGCCTTAACCTATCAAAATGTGATCAATAGTTATGATGATGGTTAGGCTAGAAAGCATACGGTGATCAACCAGAGACTAGGTTGTTCCACCATTATCCATAAGCAAGCAGTCATCTGGGATCATAAAATGAGAAACGTGGAAAGAAAACTGGATAATAGAATTTCATTTGCGGTGCTTTTCTTTGCTGCTCAAGCTTTTGCTTCCAGGAACATCTCAATGTACTTATCTTGTTACAGAACTATAGACTAGGGGTATTGATCTAGCCTCAAAACCTCCACCAATGTTTCCTCAATTATTTATTTCAATTAAACCCTCAAAAAAAATATTTATTTCAATTAATGGTTGTCAGTTGTGCAAATATAGTGACAGGATTTGAATGGAATTAAATCTCAAGTTTGTTCAAGCTTTTACCACATCCTTGCAATCATAGCCACTGCCTAGTGGTGAAGAAAACAGAAGCAAAAAAAATATTAACGGGACACTCTGGATTTGAATTTCAGTTTGCAGGTTTCATTTTTTCTTTTTGTTCAAATGGTTGTCACACCACGTTAACTCATTCCTTTTATCAAGTATAAATTTTTTTTCTTTGTGATGTAGCCAAATGGTGATTGTCTTGTATGACCCACTTCACAGATGAGTGATGGTAAATCTGTGAATTTTGTTTTGATTGATGGTACATGGAGCAACTCTTCTGCGATGTTTAGGCGTCTAAAGGTAATAGAATAAAGCTCTTTTTGTTGCTTTTGGTTGATGGATCAAATCCCAGAGTCATGTCATTATAGAATGTAGTTCTAATTGTTAGGATGCAACAAGCAAGTACTTTTCCTTGCTAAGTCTGTAGTTTCATCTTTAGCTTTCTTTGATTTAGCGTATGTGCTTGATATTCTTATACAGGAAAAGGCCAAACATGTTTGGGGAAAGGACGACATGTTTTGCGTCTCTCTGGCAACTGGTGGATCTGCAATGCATATGCTGCGGTGAGATATACCCTTGCTCAACTATCTTCAATTGGAGATTTTATTTTATCCTACTTTTATCAATGTATCACGCACACAACACCACCCACAAACACCCCTGTTTATCTAATTATTCTTCGAATTTCTAGTATGTATTACATTTTTGTGAGCTGTATCTGTTAATGTTATCTGAGGGCAGCCCCCAGCCATCATGGGATCGTACCTGCACAGCAGCTGCAGCAATTGGCCTTCTGTCTGAGCTACAATGTCTTCCAGGGTTTGACTCTTTTCAATTGGGTGAGCAGGCTGAAGCTTTACAGAATGCTTTAGTTGTTTTATTGGAAGCACTAACAGCTCGGCGACTTAGAATGGGCCGGTCAATAACACGTAAAGTGAGACACAATCGTGATATTTGTTGATCACTGGTGCAGAATCAGATTTGAATTTTCTATTTGGGAGTTGATCAATTGTAATTTTTGTTTTTTATTTTTAATGACTTTTTTAAGAATCCTATGGTACCAGTTGTTGCTTTGTTGAATTTGCTTAGATCGAACCTATCGAATTTTCAATGGTTGGCTGTTTACAAACTACCTGTACCTACCGTTTCTTTTTTGGGATCAATATCAATAATGCAGTTCATCAAACGATAAACTTAATACGAATTAATTATAGAGCTATGACACAATCAAACCTTAATAAAGAAAATGTTAACTTGAATCGTATCAGTCTCTATTGGGGTTATTACTCATTTTTGTATTTGCTGTTTTATTTTTTAATTATTTCTTCAATTAATCGGAGATAAAAAATCGAGTTCTATTCGCTCTCTCTTTTTAATTCAATAAATTAAGATTTTTTAATTAGTAATCAAGAATATTGGTAAAAACAAAAAGAAGATACGCATGATTCTTTCTATAATTTTCTCTTATATTTGTTGAGGTGAAACTGATCCAATTCAAAGTTGTTGTTTAAACCGATCGATCATAGAAGAAAAATTTTGATGAGTATGCAAAGAATTCTTTAGGTTATTCTATAATCTTAATCTGAAACTGCCCAACTTACTAATACTCATTAGCATGCATTTAGTACTTCACATGTTGCTGGTCTAGTTTATGGACTACGCAGATAATTGAAGAATTTTATGAGATTTCTGACATGGCATATTGTGGATAATGGAATACATGAAGGAATTATTTAGTTGGTCAAAACTTTAGAACTAGCTTGTGTTGATCTACATGTTGCACTTAGGATCCACGTTCTAATCATATGTGTTCAGCGCTCTTTTTGAGAATAATTTGTTAGCTTGACGTGCATGTTCTGCTTGTAGGTCTTTTTTTTGTGTGCTTCCTGCTAACTACTATCATAAGCAAACATCAATTTGTCAGTACGAGGTAGAATGCTAGTTAGGATGCTAAACCGCTTCGAGTGACAATTCTGAGGACACCTAAAAGTCTACCGAAAAGTTTATATATAGCACATCAATAGGAAACAAGATCACTAAGCAAAGCTGTTTGTTTTAGCATAATGTAAATTTGTAAACCCGATAACCGCACAACGCACAAATTGTACGTATCATACACAAGAAAGATATCCGACTTATTCTGCGCATCGTTCTTCATTTCTTTACCTATATTTAGAAAAGTAGTAAAATTAGAGGCCAATAACAACTAAAGTGAACGCTTTGTATGAAAGATGTAAAACGGGAGGGGGATGCGAATAGAGCCTCACGAGAGGAGGGGTGGAGATCGTTTTACATCTCCAGAAAACATAAGAATCATTAAAGCAATGCCCAAAAAAATCAGAGATATGTCATGCTTTTTCATTCTTTGCTTCTTCCTCTTGATCGGAATTGCCACTTCTTCCTCCCTCATTTCGTGTAAGATCTTTTTACTGATTCTCTTTATTTGTTTTCTTTGTTTGCTTCTCATTGGTTTCTTGTTTCCTTTAAACACAGATGATCTGTTTGAAGGTCATGGACAACCAGGTGGCCGATCCCTTCTTCAGATGAAAAAGAGTAGGTATCCTATTTTTCTGAGAGAATTGACTTGTTACGTTAAAAATTAATTATTGGCATGTTAAAGTGGGGTGGGTGTGTGCAGAATGCAATGTGAGTTTTGAGACTGCAGACTATAGCGTCTTAACAAGCAAATGCAAAGGACCAACGTACCCGCCGCAGCAATGTTGTGGGGCTCTGAAGGAATTGGCTTGCCCTTACAGAGACGCCTTGAACGACGTCGAAAGCGACTGTGCTGCAACTATGTTCAGCTACATTAACCTCTATGGTAAATACCCTCCTGGCCTTTTCGCTAACTTGTGCAGAGAAGGCAAAGAAGGACTTGATTGTGAGGCCATCAAGGACAAAAATGGAGCTTCTCATAGCTCTCCATTTACTCCGTTCGTGCTCCTCGCAAGTACGCTCGTTCTACTTGTAATTGTCACCTAATCATTTCTTTCTTTTTATACATTTGTTTAAATAAGCTCCTATTCAAGATTCCATTTTCTATTATTTTAATTCTCACTTATATTATTAACAATAAATTATTATAAAATTAATAATTATAAAATAATGCTATTTTTTATATTGAAAAATTGGGAATCATGAGAACTTATCATTTTTTTACTTTATAATTATTGAAAAATAACATTCTGTTATGCAAATGTGATGAAGACATTAAAGTTGAAGAGACCAAAAATATGAGGCGATAAGTGATTGTTAATTAGTAGAACATTGCTTGTCGTTTGCTTGGAAGGAGAGGTTATTTTGCCAGAAGGTATATGTTACTTTGTAGCGTACAATAACATTACAAGGGGTATAACATCCTTTTATTCAATATATTCTTACTTTCTCAAAAAAATAAAAATAATCCATTTTATTAGCTATTCATAAATGCCTCCTTCAAGGACTATCGGTTAATTATTAACTCTTCATAAACTTAATTAGTTGGATCAATAATTATAAATGATTGAAGAAGATAATAAATTAAATAATACTAATTATAAAGAATAAAATAATTTATGAATAAGCTAGATTTAGGAAAGATGTTTGACTCCAATAACTTGATTTAATGAATAATTCTAGTTTTTTTGTATTACAACTATTTTCTTTCTTGAGATATATAAATTGTATCTTTAGATTGAATCAATTGAAATATATTTCTAATTTAAAACAACATAAAAATGCATTAATTCGCTTTATGAATTCTATTGATAGGTTTTACTTTAACCTAGGAATTAGTTCTTATGGTTCTCTTAAGTAACTCATGTTTAACCGCACTACAATAAAATATGGAGTTTAAAGACACAAAAGGTGAAGTTTTTATACACCTTTTTGCATCTTAAAAATAATTTTAGACGTATATTTAAGTGTAGAGCGAAATGCAACAGATGAGAAATAAAATAATGTACCACTGAAAGATGTGTTAACCTAGCATATAATAACCTAACTTATAATATTCACACATTCACATTTCCATTGTTCATGCATCCTGTAACCATCCCTTGCATCCCATGACTTAGCAATTCGACTTTTTCTCTCAACCTAATCGTAAGAACTAACTGACCAACTCCATGAATCAAATGCACTAAAAGCAGCCAAAATAATTCACACTGAGCATTTAATAAAAATATGCACAAAATGCAATTTTATAACTATACAACAACAAGAACAATAACCCCGTAAAAATCATATTGATACGTGGGGCCTGGGGAGGTCCAGAAGTACGCAACCCTACTCCTAATTGGTAGAGAGATTGTTTTCAAATGATTTACATGAAAAAAAGAATAAATAACAAACAAATAAGTAAATATTTAATAAGCAATCCATAATGCCTTGAAATAATGAAATAAGAGTGTATTAGGGAAAAAAACAAAACCTCGATGTTGCTAAAAATATAGTGAAGAAACTGTAAAAATAATCACAAGGCTGTATAAAATGGGGGGTTGGGAAGGGCATAGGACTCCGGAAATCTATCAAAAAAACTAAAGCGAGGCGGAATTTTTAGAAAACATAAGTGAAGGATGCATATTGAAATGAGGAAACATAGCCTTGACACCTATTTCATAGGGCAAAATACAGTAACTACATGGTAAAGTGTAGGGTTCGCAGGCATCCAAACATAGGGATATATTGAATTGCACAATAGTGTGCCTCAGTAGCAGGGATAATATAGGAATTATATAGTAGGGTTTTTAAAAAACATGAGGCTTACATGGTGATGAAGCAGGGCTGTGTTGATCGAATTGAATATAGGAAAAGGTAACAAAAAAGTCATGGATAAATAAGGAGAATACATGCAGGCGTGTGCGACCCATATTGTAATGTAGTCCATTTTATTTCTTTTTGACACCTAAATGCAACATCAACATGGTTTCATATTATAGTTACCAGAAGGCATGTTCTATAACACGAGGTAGAAAACCTATGGCATAAGGGATGTGTTTGAAAGTGGCATATTTTGTTTCTTTTTTGTCTATTTTAACAGGTGAACATGGGAGAAACATAACGTAGTGTATGTGGACACAACTCTTATACGAGGCCATATACTAGGCCATGCTATAAAGTATCACATTTTTCTTTTCTAACTATGTCAATATAGGGCATGAAACAGGGTTGTGTAGCTCCTGTGTTGAACTTAAAACTTGCAAAACCAAAAATACATTAAATCCAAACACTTATCAATATTCAATGAAGTAAACTAGAAAATGATACTTTGTAACACCCCACTCCCGCCGAACCCGAACCCGATATCGATTGTGATACCCGAATCCGTGCCCCGCGAGGGTGGCGTGTCACATCACTTAACAAAACTCGGTACATATTTTTTTTTGAA
>JANZXP010000002.1:27326248-27339298 GCA_027576715.1 Erythroxylum flavicans
GTGGACTCACCCTTGACCAAAGAGGACAATACTGAGTAAGGTTGGATGCCGCGGTATGTCCCGCAAACACACGCCGCAGTATCACCTGCAAACACCTACGGGTGGGGTGTGGGGTCCAACAGCTTTAATCAGAGCAGACGAAGAGGCTTTCAAGTTGTTAAGTTGTCTTGTTAAATTATCAATCTTAGCTTACATTTCTGTAACTGAATCGATAGCAATGGCTCCCTTTTGATTACAAAAGGTTGATTGCTACTTACTTCGATCTAACATCCAAAGGCAACTATTATTCGCCATTTCTTCTAGCAAATCCCCTACTTCTTGAACTATGTTACTCATTAGAGATCCTCTAGAAGTTGCATCAATTGTGCCACTTGTAGGTAAATTAACTCCATTATAGAAGATTTGTAATAGGAATTCTTTGGGTAGGTTATGGTGATGACATCTCCTCTATAAATCCTTGTAATGTTCCTATGCTTCATATAGTGAATCTTCGTCATTCTGTTGGAAATTTGTGATCTCCTTTATTAACCTTATTGTTTTCGTCAGCGAAAAGTACTTGCCTAAAAATGCATGCAGCAGCTGCTCCAATATCGTGATGTTTGTCAGGTTTAAGGAGTGATACCATAGTTTGGCTCTATCTCTTAGTGTGAAGGGAAAGAGCCTCATCCTAACGACATCTTCTGACATTCCATTATATTTAAAGGTATCACATATTTCAATAAAATTCACCAAATGGACATTAGGATCCTCATTAGCTAACCTATAAAACTACACGTTGGTCTACAACATATTTAGCAACGTTGGGTTGATCTCAAACAATGTCGATTGCACCAGTGGTCAAGCCTTATGAAATCCATTAGGGTTCATTATTGGTCTCCTTGATTAAATTCTTTTGCCATTGTTCTTTTGATTTGTTTTTATCGTCTCGCTCTTTGGATTGCTTGTTCTTGTCTTGTGATGTCAACAGCTGGAGTTTCTTTGATCTTGCTTGAAATCTGAGTAATTCTTGTGTTCATGCAGTAGTAAGGACACAAAATAGCAAAAACTTCCTTAAATCAAAGGAATTCAAAAAGTCCTAAACTAAGTCCCTAACAATGGCCCCAAAAACTTATTGAGCAAGTTTTATATCTAATAAAACTCTCAATACCCACAAGTATACGAATCATATCATCTAGTATTGAAAGGTATCAAATACGAATCATATCATCTAGTATTAAAAGATATCGATCCCATGAGGAAATAGGTAAAATTAATTAAACCTAACTTTGGCTAAAGTATTAAAATATGATTAGAGTGAAATAATGACAGAAATTAAAACAATTAAAGAAAATCAAGCACATAAACAAATAACAATTGAGTTGCAAAATTTAATTAAGTTTGATCGAGGAATGCTTAAGATTTATTCTTTTATTATTTTGTTCCTATAATGATTATAATCTAATTATAGGTCAATCTAACTTTTCCTAAGGGATTGATTAGTCTCTCTCACTAATTTATTAACCCTAATTGAATCTGAAATTCCAAATTTTGTAACTTCTCGATTCATAAAACTTCCTAATGTTTTCAATTAGATCTGAAGTTATCTATTGGATAATTAAGTTCTCACACAAGATCTCTCTTTGAATGATCGTTGATTTGATAATTTTGTGGCTTATTAAATCACCATCTCTCGTTGCACAACCTAATCTGATTACTTTTGACTAAGATCAAAGTCACAAAATAACTTTAGAATAAACCCTAATCTAGAAATTAGAAATTCATGAATGTAATAAAAATCTGGGAGTTCAAGATACACATCAAGTTTGATGAAATTAGCAAAAGGAGAGAAAGAAAAACTCAATTTGGAGCTTGATATAGAAAACTGGAATTCTGGATGTTCTTCTTGATCTCCCTTATTTGATCCACTTCTGTTAGATGACTGCATATCTTAGGCTTCTTTTCGTTCTTCATATGTGTCTTAGGGTTCTGGGGGTGTAACTAGGGTTTTCCCCTTTTGATCAGTTCCAAAAATGCCCCCAAACACTAAAGCTGATGGAAAAAGTTACGCCTGGGAAGCCTTTATCATCATGATTCTGGAAAATTGCTCTTTATCATGATTGTTACATGGGAGTCATAATTGTGACTTTGGAAAATTTGCTTCTGTCACTATCGTGACTTTGCCCATACAGCTCCATGCACGTCCATCACCTTTTTTCTTCATTCATTTGTTCTTCAATACTAACAAACACATTAAACACCTTAAAAACATAAAATTAAGATTGAAAACATGCTCTCAACTACACAAACACTTAGAATATAAAAAACATGAAAATTAACACAATTTTAAGCCTATACATTTGATAATCATCTAATAAACACATATAAATACACTAAAACACCAATCAAAATATAGTATAAACTACACCTATCAACCAATAGTGGAAAACTATCCATAAAGCAAAACTTAAGACAATTCCATATTAGATTCACTTCCAAACAAGATGATTATTTATAGGTACAAACTGACATCACTAAGGCATAACAAGGTTATCTAACTCAAATTGATCTAATGAATGAACCTAATAGATCAGTTGAAATAACAAAGTTTACATCGGCTAAGGGATTTATGAGCAATTAGGAGACAAAAATAGGAGACTTTACACCATCTTTGAGGAGGTCTAATAGAAAAGAAAAAGCTATGAAAGCTAAGAATCCCTCATTTTAATCCCCTCATGTCAATAATTACCTTAAATATGAGGAGGCTCAATGACCTTAACAAATAATAAGAACCCTTTAATTACCTATAAGGAATAAAGTCAGTTATTTTTGGCCTTTTGGAATCAAGATGAATGAAAGTAGAAGTAAGGATATGTGGTTCTTCCAAAAAATATGGTCAACTCTCACAACCATAAAGAACATGTCAGTGGAATAATAGTGGTAGGATATGACCTCATGATGATATTAATAGTTTTTCAATGAGTGATCAAGTTATCCACCTAAATGTTAAGCTTAAGCAAACTAGTACAAAATTACGCTTAAGCTTCATATATGGAAAAAATTATGCTCTTTAAAGACCTGAATTGCGGAAGTTATAGAACTTAATAGATCAGGTGTAAGTAAGCCATGACTCTTTCTTAGAGACTCCAGTTGCATCTTATACTCCATAGTGATGAATGGGCATAATAACCCCTCGTAATGAACTCAGATCATATCGAACTAAGATAAAGGTAACAAAGCTCAGTTATAAAAGGAAACTATTCCACTTAGAACCATAAAAAAAAGGGAAATGGTTCCTAATAAGGAAGCTTGATAAGGCAATGAAAAGAATCAATAATGAATATAAGGATTCTAGGAAAGAAAAGCTATCTTCAACTAGTAACTCACCTTAGACTACCCTACCATTGAGGTCCATAACATGGTAAATGTCACCAAAAGAATCTCACCCTTTAGGTTCTTCAATTACCTCCCAAATTTAAATGGATTTTAAGAATAGTAGTGGAAGGCATAAACCTAGAGATGTAGTGATATGAACAGTTCAAATGTATAATGAAGCTCAAGGAAGTCAAAAGGAACCTAAAGAGACTAAATGACGAAGTTATAAGGAGTAAAAGACTAAATATTGAATGCAATAACCAAATCTTTTACTAGGAATAGGAGGAACTTTATTGAAATCGCCTAAAAATAGAAGCTGAATGACAAGCTTTAAATCAATACATAATAGTACTTGAAACAAGCAATTCGATAAAAGAAAGAATATCAATGCTATAAGATGGTGACAGATGCTACTCTTACTTCTTTAATTCCATTCTCTCAAGAAAGAATTCAAACAAAATATGCTCTTTTAATAAAGAAAACGGAGAAATTATTATAGGGAATAAGGTTATAAAGGAAGAAACTCACAATTATTTCTATAACACTTTGGGAGCAATAGGGGCTCAAAATTTATAAAATGAATTTATAAGACCCTTTTTTCCAGAAGCACTCATAAGCAACCAGTTGAATGACTTAATATAGCCAATCAATGAACTGGATGTTGAGATTGCTGTGCAAAAGTCTCAACCCTCATAAGGACCTACCTAGATAGGTTGAATGGTTTTTTTTTTATAGAGAAGTATAGCTATGGATAAAAGATCTTGTAGTTAAAGTTGTCTTGGAATTTTTCATCTTTAGCAACTCCTTAGAAAAGTTAATAAAACCAAAATTTTCCTAGTCCCTAAAGTGCCAAATCTGAGCTAACTTAAGGATTTTAGACCTAAAGCTTGCTGCAATATTCTATATAAAGTCATTTCCAAAACCTTTGCGTCAAGATTGAAATAGGTACTTAACTGATTCCTTAACAAAACTTAAGGTGCTTTCTTTTATAGCAAGAATACATGGGATAACATCTTGATTGATTACTTAAGAACTTCTTAAAGGCTACCAAAGTACCTCATTTCCTAAAAATTACTTCATAAAGATAGATTTTCATAAGGGATTTGACTTTATAACTTGGCAATTCATCTTACTCTCTAAGCATTTGGGTTCCCTTCAAATTTTATAACTTGATTGAACAATGCTTATTTACTTTCTCCTTTTGTGTCTTAGTTAATTGGAAGTAGATCAAGAAAATCAAAGGATGGAAAGGAATAAGACAAGGGGATCCCTTATCCCCTTATCTCTTCTCCAGTTATATGTACATCTTATTAAAGTCCACTAAACATAATATGTGTAAAAAGCCCTCCTTTATATATCATAGTAAATGTGGTAAGATTGCTCTTTTCAACTTATCATTTGTATACAACCTTCTTATGTTTTAAAGAGATAATTCTCAATATCTTAAAGTTTTGGAGAACTTTATCAAACTATTGAGTAAACTGTCAAGCTTAATTATCAATTTAGATAAGAGTTACTAATATCTTTAATTATTTATTTCCTAGGATAAGAACTATCATAACTTACTAGGATGATGATAAAAGACCCCTCCTTTATATACCTTAAGGTCCCCATCTCTTCTAAGAAGCTATCATATAGTGATTTTCAAGCCTTATATGATATAATGAGGGAAAGGATGAGTTTTTAAAGATATAGAAGTATATCTTTTGCGGGAAGACTTCAACTCGTCAAATCAATTGCAATACTATACATAGCACATGGTTTTACCAAAGTAGATCACTAAAGACATGAGAAACTAAAGAGAAACTTCCTTCATTTAGGTGATGCACACATGCTAACCAAAGATAAGTTAAATGGTCTAAGATTGGTTTATTAAAAGAGGAGGGATGACTTAGAGTATGGCCCATCAAAACATCTAGTAAGGTATTTCTTTGCTACATTTTCACTAATAAGGAGAACTTATGAATCTAATGGTCGTATGCCTACTACTTGGAGAATAAGAGTTTTTGGGATAGTGCTTCATAAACATTGCAACAAATCCTTAAACTAAGAAGTAAACTTTATTAGGAGATCAAACATAAAATAGGGAATAGGAATATAACTTAGCAATAGTTGATATTTGGAGCCCAAAGGGAATTTTATTTCTCATTCATAAAATTTTTCACCTTATACACATGTTAAAACCTCAAGCCAAGGTAAATGAATTTGTGGAAAAGAATGACTAGTATATCAAGCTTAGGGGCTCTTCTAACCTATAGAACATACTCCCATCTTATAAACCTTATCAAGTCCTTAAAGACAAGGTTTTATGGAAAAGAAACAATTTAGGTTCCTAAATAAACAAACAATGATATCAAGTATTTAGAGAGGTAAAGGAGGAGATACCTTGGAGAAAGCTAATTTGGTTTAATTTGAACTGCCTTAACATTGCATTTATTTTGCGACTGACCCTTAAAAACAAACTTAGTGCCCTCAACATGCTCAGGTATCAGCACATCACCAACCTCTACTTCACTATTTTTAACTCAGCTTATGAGACATGTGATCACCTCCTCTTTTAATGACTTTACTCAATGGAATTATAGGGGAAATATAAGATCTTTATTGTTATAGTTGCATGAGATAAATACAAAAGGAATTGTGAAATAGGTAACAAATAAGCATCACTTATTAAAGGAAGACCAAAACTTATTTATAGCGGCTTTCAATTGTGGCATTTACTTCATTTGACAATAAAGGAATGAGTGGCTCGTCAAAAATACTAGACTATATATTTCTACTTTCTATAAGTGAACACTCTTTTAAGGGAGTTTCTTATAACAAATAGGAAGCATTATTAAATATCACCTGACATGGCAAGTAGATTGAGGATTGAGCATGGATGATATTATAAAAACCACAAAGCAAGCTTAGAAAAAATGTCCACCATTACATCTAAAGCCTATAGATTGCCACTCCACTGGAATTTTGCAAGCCTACTACACTGAGTTCTATTTGCCATTGTAAGTTATTACTTGTAAAGGACAAATTACTTTCTATATCTTGGAACCTATATCTTTTTATATGAATATGGTTACTATTGCAAGAACCACACTGTACCGAGGTAGCTATGCTTATTGCAAGCTAGTCACTTAATTCTACTTAATTATATTAGTTTTTTTTTGTAAATCTCACTTTGGAAATGAAATTTATTTCAATTTCTAAAAAATATTAGGGAAACATAATATATGAGTTAATGATTATCCTTTCCATCACATAGTGATTACAAAAAGAAAATTCAAATGCCAAAATCAAGTCTATTAAATATAACAAAATTGTTTATGATCGTGAGTTTTTGTGCACATTTACTTAATTTATTCTGCCATTTTATCTATATATTTTTCTTCTTTTCTTTTAGTGTTAGGTAATTCATTCATCTATAAAAGTTGGATATAGCAAAAAAATGATGACATGATGGGTTGCTGCAAAAGAGGTGATATCTTCCTTTTTCACATCTTCCACATATCATTTTTTCATCCATTAATTTCATTGCAGTTCATGATCAACATACTTTTCTTAAAAACATTTATATTTCTCATTTAATTTTTCCATATCAAGTTCATTTTCAATTATATTATTGTTGCTTTTGTAATCATTTAGTATATCTTGTTGCTTTTGTAACATATCTTGTCTCTCTCATAATATGTTTAGTTTATCTCTTACTCTTGCAATATATCCAATCTCGTTGCTTTCTTAGCATTTTTTAGTTTCGTCGCTCTCATGATATGTTTAGTTTATTTATTACTTTTGCAACACGTTTAATTTTGCCACTCTTATGATATGTTTAGTTTTTCTATTGCTTTTACAATATGTCTAATTTCATTTCTCTTATAAGATGTATATTTTATCTGTTTTTCTTGTAATATGTCTAATCTTGTTTATCTCACAACACATTTAATATCATCATTATCATGATTAGTTTATCTATTACTCTAATAGTATGTATAATCTTATTACTCTTATAAAATATTCATTCTCATCATCTCATGATATGTTTAGTTTATTTTTTCCTCTTACAACATGCTGATTCCACCACTCTCATAATATGTTTGGTTATTTATTGATCTTACAAAACATTCAATTTCCATTGCTTTTAAGACATGATTTGGTTTTGTTTCTCTTGTAGTATGTCTAATTTTGTCACACTCATGATATATTTACTTTATCTATTCCCTTTGTAACATGTATAATTTCCTCATTTTTGCAATATTTTTAGTTTATTTATTGCTTTTATAATATGTATATTTTCAGCTATCTTGTGATATGTTTAGTTTATCTATTACTTATGCAATATGCCTATTCTCATCACTTATGTGATTTATTTTGTTAAAATTTCCATGGTGTATTTAATACCTCAGCTAGTCGCATATCATTCATGTTTTATCAAGTACTCCTAACTTGATTCAATAAAAAAACTTGTTATGATATTTGTCATTATAAAAAATGTCATCAAATATAATTATCATATCAAGTTTTCACTAATGTTTTAATTTTATCTAATTATAAGCATATTGCCTTGATGATCATTGATAGGAGCATATTATTTTAGGTATCAATAAAATTCTTTCATTTTTAAATAGGTCTCAATAACAATCATGTTTTCTTAAATTAGCCTATTGGTCCTAATATTAGTTATGTCATCTCAGAACATACATGTTGGTCTTAGCACCATTCATTTGAATCTTTATCATTTCACTCATTTACTTGACCAATTTTTTGGACCTATTTGAGGCTATTCAATGTTTTATTTTTAGGCATTTACTATACTTACTCAACCCATTAGAGGTTCTTCAGTATTGATTATTTACTGCTCATATTTTACTAGCGATTTCTCAATAATAATACTTTGATATCATATTAACCAATTGTTAGATTCCCATTTTCAATCATTTACCTATCTTATCTATTTGGATTTTAATGTGATACCTTATATTTACTTTTAAGCTCTAGGTAAAATAAAAAACATCTAGGTTTTAAACCATATATTTTATTTCTATTTCTTTTAACCATATGCTCTAATTTTAGTTAAAGACTTAAAAATCCATCCAAGTTCTTTCAATGTTCATTTAAATAAATGGAAACTACTCTAGGTTACAAGTTAAATGCCTATAAACCCTTTTGGGTCTCCTCTTAAAATTTCATCTATTAGCTTATAGTTAAATATATGGAACTCCCTAATGGTATCTAATTTCAATTTTAATCTAAGTACCTATATATTTATTTGTATTAATATTTGAGTTCTTGGATATTTTTATAGGTATCATATCAAAATTTAATTTGTAATTCTTAGGTACATCTTTAAGCTCTTAGTTAACTACCTAGAACCCACTCTAGGTCTCTAATCTAGCCCTATATATATTTTATTTAATTTTGAATATTTGGATGACTCTCTTAGTCTCTTATTAAAACTTTAATTTCAAAACCCTAGGTATTTCTCTTGGTTAATAGATTAAATACCAAGACACATTTCTAGGTCTCTCATTGCAACTTTAGTTTAAATCCTAAATACCTCTCTAAGTTTGTAAATTAAATACTAAGATATTTCTCCAGGTATTTCATTCTTATTATCCTAAGTATACCTCCTTTTATCTTTTAAGTTCTTTTGATCTTTTAATTAATCTTTTTTCTAGTTCGTGCACTTCATTTTTATTTAATTTGAAAGTCAAAATTAAGGTTAATTATCATTATAAACCTATTTTTATAAAACAAGAATATATGCAATCCATAAAACCATTTTTAGATTGGAAGGAAGGGCTGAAACAAAGTCAAAGAAAAACCATTCATTGGGGTAAAGAAATGCGAGCAATCCGCGGGAATAGCAAATGTAGCTTCCCATAAAATAGAAATCGTAAAGTAGAAGTCATAAACAATTAATTTTTATAAATTTTTTATTTTTATTTTTATTTAAAAATTAACAAAAATAAAAAATCAACCTTTTAATATATTTATATATACTATAGTCTAGTTTTCATAATCCTTTTTCACAATGTTTTATCATTTTCTTAAGCACGTTTATTTAATTAGTTGACGTAAAAGATAAATTCTATAGGGGTAAATGTAAACTAGAAATGAACTTGTGATCATAATTATGAGATTTATAATGCATTTAAGTATTATCCCTAAATTATTCTTAGTTATTGCTCTACTAAGATTGGACACTAGCTGATCAGAAAGACTAACATAAGTCGTGTTTCGTTCTTATGCATTGGTCAATTTGATAGACTACAATATGAAGATATTAAACAAATATTTGAGTTCTTATTAGAGATCAAATTTACTAAATTGACCCAACATGAGAATATTATTTTTACTCATGTTTTTATGGAAGGTCTCATTGTGATAATTGTATAAGTGATCTTTTGACTTAATATCTCCAAATTATCTCATATAAGGATTGTTATATTTTGATACTACATATAACTTATCCTAGTCAAGAGTATCTTAACTAAAAGTCATTGGATATGAACTATATGAAGGTAGTTGAGTGATCAATATATTATTCTTTACCTTAAAGTTGTTAGGGAGAATATTTCATTTTTCTCAATTAGTATTCATTTGAAAAATCCTTTGTCAAGGTGGAAGGACACTTTAAAAATAGTTTCTAAATGTCATTAATAGGATCAATTACTAATGGTTAAGAGCTAACATGAATGGACTCAAATAAATTAGACATTAATTCTGTCTTTATATCTAATCAGAATATTGAATAATAAAAAGATTGAAATATACAAAAAAATCCATAAAAAGGTTACTAAAACCACTTTAACATTTCGCATATTTAAGTATTTATGATTCATTAATAGATGTCAATCTTAATCTATGGATACAAATTGCTTAGTTTAAGTATTATAGATAAATTAAAAAAATTTAATTTATCCAATCTTGAATATGATTTGGTTTATATTCATTACTGATATATTTAGCAACCCAATGGCTCACACACAAAGAAAGGCCGATGAGAGAAAAGGTAATTTAATCAGGTTAAATTTGATTGTAAAGAAACTTTATGATCAAATATATGATATCTGATAAATAAGGAGCAATATTAGATATTAGATCTTATTTAGACCCAATTAGTATTTATTTAAAATTAATTATAATTCTAATTAAAGTTTAATTTAAATTATAGTCATATTTAAACTAAAGTACCAAAAGTTCTAAGTTGTATTATAAGTAGGGACTAAACTTTAATGGAATTACCACTTCTTACTTATCACTCTCTATACTGCTTGTAGAGTTTGCTCAACTTGTTCGTATAGATAAAGTTAGAGGCTAGACATATGTGCAACTGTGATGGTTATGACGATCAAATTAAAAGTGATTTGACAAAATTATTTTAAAAAGCATAAAACTGCATAAAACGATTTATATTTATTTTTTATTATGTTCTTATGTCAATCATGTTCTAAATATAAAATAATCATGAATTTCAAGAAATTAAACCAAAATTTTCGTTTTTTTCCTCTACATGTAAGAATAGATACTGTTCTAATTTTTTAACACACCCTTGATGTGATCCAGTTGGATAGGATAAACCAGATATGAAAAAATGGAATAAAAATGGAATGAAAAAAGGTAAACTCTTTAATCAATGGTGGCAACTGGTCTTGTAATAGAAGGTGTTAGAGTATTATACAAATCAGCTTCCTAATGAATGCCTTAGCCAAAATGAGGGGTATTATACAAATCAACTTCCTAATGCATTCAATAGGACGACAGTTCAAGAAGTCTATCCTTAAGGTTTTATGGTAACAACTTGCATGGAATAAGTACTTAGCTCCTAAGGTATCTTTTTTGCTTTAGCTTTCAATTAAGGGAAGATTCCCATCACTATATCTCATTAAGGGTGATTATAGATCATTGGTGAACCTTAATTGCATATTTTGTTTGGGTATATTGAGTCTATTAACCATTTGTTCTTTGACAATCCCTTTTTTAGCATGATATGGAGTGATATCCTGGATAGGTGTGGTATTATTTGTCAAGCTACAAATTGCAATCAAATTGTTCTCCAGGCCTCAAGCTTCAGACAACAAAGGAGGAATGATGCTAATCTTCTCCAAATTGCACTTGGTTGCTCAATTTTGAAGTTTACAAAGTTCACCTGGACTTGGTATTACAATCTGAAGAAGCAACGAATCAGAATGGGTAAGGCCAAGATTAATTCCTAGGAGAAGTTAAAGAAGCATATTAGATGTATGTTTGTGCCTCGTGAGTATGAGCATGTGAATTAAATTGACAAACATGAAACAAGATGATATAAGTGTGGAACAATATATTCATGAATTTGAACAGGTCATATTAATTTGTGACATTTAAGAATGTGAAGAACAAAAAATTTCTTTATTCATTAGTCGGTTGATTCCTACATTGAAAGAGAAGATTTAAGTACAAATTGTTGAGTCTTTTGATGAAGTTACCAAGTTTGCTCTTAAATACAGAAAAAAAAAGAAATTGATTATTGGATAATTGTTAAGGGTTTTTCGAGTTTTAAAGAATGTGTTAGTTTGATTCCCAAGCCTATTATTGAATAAAGAAGAAGAAGGAAATACCGAAAAATAGGAGTAAAGAATCGGTTTAAAATCCAACGATAAGAGCAATAAGCAATGCTACAAGTGTCATGGTTATGGGCACTTTGCATTTGAATGTGCAAATAAGCAAGTTCTTACTATGTAAAAGATCGAAGGCTTGAAGCCATGTTTGGATTTTAAAGATAATGACTAATAATATGAGGAAGATGCAACACCCAAAAGAGATGGAGATCTCTTAGTTCTTCAATGTGCTTTGCATTTACAATCAGAATTGAAGGAAGAGGAGGAATAACATGATCAAATATTTCGTAAACAAAGCAAGATTGGAGGAACATTATGCAATTTGATAACATATAGTGGTAGTTGCACCAATGTGGCATCTTTTTCACTCATTGATAAGGTTAATTTTCCTTTATGAGTTTATCCAAGTCTATGTTCGTTACAGTGGCTTAATAAAAATAAAGGCTTGAAAGTTACAAAACAAGCTTTTGTGAGTTTTTGAATTGGTAATTATCATGATAAATTAGATACATGTCAGGTTTTAATAGGACAAAATATAATAGAAACATCAAACATAATGGTAAAGTGTATATTACTTCCTTAGGTTTGAAGAAGATTAATTAGTAACCATTATCACTAACTGAGATTTGTACTTCAAAAGGAGATTTAAAAGGGCTCAAAAGTTTGTTCCTTAGTGCTAAAGCAGTAGAGAGAGAATTTTATGCACTTGTTGTGAAAGTTCCTCAATTGTTGGTGCCAAAGAAAGATGGTACTTGGCACAGGTGTATTGATAGTTATGCTGTGAATAACATAACTATCAAGTATGTAACATCCCGTTTCCAGTGAACGGGTCGGACCAGAGAAACGGGTCCAAGTGTGGTAAATGAATACATCTCATGCTCATGCAGTTGTGAATAGTGAGTTATGTGCATATAAGAATTTATTGTACATGCGTTCATGACAATTGTCCCGGTATAAGCGTAAATAATGAGGAATTCTTGCAAATGTGTCTTGTGAGTGATAAATTGAATTGGAGAGGTTCATAGTGATTCTCTAATTTTTAGAGAATTATGGAAATTTTCTGGGCATTTTTCGGAACTGTTTCCGGACCCGGAAAATTTCTAAGTGA
>JANZXP010000002.1:27390644-27402485 GCA_027576715.1 Erythroxylum flavicans
GAACTCAAACAGTTGTTAAAGTTGTAGGTTCTGCTCAAACACCTTCCTATTTTATCACTATACAGCTATATACAACTCAATAGTTGTTGGAGGGAATCTTGTATCTTGGAAAAGTAAGAAGCAAGATGTTGTTGCCAGGTCGAGTGTAGAAGCAGAATATCGTGCAAAGGCTCTAGCAACTTGTGAGCTTATTTGGTTGAAGCACTTAATTCAAGAGTTAAAATTTGTAGAAGTGTCACAAATGAAGTTATTGTGTGATAATCAAGCTACTCTCTATATTGCTTCTAACCCAGTATTTCATGAAAGGACCAAACACATAAAAGTTGATTGTCACTTTATCCAAGAGAAAGTTCTGTCTGGTTGTATCACTACTAGTCTTGTCAGTTCAACCAATCAACTAGCAGATATCTTGACCAAATCTCTCAGAGGTTTTCGTATTGAATTTATATGTAACAAGCTTGGTGCATATGATTTATATGCTCTAGCTTGAGGGGGAGTGTTGAGTTGTATATAGCTGTATAGTGATAAAATAGGAAGGTGTTTACTACTATTGATTGTATTTCCTTTTCTAGGGTTAGACATCAATTATATATATATGTATTTTTCAACTTATAGTAAATACGAATAGCAAATTCTTCCGAGTTTTACAATTACAATTGCAATATGTAAAATAAATTTCGATTATATTGTTTTCTTTGCAATGCTTGAGCAATTTATGTTAAATTAAAGGTAGTGCAAAACCTTGAATTTAGTTAGCTTGTTTGAATTTATGATTTTTTCTTATGATTTATTGAGTATTAAAAATTTTATGTTTAACGTTGCAGCTCCTCCATCAGTCAATAATGTCCGGATCATTGGCAATGTTGTTGAAGGCTGTAGCATAAAAGGAGCTGGAGATTATTTTGGCGGAAGAGAAGGTCCCAGTAAGTTTGAATGGTTGCGGGAGAATAAGGATACAGGGTCAGTGTTCTAATTTATGTTCTCATATAAAAAATGCAAGTGGAAGAATGGATAATCAACTTACTCTAGGGACATGGGTTCCTGCTCATGTTCTTGAAGAAGCTAACTTTTCACTTGACTTTGTTTCCAATCTCGTCTACAATTTGAGGCCTCTCCTTGTGATTTGAGTTAGAAGCTGGTTTTGTTCTTCTTTTTTACTTGAACAATTTTATGGTTGTGCTAAATTTCATGGTCTCCTTTCTATCAAGTGTGATCCCACTCACCATGAATTGCTTTGTCAAATGTTTTCATTTTTATACCCATGATTCTTTTGTGATGTTGTCATGTTTTCTTGGCAGAGAGTTTCTACTAATATTAACTGGCGCTTCTGAGTATACTTTAACTAAGGAAGATGTTGGGCAACGCATAGCATTTGTCTACATACCAATTAATTTTGAAGGTTTTAGCCATTAAATTCTTTTTTTTTTTTTTAAGGGTATCATGTTGGCAGATCATTTACTCTTGCAAACTGTCTCATGAATTATAACAAAAGATGGCATGCTTTGCAGGTCAAGAGGGACAACCAGCGTCAATAGTTTCCCATGCAGTGAAGCAAGGTAGACTACGTTGTGAACTTTTCTTGATTTGGTAGTAGCAGCATGCTATATGAATAACCCTTTTAACCTAAATAACCGGAATCCCTTTAATGCACAATGGCTTTGTGATCTAGTTGATGTGTTGTGATTGCCAGCTACTGAAAATGTTCACTTCGTGACAATTTCCTCCCTTGGTTGGTGGGTTTTCTGGACAAACTTGTTCAGAATTTATTCTGTCTTTGCAATAGGATAATTTGCTATATTCTACAAGTGTCTAGTAATGTCCAACTTGTTCCATCTCTATTCTTCATTAATTTATTTACAGCCACTTTCATCCTGGAAAACTATAACTTTCAGTTCTTTTTCTCATCCTTGACCTTGCTTTTTGTTTGAGATAAATTTCTCTTCTAGTTTTAGACAGTATTCATTTGTAGCTTTTATTGATTTCTTGATTAGACCATCTAGTGAATACCACCAACTGTAGTCCCAATTCCTTCAGAGAATTTGTAACAATCTGCTGCTTGGTGGATTCTTGAGTTGTGATTGCAAGCAGTAACTTTCAAAGGAATCCATATGTTTTTAATGTTTTGTATGCCTACTGTTTGTAATTATGCAGAACATGTAGGACAGTAACTAATCTATATGTGTGCTTAAATGATACATTTGAAGTTTGAAATTACATATTGGGGTCTTTGTCAACCTTAGTGTTTATGCTGGTATTGTATCATCATTACTTCTTTTTCAACATGATTTTTTGAGTAATTTTATTAGCAATTTAATGTTTAAGATTATTGCTACATGTTAAACAGTTTTACCTAGTGCATGGTCTACTTATAATGGCATTGTTTTGCCCCAATTCCAGCACCTCCCAAAGTAAACAACGTCAAGATAGTAGGAGATATCAAAGAAAACAGTAAGGTTACTATAATTGGTACTGTTACTGGAGGAACTGAAGGTTCAAGCAGGGTACAATGGTTTAAAACATGCTCGTCAATGTTAAATGGAGAGGTCGGTCTTGAAGCATTGAGCTTATCAAAAATTGCAAAGGTAGGTAATTTTCCTGTTATTCTGTGCATGAAAAAAATCAGAAACTTGCAATTACCATTATCACCAATACATTTCATGCCTTTTCTTATTTGATTAGGCTTTCCGCATACCCTTAGGAGCAGTTGGCTATTATATAGCTGCAAAATACACTCCTAGGACTCCAGATGGTGAGTCTGGTGAACCAGTATATGCAATATCAGAAAGAGCTGTTGAAAGTAAGTCAATCGGTTTCCTTTTCCTGAGTAAATAACAATGAACCTGTAGTAGAAATTTTCTTCCTTTGATGTTTTCCTTAGTAGGCTGACCATGGATTACTAATTCATCATTATGACATTTTCAGGTCTTCCTCCCGGCCTAAACTTTTTATCAATCACTGGTGATTATATTGAAGGTGGAATATTGACAGCATCATATGGCTACATAGGTGGTCATGAAGGAAAAAGTATATATAATTGGTATCTTCATGAGGTATAAGTGTATGCAGCATCTATGTGGACGTCATATAACAACTTTTAATATATGTTTTTTTTTCTATATTTTCCTTTTATATGTTTTTTTTTCTATATTTTCCTTTTTGTCGTTAGAAGATTTTCTAAAAACTTCAGCTCCACATTGAACAACTCCCAAGTAGGGTGTTTTGAAAAAATGATGCTTTACTTTGGCTTTAGTTGTTCTGAAAGAATAATAAACTAACCCAAAGATAGCTTATGTTCTGGAGATACAATTTACAACATTAATCTATTTATAGAAACTTCCTTTGTTGATTTTAATGCGGGACAATGATTTTTCAGGTTGAAACAGACTCTGGATCTCTAATACCAGAGAGTTCAGGACTTCTTCAATATCGTATTAGTAAAGATGCAATTGGTAAATTTATATCCTTTCAGTGCATCCCTCTGCGTGATGATGAGACTATTGGTGAACCAAGGGCTTGTATGGGGCAGGAACGTGTTCGACCAGGTACTTTTTAACAATGTTGTGTGATGTTTATCTCGAGGCTTCATTCCACTCTAAATAAGATCAAAGTTGGATATTCATTTCTGTGGTAGGTTTTTGTTTTTTTCTTTTGTTTAATAAATTACCAATTTCCATATTTTAGTTTCATTTCCATCTGATTGGGGGATATTTTATTAAACTTGAGTGTTTTTAAGTTTGAAATTTGATAGGTTGTTACAAATATAGTATCCTCATGGTGTAACTTTGTAATTGCTTGATTATGTGATTTTTGAAATGTCTTTATCATGTTAAGTTCTCTTTGATGTTTAGGAAGCCCGAGATTACTTGATTTGCAAATAGTTGGAACTGCAATTGAAGGAGCCACCTTAAGTGTTGACAAAAAATACTGGGGAGGTGAAGAGGGAGATTCAATTTTCCGCTGGTTTCGGGTAATTAATGGACAATTGTTTTGTGGTGTCCTCATCTTGCGGGTTCATGGTTCGTCAAGTTTTGACTGACTTCCTAATTTGGAGCATGGACATCATTTAATGCTAAGAGTTGCTGTTTGTAATCAAAGGAAATAAGACAGAAGTCCATCTTTAGCTCCTTTCCTTTCTTTCATTAATCAATGGATTGTCATGCAGACTAGCTTGGATGGCTGTCAGAATGAGATTTGTGGTGCTACTGCTGCATTATACATACTTTCACTAGATGATGTTGGCTTCTTTATTTCGGTTTCCTGTGAGCCTGCGAGAAGTGATTGGGCTCGTGGTGCTATTGTGCTTTCTGAGCAAATTGGACCTATCACACCTGGTATTGCATTTTTTTAAAACCATTTTCCTGAATTGATTTCCCTTTTCTTTTGTTTGATTATATTACTAAAAATGATAAATGTTTGAGCATTAAACTCTCAGGCCCTCCAAGTTGTCAGTCCCTAGATTTTCTGGGATCAATGATGGAAGGACATCGGTTGAGCTTTTCTGCCTCTTACACTGGCGGGTAGGAGATTTGTTAAAAGACCTGTGTCCTTTTTTGTTCCTCTTTTCTAACTGTAAAGCGTTAGTTGCTGAAACAGGGAGAAAGGAAATTGTTTCCATGAATGGTTTAGAGTGAAAAGTAATGGGCTGAAGGAGAAATTATCTTCTGAAGGTGGGTTGCTTTACTTTGACCTGAGACTGAGTGGAATACCAAATATGTAAAAACTGTTCCCTGAATCTACCAGAGATTGAGTTGGAGAGGACAAATAGAATATTTTTACTGTAAAAAGTTATTGGCAAAATAAATTGTTGAGCCCTAGTAATTTAATTTGAGAATGAAAAAACTAAAATTAAAGTAAGATAAGATCTCTGGAAAGTGCTTTTCTTTCCTTCTAAATAAGCCTTCTCGCTTTACCGAAAGCTATAAGCCTTCTCACTTTACCGAAAGCTATCCTCTATGGGAAACAAAGATGGGGAATTCATTCTCTACATAGTGGAACAGGGAATAAGTCATACACCTACTTGATATTTAAGATTGATATCCTCTGATATTTGATTTAATGTTGCTCTTCTTAAAATATGGCCTTTCATTATGTGAGTTATTTTTGCAAAAATAAATCAAACTGTTAAATGTTCTAGCAGAGTTTCTGGATTTGACTCTGGAGGATGTTGGAAACTGTATTGAACTTGTTTACACTCCGGTGCGAAAAGATGGTGATCAAGGAAGTCCTAAAAGCAGAATCTCTGATGTCATCTTACCTGGTGGGTTGTACTTTGATGATCCATGATACTTTTATCTTGAGGATATTATTATTCTGTTTCACATTCATGCTGCTATTCCATTAGAATACATAAGTACACTTTCTGCTGAATTAAGGCTTCTGGTGAGACATAGCCAGATGATGTAAACTCTGAATCTGATTATACTGTTGTCTAGCTTCTGCAATAATAATGCTTCATAAGAAGGTAGCTTTTTGTTATCTTGAAGAACTTGTTTTCACTTTTCCTTGAAAGCAATTTTTCGAAAACTTAAATGTGTTTGGACATTTTTTGAACTGTATGCTGGATGTTATTTGTTGGCTTGCAAATGGGGGACTATATATATATATATATATATATATTTGACTGAAGCACCTTATTAGTGGGATTTAAATGCATCATTTATATAGGATTTGATACTAAGATCACCAAGTTCTGGTGTTATATACTAGCTGATTGTATATCCAGTTCTTTGATAGAACCAGATATTACCTTCTGACATTTTTATGGACAGTGTCCCTTATAAGCTTTATTTTTCAATTACTTTGCAATGCTTCCTGAATTAGGAGTTGGGTTCTACTGTCTTCTTCATGGTCCAGTATTAGATAGTATTTTTTATGATTTTTCAAAAATTTGAAAAGTTAAACACATTCAAATGTTATATTTATTAAAAATATTACATTGCGCCAAACTCCTATATTCTAGAAGAGATATTGCTTGTTAGCATTTAGTTCTTTAGTTATTAAAGTTGTGTTAGTATTAGCTTGAAGTATCAATGAAGTATCCAAATTGATACTGCACATTATGTACAGCCTATCACTGGCCATTTTGCACCTTTTAAGAATCATATTCCCTGTTTTCACATTGAATTGGTCAGGAATATGTTTGTTGTAAAATATGATTAATGCTTCATTGAATGATTTTAAGCAGCAGATCCTGTGGGTTTGGAACTTGTGATTCCTGATTGCTGTGAGGATGAGGAGCTGGTCCCCCAGAAGAGGTACTTTGGTGGAAAGGAAGGTGTCGGAGAGTACATATGGTATAGAACCAAGGAGAAGCTACTTGAATCTGCATTGATGGATCTATCTAGTAGTTGTGACAATGTTAGTACATGTAGTAGAACAATGTAAGTTCTATTATAATTTACGAAGTTCTAAGATTTGAGTTAATTTATGTATACGTCAGGTTAATCTTGAGATTATCTCTCCTGTTGCAGGATCTATACTCCATCACTGGATGATGTAGGGGCTTATTTGGCTCTCTATTGGCTGCCCATTCGTGAAGATGGTAAATCTGGAAAGCCTTTAGTTGTAATTTCTGAATCTCCAGTGACCCCAGGTACTAGATATCTTTCTGTATTTTCCAAAATCCTTTCTAGTATTGGATGATATGAAACATATATTCTTTATTGTTTTGTTGTTTGGAATGTGCAACTGAACTATCATTTGACTGTCTGCAGGCTTTAACTTACTGCATGCCACAATGATAAGACCCAGAAACACGTTGCTTTAACTATTTCTGTGTCTTACTTTGTGGTGGACTTGATGTGTCTCTACCTTGCTTTGATAATTTCTTTTGTCATAACTGACGTTTTTTGTATGTGTTTTCTTGATTCTAAGCAGATTGATGG
The DNA here is from genome assembly GCA_027576715.1 of Erythroxylum flavicans. NCBI lineage: Eukaryota > Viridiplantae > Streptophyta > Magnoliopsida > Malpighiales > Erythroxylaceae > Erythroxylum > Erythroxylum flavicans. The sequence goes on from JANZXP010000002.1 coordinate 27,397,529, forward strand.
CTGATTTATGCCAGCATTGATTAATGCATTTATTTTTGCTCTTTACTTTTAACTTTTTGAGATAAATCATATGCAGCCCTTCCAGTAGTCACTAATGTGTGTGTCAAGGAGTTGTCTTGGGGTGTTTATATTGGGGAAGGGAAGTATTATGGTGGTCATGAGGGGCCAAGCCTCTTTAGCTGGTATAGAGAAACTAATGATGGAACTATTATCCTCATAAATGGTGCTAGCTCCAAAACATATGAAGCCACAGACTCAGATTACAATTGCCGTTTGCTGTTCGGGTAAGTGTTTACTTTGTTTCACTGTCGATAGTTACAATTTTACCAGCTTAAATTAGAGTAGTTCAATCTGCTGATGGCAAAGATGTTAGATATCCTTTTAATCTTCTAGGAAATGCTTCATACTTCTTCTTTTCCTTGTATTCTATAATTTAGGGCCATGATATGATATCACATTATTCCAAATGGTTAAAGTTCATCTGGTGCATCTATTCAAACAAATTGAGCCAAATGTTCCTCACAGGTACACACCAGTTCGCTCCGATTCAGTTGTTGGAGATCTTAGACTTTCTGAGCCAACTGATGTTATTCTCCCAGGTCAGCCATCTGTTTCTTGGAATTATGTATTACTAACCAAGTGACGATGCTTGGAAGGTTCATTACTTTGAATTTGATATTTTTGTTGCTTCCAGAACTTCCAACAGTTGCAGTCCTTGCTCTCACTGGAAAGGCAATTGAAGGTGATGTACTTACTGCTGTTGAAGTGATACCAAAAAGTAACACACAACAAATTGTTTGGAGCAAGTACAAAAAAGATGTCAGATACCAGTGGTATGTAAATTGGATTCATTTATGGAATAGGTTGCTTTGTATGCTTTAATGATAGCTATTGCTCTTTGGCGCCTTTTTTATGGTGATTAGTGTCAGCAACATGTTGAAGACAAAAGGCAGTATTTTAAAGTGGTGTTAGGTTGTTAGCGTTGTATTTATTTATTTATTTTTGCAATACAGAATACATTTAGTTCACTTTTTCAAATAGATTTTTATTTTGAACAAACATTGCTCACTAAATGCCGAAGAACACGTTCTTACCATAGTCACTTCTTTATTTACATTTTGACATTAAAAAACATGGTGCAGGTTTTTGTCCTCAGTGACTGGAGACGAAAACAACTTTGTGCCCCTACCTTCTCAGCGTTCCTGCTCTTACAAAGTGCGGTTCGAGGACATAGGTAGACATGTGAGATGTGAATGTATAGTGAATGATGTGTTTGGAAGGTCAAGTATGCCAACATTCTCTGAGACTGCAGCTATATTGCCAGGTCTTTTGTCTGTTTAAAAATAATAAGCTTCATAGTTTGTTATAATTGTGTATTGAATTTGTTTAATATTTATTGTAGGGATGCCGAAAATTGAAAAGCTGGAGATAGAAGGGCGTGGATTTCACACCAATTTGTATGCAGTTCAAGGCATTTACAGTGGAGGTAAAGAAGGCAAAAGCAGAATACAATGGCTGAGATCAATGATTGGCAGTCCTGATCTAATATCCATACAAGGTATGCCTACAGAACTAGTTGACATTGCAGCAGAGCAAGTTTTAAATTGATGTGAAAACCGTAATTCTTTCCTTGATTTAAAGTCCATTTCTTAAATGTTTATTCCCTTTTCTTTTACAGAACATCTCCTTTCTGTTGCACGCACTGCGTGTCTCTCTCTCCCACTGTTCTGTTTCTTTCTTCTATAGCCAGGAGCATCAATCACTCGATCACACCTAGTTCATGCACAATATGCCTACCTCTCTTTAACATTGATGTACTCCTACAGTGTCACCATCTCCATCGTCTTTTATTTTTCTTTCTCCAGTCAACATCCACGTTGGACCCTTTCATCATCAGTTTCCCCTTTCCTTCCTGCCACTTTTTTTCTTTGCCACCTTCTCGAGCATTAATATTTGTGTAGTGTCATTGTTGCCATCTTCTTTTCTTAAACACTCACTTCTGGTGTTTCTTCTCGGTCAAGCCTATGTGATGCAAAAGAACTTAAAAGTCTATAAAAGAAATAAAAGAGAAAAGATTAGTCAACTGCAAGCTTTAATTTGGTGGAATGAGAATCGAGAATTGAGCTAAGATCAAAAATAAGGGTGAATTTTAGATTGTGTTATGTTATTCTATTTTTGATATGCTATCCTAGTTGTATAGGACTTATAGAATTTCTATTACAATAGGATCTAAATTAGGAATCTTTTTCTACTAGAATAAGGATTCTAAGAACTATATCTATATTTGTGTGTATTCAACTCTTCATCAAGAATAAGAACCTGAACTTTTTCTACAAACTTTAGCTTTCAACTTGAAGGTGTGATGTTTTCTTCTAAGAGTGATTATTAGACTTTAAGTGATTCCTATTTTCCTACTATCCATTGTTTGAGTTCCTCGCTAAATTCCAGCAAACTTAATCTAAATTTCAGCCATATTAAACCCTGAAATCCTAATTAGACTCTGAAATGCTAAGCCTAAATTTCCAGCAATCAAACCTTAACTAAAATTTCAACATTTCTAGCTGAAATCCAGACCTAAAACTTGATATTATAGTAGCCTAATATTAGTCATATTTCCTAATTTTGTGATTTTTAGCTACTAGTTAATAATTCTTGTATTTATCATACATTAATTTGATATCAGAGCTTTGGTTCACAATGGCGAAATGTAGTGGAGGGGCATGTAGAAGAATATTTTGCAACCTAGAGCAAGATGAAATACTTCTGAATATTGCCAAAAAATTAGGCATCGATGATCCTTGTTCACATGGTGCCCCAAAACCAACTTACATGTAACAACTCCCATAAGAAAACATGTTCTACAACTTTTCGAGAGGCTACACAACCTTGACGTACATGCCCTAAAAGTCAAAACTCTTCCAAGAAAAAAGTATACCAACCAACAACCTATACTTGATTTTGAACATGGTAATAAGCAAAAAGAAGGAATTGATATTGATCAATAACGCACAACATACAGGAAAATCATTGCTGAAAAATCATGTACTGATTTTGATTCCTCAAATTTAGCAAATCAATTTGAATCTTCGAGCTTATATGTAGAAAGTGCTCAAATACTTGATGATATGGAGAGTTTGGCAATGGAAGATGATCATGACATTGAGAGTTTGACAGTAGGAGATGATCAAAGCTTTAAAGATGAAGAAAAACAGAACAAAGTGGATTCTTTGGCAAACCCTGAAGGTGAAACAATTGAACAAGAAGTTCAAACACTTAAACAGTAAGCTGAAACAACAGTGCAACAAGTTGAAAGAATAGGAAATCAAGCGAAAATAGCAAAACATGGAGTTGAAAAGAGTAACCAGCAACTACTTGGGGTTCCAGAGCTTTTGGTTGAAAACTTAATGATATCATTGGTGTTGTTGATGAAGATTGTATCGTAGTGGCTGATGAAGGAGAAATACACTTGAATGAGTACAACATAGGAATAAACAGAAACAGAAGCTATGAGTGTACTTCTAAAGTCGAAATTCAACAATGGTGGCAAGTTAGTGCATCTAACTACAAGAAGCAGCAATATGCATGTTCTTGATGCCTATGTTGTAGAGAAGCCGTATAGTTTAGTTATGAAACAATTTACAAATATATTGGTCAAGACTTATGATGTTGTTCACACTGCTAAACTATTATTCAAAGAGGTTGTATGTCTATATGGATTACCTTTAACCATCATCTTTGATCGTGATGTGAAGTTTATGAGTTATTTTTGGAGAATTATATGGAAAACATTAAACAGTGAACTTCAATTTTCAAGTTCTTTCCATCCACAAATCAATAGACAAATGTAGTAAATAGAAGCTTGGGGGACTTGCTAAGATATTAGGTTAGAGACAATGTGAAAAATTGAGACCTAATTCTCCTTATGGCAGAATTTGCATAGAACAATTTGATTGTCAAGCTTGTTTAGAAGTATTTAATATACCTATATTTATGAATATAGTTATTATGAGATATGTACTTTTTCAGAGATTATATAGTGCAATAACATATAGAAATTTCTACTTTCTTCAAAAATAAAATTTTAAAACGCATCATTTTCCCAAATTGAAGGGTTTGTCTGCAATCCATGTGTTGACGATGTTAACAAGTAGTAGTTGTGAGAAAAGCCGTAACCTTTCTGTGTTACGCTGATAGTGTATATATATAATAAGAGTTACAATTATAATAGGAAAGAGTATCTGTGGGTAAATCATGGGATAACTACTATCCCATGATTTACTCTATCACATTATCACATCTTTAACACTATCATATCCTTAACACCCCGTTAAGCTAGAGCATAAATATTAATCATACCTAGTTTTTTACATATCAACCAGTTTCCCCACTAATGATTTGGTACAGATATCCGCAAATTGTTCTCCAATTCTGACATGACTTAAGGAGATCAAATTTTGTTGAACTTTTTCTTTGATAAAATGGCTATCAACTTTGACAAGCTCATGAAAAACAGGATTCTTAGCAATGTGAAGAGCAGCTTGATTATCACACCATAGCTCCATTAGACTTGTGTAAACGGTGCCTATCTCATCAAGTAATTGTCTTAGCCACATCAACTCACACATGGCTTGTGACATAGCCCTGTATTCCGATTCAGCACCTGATCTAGCTACCACCGTTTGTTTCTTACGCTTCCAAGAGATCAAATTCCCTCCCATAAACACACAATAACCTGAAGTGGATCGTCTGTCACTCGGAGACCTTGCCCAATCATGAGGAATGGAGGACAGAAATGCAGTGGGAGTACCTATATGTGCTAATGTGGCAGCAACATTAGATAAGGAAGGGTTCCCTCTCATAGCTTGAAACTGAGTGAAAGCAGCTAATTCATCTGCAGTTAGAGTGATGGTCTGAGTTTGCATCTCCTCCTTGGGGACCAAGTCACTATCATGTGCTA
>JANZXP010000002.1:27402585-27417370 GCA_027576715.1 Erythroxylum flavicans
GAGTGTTATATAAGAGAGAACATAGAATGTAAAGAGTAAGACATTATTTTTTGGAAATAAAAATCTTTCTTTCAACTGATAGCATTGTTACAATGTGCATCTCACACACTCTTAAACATTGATAGCTGAATTTGATCTCTTAAAAATTTTTGCAAGTCACAATTGTCATATAATATAATCTATTAAAAGAAGAAAAATACTTAAAAATCGTTACAGCTTCAACATCTGTTACAAATTGAGCATTGATTATATTATTCATTACAGGGATTCTAATCCCTTGATCATAAGGATTACGTTTCCTAAATTAATTTTATAAAAGTGTATATATGCTTTATTATGGAAAAATCATGTATGATGATTGATTGCATTTTATTAAATTTCCTATTATATTAGAATATCCCATAAATCATGGGATAAGAGAGTATCCCATAAATTATGGGATTAGATATTGTATTAGAATTATTAGTTCCATTTATAGGTACTAGAATTTTGCATTTAAGTAATACTTGATGTAACTTTAGAGATATCCGAAAAATATAGTTCTTATTCATATTTTGACATGGTATTAGAGCCAAATTAGACTCTTTGGATCAAGTTGTTTCCAGCCTTTATTTTTGCAAAAATATCTCGGTTTTTCTCCTTTGGTTCAGCCTTCATTCCTGTACCCTATTTTCTTCCTTCCATTTCAGCCTTTATTGTTGTCTCCTCCTTGTTTTCTCTCTTTCATCTTAGCCTTCATTGCTAATTATTGTGCTCTAAAACAGAGCGTTTCTTCCAGCTTTATTGACGGAAGTGTCTAAGGTTTAGCCTCCTTGTAGAAACAGGAAAATGTCAAAAGTTGAAGAAGCAAGAAATATCACTACTATACAGTCGGAAGAAACTGCTTGATTCCAGCAATTAGGGAAATTAACATATCAAAAGCCGAGTGGTCTTAACGAAAAAGAGATTCACATAGTGAGATCTCTTATAAACAGCCATGAAAAGCCTTCACATACTTGTTATTTGGTGTATTTAGGGAAGTTTCTATTTTCCCAAATACAAAATTTACCAACTCTTGGGTCGTGGAGTCAGGAGCTTTAGCTATATGACCCATTGATCCAAATATTTCTCAGCCTACACTCCATGTCTAAGTACTAGAAAAATACCCACAACCGATGGATCTTTAACAACTGTAGCAGGTGTAGGGAATGTCAAAATAAGTCCATCAATAACTCTAAGAAATATTTTTCATCTTCCTAAACTATTAACCAACCTTGTTTCCATACAAAAACTCAACCAAGATTTATGTTGTAATGTGATTTTTTACAGTAGTCATTCTGTATTTCGAGACAAGGATTCGGTGAGGATGATTGGACTTGTTAGAGAATGGGTTGGCCTCTACTATCTTGAAACACCAAGTCAGTTGAACATAACTAGGGGGCAAATTATCCCATTTATACCAAATTCTGTTGCATCCGATAAAGGAAAATATTTGCTTCACCATTATCGGTTAGGATATCCATCATTTCAAATTATTAAGACTATGTTTCCCTTTTTATTTACAAATCTTGATGCTGAAAATTTTCATTGTGACTTATGGAGCTTGCTAAACACAAGCAGGTGCCTTTTCTGATTAATAATATGTTGACTACGAGTTATTAGATTGGATTATTTTTTATATATATTAAGGAATTAATATATGTAGTGATCTCTTCTTATAATTGAGAGATTTGATAACTAAGAATATCTCCTAAATATTCCTAGGCCTTTTGTATATACACCATAGAATTCCTATGTATATATATCTCAATTCAATATAGAAAACGCTTGTGCTTTCTTCATGGTATCAGAGCCTTGTCTGATTGCTTGTTCTTCTTCTCATAATTTTTTTCCTTAGTTGTTCCTCTCTGTTCGGAATAGTAAACGTTTGAGTTTGTACTCGCCCAAAAACAAAGTGCTTTTTCTCTCACCACCCACCCAGCCTGTTTCAGAACCAACCGGTGACCCTACCTATGACAAACCTGACATCACCGATGTAGCCATGCTTCGCCACAGATCGTTAGCTTTTGTCGCACATCTTGGACCACCATTATCGTCGGCTCCTATTGATCCTCCCTAAGGTGTCTGATCTCCAGTAGTCTGTTAGAAAAAACACCAAAAGTATGTTTTTTTTCTAAATCCTTTCTGTTGGTATATTTTCGTTGTCATGAGTGATTCTAAAGAAGATGAATGGGAAAAAGGTAAGCCTTTCAAGTTCTGATAATCCTTCACTTCAAATCAATCCCGTGAAACTTGATGGAACCAATTATCTTGCTGGGGTCAAGATTTTGTTTATTGTTCATCAAAGCTAGAGGCTTATATGGTTACATTAGAGGTGGTAGTCGAAGACTTGATGTCAATAATCCTGATTATAATCATTGGGAGTTCGAGAATTCCTTCATGATGTCGAAGCTTATCAATTCAATGCAACCGAAGATTGCTCGGACGTATCTGTTACGTGACATAGCAACAAAGATATGGCAAGCTATTTCTTTTACGTACTCTCAACTAGGTAATAAAGACAAATTTTTTATATTCGTAATAAATTGCATAACACCAAACAGGGAGATAATGATTGTATCACAGTATTTTGCAGAGCTACGTGCATTGTGGCAGGAACTCAATTATTATCAGGATTTTCAAGCAGAATGCTCAAAAGATGTTGCTAAATTCCAAAAAATGATAGAAGAGGATCAGATATTAGATTTTTTTAGTGGGTCTCAACCCAGAATATGATCATATACGAGTTGTTATCCTTGAAAAGAAATTTTCCCTTCAGTACAACTTGCACATTCTCTTGTTCAACAAGAATAAACTAAAAGAAATGTTATGCTACATACAACCATTGTTGAGAAAGCAGGATCAATAGCTAGTTTTATTAAGAAGCCAAAATCTGATAAGGATCACTTGCATTGTGATTATTGTGGAAAACAAAGGCATACCAAAGAAACTTGCTGAAAACCGCAAGGGTGGCCAAATTAGAGTCGTGGAAAATGCAGTGGCTCAATGGTAAGGAGTCATGCTCTCTTGGCTGAAGGGAATGAAGCATCTGAAACACCGTTAACTGGAGTTTTATCCAATGAGGAACCTCAGAACTTAAGACATCTTCTCTCAAAACTGGGCTCTCCTTTCACAGTTGGTACATCAAATATTGCTAAATCAGGTATTGTGTACTCAAATCCTAAAGATAATCCTTGGATTATAGACTTTGGAGCTAACAGACATATGACAGGTTCTCAAAACAAAATTTTAACATATTCTCATGAAAAAAAAGGGATAATATTAGAATAACATATGGGTCTTTCACCTCAGTATCTGGTACATGTTTTGTTAACTGTACTCCCAATATCACTTTATCATTAGTTCTTCACATACCTTGTTTTCCAATTAATCTTCTCTCTGTTAGTTCTATCACTGAGGATCTTAATTGCAAAGTTGAATTTTTTCCTGACTATTATGTTCTTCAAAACCTCCACATAGGATAGAGGATTGGAACTAGCAAGATGACTTACATGTCTTGGAAGAAAATCCCATGATAGTTACTCATCAAGCGTCTTTTGGGAATGATGTGATCAATAACGAAATTCTACAGTGGCATAGGTGGTTAGGAAATCCCTCATTTTTTTCTCTAGAAAAATTATATCCAAGCTTGTTTAAAATAACTTCTTTTAATTCTTTGTTTTGTGAAGCATGTGAACTTACCAAAAACATATGAGAAGTTCTTATCATTTTTCTAATAATAAAAGTGTTGTTCCTTTTATGCCAATTCACTCCAATGTTTAGGGTCCTACTCAAAATCCCTCTCTTTCTAGCCATAGATGGTTTGTGACTTTTATTGATTGTTGCACAATATTAACTTTGGTTTATTTGATGAAAGTCAAGAATGAAGTGTTTTCGTGCTTTTGGTTTTTTCATAAAGTGAGTTATACCCAACATTATGGTAAAGTTAAAATCCTGTGATATGGTAATGGATTGGAGTATATGGATGGAAAATTTTGTGCTTATTCCTATGGAATAATACATCAAACCAGATGTTCCTTTACTAGTAAACAAAACAGAGTTGCGGAAATGAAGAACAGACATATTCTAGAGGTAGCTCGATCACTCATGTTCACCACAAATCTTCCAAAGGGATATTGGGGTGATGTCATCCTTTCAGCTGTCTATCTTATCAATAGAATGCCACTTCAAATTCTGGACTTTAAAAGCCCTATAGAAATTTTGCAAGGTAAAAATTTGTATACTATACCTCCAGGAGTATTTGGGTGTATTTGCTTTATTCATGCTCAGAATATAAGCAAGTTGGAGCCTAGTGCTTTGAAATGTGTGTTTGTTGGATACTCTCTCGCACAAAAAGGATATAAGTGTTATCACCCCCCATCTAAGAAATACTTTGTAAGTATGGACATCACTTTTTTGGAGTGTGACTCCTATTTTACTACACATCAAACTCCTCTTCAAGGGAGAATGTGAGCGAAGAGGTGTTGCCTGATAATGTAATCCAAGGAGAGAGATTTCAGGGGGAGAAAAATAGTGTGGTTCACGAGGATCGAAGTAGGTGCTTAGATAGACTAGATTTGCAAACATACTCAAGACAAGATAGGACAGAAAAAGCCATCATGCAGTCTATGCTTCCTTTTCCCTCGAAAACACTGGTGAGTTAGAATACAATTTATTTGATGATTTAGATAAGCCTATTGCTCTTTGGAAAGGTGTTAGAACTTGCACTAAGCACCCAATTTCTAACTTTGTTTCCTATGACTCACTGTCTCCTTATAAAGCCTTTGTCTTGTCAGTTTCCTCTATGTCCATTCCACAAGATTGGAGAGAAGAAATGGAAAATGTCCAATGGAAAGAAGCTATGGCTGAGGAAATAAAGGCCTAGTAAAAAATGAAACCTGGGAACTCGTTACTGCTCCAGAAGGAAAAAAGACAGTTGGCTACAAATGGGTATTCATAGTGAAGCATAAGCCAAGTGGATCTATTGAGAGGTACAAGGCGAGATTGGTGGTTAGAGACTTTACTCAAACATATGGAGTGGACTATCAAGAAACCTTTGCTCCTATTTCTAAGATCAATACAATCAGAATTCTACTCTCTTGTGCAGCCAACTTAGATTGGGAATTACAGCAGTTTGATGTTAAAAATGTTTTCCTTCATGGGGATCTGAAGGAGGAGGTGTATATGGAGATTTCTCCTGGGTTTGAAGAAGAGAAGACACAACAGAAGGTTTGTAGGCTAAAAAGACCTTGTATGGGTTAAAGCAATCACCCATAGTATGGTTTGAAAAGTTCAATCGGGCCATGATTTTTATAGAGTAAGGATAGGGAAACCAAAGAAATAGCAGATTGTATTGACAGAGAAAAAACTTAGAGCAACAGCTCCCCAGCCAAAGGCCGTACAATTCATTAATGCAAACAACAAGATACCCTCATCATCATTCCTAACTAACATATATTCCCCTCCTAGCATTCCCCAGATAGCACTACACAATCATTCCCTTATTCCTCCGAATGGTTACGCTTGCTTGTCTCAATCTCCAGCTCATCATTCACTCTTTCTCCAACTCAGCATTCTGTTTCTTCCTCCTGCGATAAACCAGTAAAGGTTTTGGCCCAACCATTGGACCTGGGCCTTCATGGCTAACATTACTCCTTCTCTGAGTACAGACCATGTCCACAAGGTCTGATTCCAGAAATTGGCCTCGAAAATCAGAACAACTTATCCAAGTAGCTTCGTCAGGTCCCTTGGCAGCCCATTTAACCAGCAGCTGGTGACAAGGAATGGCATTAGGATCCATGTTCCTAGTTTGAATAATCTGCTCCGGAAAGAAACTTGGCTGCTCAGCAACCAAATTAGGAGGAAGCTCACCCGAAACCTGATGGTTTACTGAAGCTTTCTTCAGTTTGGAAATATGGAAGGTTGGATGAACCTTTGAACTCTGTGGCAAAGCCAACTTGTACACCACAGAACTTATCTTCTGCAGCACTTGAAATGGGCCCATAATAACGAGGATTTAATTTGTTATACACTCGTGAGAGTGAATTATGTCTATGAGGCCGAATCTTCAAGTAGACCCAATCTCCCACATTGAATTCAACATTTCTACGGTGTTTGTTGGCCTGCTTTGTCATCCTCTGTTGCGCTTTGAGCAGATTGTAGCGCAGCTGCCGCAAGATTTCATTGCAGTCCTGATGTTAAGCTGCCACTGCAGCTACCTTAAACTTTCCGGGCAACTACTTGACAAGAGTTGGTGGTTTTCGACCATAGACTAACTGAAATGGAGTATCCTGAGTTGCTCCGTGAAAATTGATATTATACTAATACTCTGCCCAGTGCAACCAACAACTCCAATTCCTAGGCCGTTCAGATGAGAAACAGCTCAAATAGGTCTCCAAGCATCTATTTAAGACTTTCGTCTGACCATCTATTTCTGGATGGTATGTGGTGCTCATTTTCAATTGAGTACCCCATCCTTTGAAAAATTCCAACCAGAAATTACTCATAAATAAAGAGTCCCTGTCACTAACAATAGAGTGCGGCACTCCATGAAGCCTCACAACCTCCACAGAAAATACTTCAGCCACTGACCGGGCAGTAAACGGATGTCGAAGGCCAATGAAATGACCATACTTGCTTAAACGGTCTACAACTACCAAAATGCAATCAATACCATGAGAGCGAGGCATACCAGTGACAAAGTCCATGGACAAGTCCTCCCATACTTGACTTGGTATGGGCAGCGGGTGCAATAAACTAGCTGGAGCTTGAGTTTCATACTTTTTGCGTTGGCATGTTGAACAATCAGCCACAAACTTTTGAATCTGTCTCATCATTCCAACCCAATGACCATTTGCTGCCACCCTCTTATAAGTTCTGTAAGCTCCTGAATTTCCCCTTTGAGGGGTACAGTGAAACTCACGGATCAACTTGGGAATACATGGAGAATTAGTTGGTAAAAATAGCTTCCCATTAAAAAATATTCTCCCATTCACGATCTTGTGTTTCTTGAATTCAGTAGGGCTGTCAATAATTCGCATTTTCAGCTTCTGATAAGTACCATCTGCCACCATCTCTATATCTAGTTTCGCCCATTGAGTCCAACTTGGCAAAGAAATTGAGGAGAACTTTGAGTCTTCTTGTTGTCTTAACAATGAGTCTGCCGCCTTGTTCAATATTCCTAGCTTGTACCCTATGTCGAACTCATAGCCAAGAAGTTTTGCCACCCAATTTTGTTGAACCGGAGTAGTTATTTGTTGCTGAAGTAAATGCCTCAAGCTGCAATGGTCAGTGCGCACTGTAAATCTACCCTTTACTAAATATGGTCTCCAGTGACGGATAGCCATCACAAGAGCCATTAACTCCTTCTCATAAGCTGGTTTGGCTAAATTTCTTGGCGTCAAACTCTTGGCGTAAAAAGCAATTGGCCGTCCCCCTTGCATCAAAACCGCTCCTACTCCTCCCCTGGATGCGTCACACTCCACAATAAAAGGTTGGTGAAAATCTGGCATAGCTAACGTTGGTGCAGTAGTCAAAGCCTGTTGAAGTGCTTTAAAGGCCTCTTGTGCACCCGATGTCCACATAGAAACTTCTGCGAAGACTCCTTCAATAACTCAATTAGTGGACGTGCTATATACCCATAATTTTGTATAAACCTCCAGTAATATCTAGTTAAGCCAAGGAAAGCTCTCACCACTTTAATCGACTTGGGCTGCGACCACTACAATACACTTGCCACCTTAGCCGGATCCATAGACACACCACCAAATGAGATCATGTGCCCCAAATACTCAATCTTGGTCTGCCCAAATTGACTTTTCTTCTCATTCACAGCAAACTTTTGCTCCTCCAATATTCCCAAAACAATCAACAAGTGACTCATATGCTTGTTCCAATCCTTATTGTAAATAAGGACGACGTCAAAGAACACAAGTACATGCCGCCTCAAATATGGTCTAGGAAACTCAGACGTAGTCCTAAGAGCCTGATGATATGCCTCAGTTAGAGTTAATTGGTCCACTCCAGTGAGAATCTGGGATCGGATATTGCTATATTCTTCTCCAAGACTCGTAAAAAATGCCATAGCCCCAAACTAATCACGTTGTCTTTGCATTTCTTCCACATTGGTTGTGATAGGCATCACCTGTTTTAATTCTTCAATTAATTTTCTAAAAAAGGAATAATGGTCTCCTATGGGAGTGTCTTTCTTTTCTGTCTTCATAATATCATGTATTACCCTATACGTGTGAGACAAGTGAGCTTTGCCATGATATAGAGATTCCAAATGATCCCAAATCTCCTTAAATGTGTTACAATGATTCACCATCTGTAGGACCCTAGGAACCAATGTTTGTCTTAATAGGCCAAATAACCTTTTGTCATCTCTAATCCACTGTGATTTAGTGTCTTCATCCTGTGCAAAAACGTCAGTTATGAGATGATCTTCCTTCATCACACCCCACATAAATGCCTCTACAGATTTACGCCACTGAAGATAATTGTTGGCACCTTCTAGTTTCCAATCACAGATTCCGGTTGGAGTAGGGATTAATTCGGCCATTGTCTTACCCGGAAAGAGCTCCATCATAGCCCTTTTAATCTCATCCATATTAACTTTCTCATCGTTACTTCTGGTATTCTCTGGATCACTAGTTGTCGTGTTAGGTGGAATGTCAACTCAACTCTCCAACGTCTTCCTGTCGTGGCTGTTCACTTGCCGGCGTCGTCTCCCTCAGGCTGCCCGACCACTTCTGGCCGTTAACTCACTGGTGTCGACTCCTGCAGGCTGTGCGACCACCTCTGTCCGTTCACTAGCTGGCGTCAGGGAAGTTAGTGTTTTTGAGAATCAAGCTCTGATACCATGTTAACGATGTTAAAAAGTAGTAGTTGTGAGAAAAGCCGTAACCTTTCTGTGTTAGGCTGATGGTGTATATATATAATAAGAGTTACAATTATGAGAAAAGCTGTAACCTTTCTGTGTTAGGCTGATAGTGTATATATATAATAAGAGTTACAATTATAATAGGAAAGAGTATCTGTGAGTAAATTATGGGATAAAAAATCATGGGATAACTACTATCCCATGATTTACTCTTATCACGTTATCACATCCTTAACACTACCATATCCTTAACACCATGGAAGCCGGCATGTAATAGCTAGTTAAAGGGGAAACTTTCAGGCACTTTCATATCAATCAGCCTGCTTTTACCTTGAATTAGTTGGTTTGTTAGGTCACTAACATGAGAGTCAATTGCTTGCACATTTTTAACAGCGTAGTGATTCCTGAAATGGCTATATATCAGTGTAATAGTTGGTGATTCTTCCCTTATTTTAACTAAATATTCCTTAAATTGATCACATTGCAGGTGAGGTAGGAAGGATGTATGAGGCCAATGTAGATGATGTGGGCTACAGGTTAGTAGCCATTTATACTCCTGTTAGAGAGGATGGTGTTGAGGGGCAACCGGTGTCTGCTTCTACAGAGCCAATAGCTGTTGGTGAGCTTAATTCGCATATGATGCTTGATTTTCTCCATTGTTTGGCTTCTATGGTTATGACACAGCTGAATGATTGTTGATTCAATTGCTTGATTTCAACTATTAGTTTTGACCATTTGGGTTTCTAATTCTTCTTATAGGGACATAAACTTCAAGAGATGTATGTATTTTTTTTGTTAACCAACCTGGTAAATATAAGAAGAGAAAATTATAAAAGTCGAAATTAGAATGCAGAGAAAGTAGGCTCAACATTCCTTTCTGAGATTCATGGACTCAATCCAGTGAAAGTTTCATTTTCTGGTGTCTACATTTCTGTTATATGACCTGCAGAGCCCGATGTTCTTAAAGAGGTTAAGCAGAAGCTTGAACTTGGATCAATGAAGTTTGAGGTACTTGTTTCTAAATGTTATGGTGTATAATCTTTATTCTATTTATCTTGTTATATGTTGTATTTTCTTGTATTTCTGTTTTTTCTTCACGATTGTCTTCATCGTAATACATAACGAGTCCCTTGATATGATATAGAAACCTTCATTTTATCACATTTTAGCTTTATCTCAGAACTTCTATGCAAACGTTGTCAAGTAATATCTAGAAAGTGATTCTAGAATTTAATCAAATAGTTGATAGATGTAAAATTTGTGTTCTTGTTGACACACTCATTCGTGTATTCCTTTTGTACAGGCATTATGTGAAAAGGATCGGTCTCTTAAAAAGGTTATGATTCTCCCTCAGTACTTCCAAATCGACGCAACTTTTATTTAATATTTCAAAAATAAAGGAGAAGATAGTCTCATAGTTGTGGTCAATATTGCAGAATCCAGGACAGGGTGGTCTTGAGAGAAGAATCGTAGAAGTTAATAGGAAGAGAATCAAGGTTGTAAAGCCTGGTTCTAAGACGTTATTTCCAACTACTGAAATTCGTGGAAGTTACGCCCCTCCATTTCACGTAGGTTTCTGAACTTTTGATTAGCTTTATAGTTAACCTGTTAACTTCTACAAGTGAAAAACTTTGCTTGATAATGATTACTAACTGCATAAAACTTGCTCAGTCCCATGATTTCCACTGATTGCATATACCAAGGATAAGTTTCTATTCATGAAGCTACGTATACTTTCGTAATTGAATGAAGATGAGAATTATGTTTTGTTTGATGTCATAGAAGATTTTTAACTCTTCCAAATTAGAAAAGAAGACTACATAAAACCTATCTCAACCAATACAAGTTACCAACTTTTGTACCACTGCATGGTTGTGGTATCAGAGCCAATCATCAAGTGACCTTAGCAGCATCTAAAATGTGGGTCTTAAGGATTGAATTCCAAATCTACCTGCATCGCTAGATGATAAAAGAGTATGGTTGTTCGATAAGCAATTTGATTTGTATGGTGCAGTGTGCATTATTTTAACCGCTAAATCCAGTCCTGACTGCATTGTGGTGTCTATTTTTGGTTATCATGGAAAACGAAAGCTATGTTGCTTTTCTCATATAATACAAATTTACCAGGTGGAGATTTTCCGTAATGAACAGCATCGGCTAAGGGTTGTGGTTGATGGTGAAAATGAGATAGACTTGATGGTTCAATCTCGCCATATGCGGGATGTTATTGTCCTTCTGATCCGAAGCCTTGCTCAGCGTTTCAATAGTACATCCCTCAATTCTCTTCTTAAAATGGAGACATAAACCTTCATGTAAATTTGTAGCAATTTCTTAAGGCTTGTGGTTATGCAAGCAGTCACACCTCTCAGGAATTGTTGCCCCGTGGACGTTATTGCCTTTGGTGTTCATGCCATGCATCGTTGTGTATTGCTGAAGAGGGCCTTAGGCCTCAGTCTTTGTATATTATAATGGCTATGACTACCTATGCTATGTGAGAAGACCTCTCTGCATTTACCCTGTCAAGCAGAAATTCAATTTTCTCGTTTTTTCTAGCATGAAACAATCGGTCTAGTTGGACGAAATCGGATCATATTCCACTATCATACCTCATTTAAGAACCTTCATAAACGATTGAACTGACTTCATTAAAAAAAAAGGGTCATCATTTGTCCTTAGTGCTAACGTCTGGAAACCAATAAGCTACTATCTTAACTGAAAATTTCGTTTCCGGGCTTTGTAAGCTAGGGAGTTATTTACTTGGTTAATACATCTAGCAACATTTGGTAGGGGGTTTGGTTTGTTCTCTTGCACTGGTCAAAAATAGAAAAATGAAGTAATCAAGAGCACAAAACTAGGAGATAGCGGCTAGAAAATGAAGAATATTAGTGAATCTAACAGTAATAAAATTGTTCGGGATTTGTTCTTGTTGCTCTTGGCTGCATCATAGGAAGCATGTAGTGCAGCAAAGACGTGATGAAGAGCAGACACGTCCTCTGTCCAAATCTAACCAAAGTTAACCAATGCACAGAAGCCATAATAAACACATTGATTACTATGGAGGCAGATTCACTGGCACTCCCCAAAGTTCACGCTTTCTTGCTTGTTTCAGTGTTAGTTAAAAACCAATAGGCATTGTCACTACATAACAAATCGTGGGAGGACGTGATATTTTTGGGTTTTTTGAGTTACTTGAGATATTTTATAAATGTGTGATTTGATTTTCTAGCTTTTAATTAAACTTCATTTTTTTTTTCAAGCAATCGGCCTTAATTGTCTAGAAATTGATTTTTCTTTTGTGGAGATATCGGAGGCAGTATTGACAACATTATCGATAAAATCTCTTATTGATAATGTTGACAAACCGTTAGGCACTTTGTTCTTTGGCATATTCAGGTAAGCTTTCACTTAATCAGACTAAATGCTTCGAGAAAGTTTTTTGGCCAACTCCTGGATTATGGATTCATGAGCTATCGACAATATAATCTACTTATCAAATCTTTTCTCTACATATTTTGCATGTCTAAGTGGTAGAAACATAATCACAATTAATGGTAGGCATAAGGGATATCATAATCATTCCATTACTAATTTTAAGACATGTTTTTCATGTCTTCGTATTATCTATGAATTTGATCTCTAACAACAAATTCACTCGAGGTTTGAATTGCTATGTGATTTTTCATTGTAATTGTTATGTCTCTTAGGACGAGGATTTGGGAAAGATGATTGGACATGTTAGAGTACATAGGACTTCTACTACCTTAAAGAATTTAACCTATCAAACAAGATTAACGGTAGTTTATTTTACTTCATTATTTTGAAAAATGTTTCATTCAATAAAGATAAAGTTTGGCTCTATCATTGTCGACTTTCACATCCGGTGTTTATAGTCATCAAAATTAAGTTTCCTTCTTTGCTCGAGGCCAAATATTGGCAATTTTTGCTATGAAGTGTGTGAGACTGTCAAACACAAACATATATCTTTTACAATTAGTAATCAAAGAAGTTCTATCCCTTTTATCTCATTCACAATGATATTTGGGGTCTTTCTATTGTTCTTAATATTTTTTGAAAAAATAGTTTTCATTGATAATTGTAGTCATGACACTGAGAAATTTTTACTCATATACAAATTTGATAAAAGTGCTATCCTCCAAAAATTTTGTTCCATGATTAAAAAACAATTTGGGGTAAACTTTAGAAGGTTTAGGTTTGGTAATGCTAGAGAGTATTTCAATCAAGTCCTAACTCCATCCTTTAAAAAGAAAGAGATTGTATATGAGTCATCTTGTATTAATACCCAACAACAAATTAGAGTAACATAATGGAAAAAGAGTCACCTCCTTGAACTAACCTAACCTTCCTTTTTTTTTGAAAAAATGTCCCAAAATCCTTTTGGAGCGAAGCAATACTTAATGATATTTATCTTATAAATCGTTTTCCTTCAAGAGTCTTAGAGTTCAAGATGGTGGTTGTTAACTGCTTAGAATCACAAAGTGAAGGAAAGTTGTCATCCCATCCTAAGGTAAATCTAACGAATATTAATGTGCTGACCTTAACCAAAGGTAAGAAGCTTGATAATCTTGAGACGACTACTAAAAAAGGATATATCATTTAGTTCAAAGATAAATACTGAGTCCTTAATTGTTGTTAAAACTAATCCTCCATGTTTTGCTAGTAGGTTGGAGAAATTAAACAAGGAAGAAAAGGTTAAAGAGATATTGGAGACTTTTTGAGAGTGCAGGGATTTAGTTGAGATTAAAAGTTTGAATATAGGGAAGTCACTAAATGTGACTGGTCATCAACTCGGGCCCTATCCTGAAGAAGCTCAAGTGGAAAAGGCAGAAGTGGAGACGCCTGAAGACCATAATTTTGTCACGTGAGGAGGAAAACATGAAGTTTAGCCAGCGACAATAAACAAAGATGTTGCTTGGGAGTCAACCCAAGGGAAGTTTGTTCCTTTTCCTTTACATTTTCTTATTTGTCATTTTTGTTGAATGCTCCATTCTTACATTTAATGCTGCATTGGGACATTGTAATTTTTAAGTGTGGGGGAGGGTCATGTGTGCTTTTAAGTTTTTTTTTTCTTATATGCATGTGTATTTTCAAGTTTGATTATTTCTTACTTGGTTTTAAATATAAGAAAAAAAGATAGAGAAAGAATCAAATTAAACAAACAAACATTTTCTCTTTTTCTATTGCTTCTATGACAATCTAGTCATAATTAGAAAGTAGAATTGACTAGAAAAATTCATGAAAACTTAAACATGTACTCTTACTCTTGTGATTGGTTAATATAATTATCTTTAGAGGAGTAGTGCCTAGTGGTAGGCACAAGCTAGTGAAATTTTGAGTCTTTATAGGTTGAAACATCCTATAATAGTCCGTTCCTACACTTAAGGAATAATTGTTAGATTGAGCCATATCATGTGAGAATATATGAAGAGCATTCCATCGGCATGCATTATATTTACATACACACATGAATCATGAATTAGAAACATAGTAAAGATAATGTATGTACTTAATTGACACATCCTAGGGTATGAAAGATTTTAAGTTATTATGATGCAATTGTTTCTTGGTTATGTCATCAATCTTATTTGATGATTATAATTAGTGAATTGAGAATTTATTAATATGATTGAGTAACTGATAAAGTGGTGTGAGCACTTAAATTTAGGAAAAATGTTAAAGAGTAAGACAAAAATGATACATGGACATTTGGGTATGTTAGGCCTATGAAATGGTGACAAATGGCATGAGTACATGAGTGACAAGTGGCATCAGCATTAGGTGACAATTGGAAGCATGAGAAGAAGCCACATGGCATAGCTCTCCATTTGACAAGTGTCCCACCTCTCCACCACACATTTGTACCCCACG
>JANZXP010000002.1:27420086-27430144 GCA_027576715.1 Erythroxylum flavicans
AAATACAGAAATCAACTAAGTGAAGTCCCAAACCTCAAAATTGACAAAGTAGGTCTTCTATTGCCTTTCCTTCCCTTTCTCTTTGGCTTTGCTTGACTCACTAACTAGAAACACCACAAATATACATCTCAATCCCACTTCCAATCTTATAATTTCAGTTTTTCATAAGCAAAGCAATAAAAGGTAAAGGTTAAGAGAAAATCTCTAACTTTTACCTTGATTTCCACCTAAGATTGAATTAATTTCTTACATGAAAAATAATGGGATGAAGAAGGTGAAATAGAGAGGAGAAAAATATGAACTTAGAAGCCTCAAAGTGTCATCCATCTCTCCTCTCCATATGCCCATTCAAGAACTTTCAAGACTCACATATGTGCTTAATCCTTATTTGACACACAAGCTTTAATCTAATTGGTCCATGAGTTGACTTTAGGAAAATTGCACATTGGTCCTTCTTCTTCCTTTAATTCCCACATTGGCCTATGATCTTATCCATTAATTTCATTTCCCTATGTCTTAATTTTTGAACGGCATTAATTTCATGCAATTTGGTTAAGTATATCAGGAGTTATACCCTAAAAACTACAAGCTATTCGAAAACAAGGACAACAACCAGAATTAAACTTCAAGCTAAAATTCAAAACTATTAGAGTCAAAATCAGATTTTGGTTCCTTTATAAAAGTTTTAGATCTATATCTCTAATTTAATCTCCAATTAAAATTATCCAATTTGAAGGTCTACAGGCCAAGATATGGCCAAATTATAGAAGTTTGTTCAGTGGAACCTATCCATTCAGTGTGGTACACATCCCAAAGCAACTAACTTTGATCTTAGCATGCAAAAGCAACACAAAATGCGTCCAATTTAACCAAAAACATCTCATTTGCATATGGAATATTTCTTTTATCAATTCTCCTCACATCACATAAGCAAACATATCAAAATTTTCCATACATATTTCACGTCTAATTATGTATGTCTATGCCGAAGCGAACAAATTATTCATTTACCCATGCCTTTCATATTAAGTACTATTATATCTCTTACTATAATTACATGTAATTAATTCGTAATGTTCACTTCTAAATACACCCTAGACATGTTATAATACTTCCGGGGTATATGTTGGAGCGTTACATTGCTCTCCTCTTTAAAAAGAATTTCGTCATCGAAATTCATACCTTTATCCTCATGGTAACACACGGGGCCGGATAAAACTCTTTTCCAAAAGTCCCTTTAACTGAATCTTCAACTCTTTTAACCCTATAAGAGTCATTCTATAAGGTGCCCTTGAAATAGGAGCAGTACCAGCTACAATCTTGATAGATAGTTCTACCTCCCTCTCAGGTGGCAAACCAGGTAACTCTTCTAGGAACAAGTCAGAAAACTCATTTACTATCTGTGTGTCTTGTAAGTTCACCTTCTCCCTTTTTAAATCAAGTACTAAAGCCAAATATGCCTTACAATCTTTTCTAAGCAGTCGTCTTGCTAGCATGTTGATATCACATTAGTCAAAGGACTAAACCGAATACCATGCATTACTGTTTATGAACCATCATAATCTTTGGGCACAACTATTTTCAACCCACAATCAACTATAGCTTGGTGTTTGTAAAACCAATACATGCTTAAAATCAAGTCAAATTCATGAAAGGGTAGCTCTATCAGATCAGCATCAAATTGTTTCCCATAGATCATAATAGGGAAATCTTTATACACTTTATTCACATATACACTATGGCCTAATAACACTCATATCATAGGCTAGTCGATCTACTGATAACATTCTATCACACACTCTTTGGAGGCTTAGGAGGACCCAAAACTAATTGGTCTCTCTCCTACCACACTATCAGTTGACTTATCATAAGCTTCAAGAGGTCTTTCTATCTTTACTATTTATAAGAAAATTGGGACATCTGCATTAGGCTAACACTGAAACCAAACCATACCACACTTTACTAGACTCTTATTGGCCATAATCGCCTAAATCGTGCTTCGATACCAAAAAATGTAACACCCTCTATACGAAACCTACAACCATCCACACATATAGCAACCAAATTCCTGTACTTGCATTCAAGGTATACAATTCTATTCAATGCTATACATATACACATTACAAAACTCCCCAATGCTTAACATTATCATTTAACCGTAATAATACATTTTTACATTTACATAATAATCCAAAAGAAAACATACAATTTCCTTTATTACATAGACAACCATTCTTAATCAAAAGACACATTCAAAGGTACTTTTACTCCTAACTGTTGGCCTTGGTCCCAGTAGATGTTCCCTATATCTCACTCCTATGACCTAGAACTATACGGATTAATACCCATGCTCAGCTTAAAACCTTAGTGAAGAAAATTCTTATTTTGGATAACCACTCACAACAGTCATCCATCATCCCTCAAGCACACACATTTAGAATATCACAACTTATATACCATAAATTCACATTCTTGAACCAAACATTGATATTCAATGCTCATGTAAACAATGATGACATACTTAAGCAAAGTACATAATGCAAATATTGATGTGAGAACCAATAGAAACTTGTCCTGGAGAAGCTTCACAAGATGGAGCTATGCCTGAGAACGGCTAGAATCAAACACACATACGGAAGCACAAGAAATAAAATTGAAAAGATAGAAACATAACATAAAAAGAAAAGGGGGTTAGAGGAATGTTGGCCAATGGAAAGAACTCTAAAAGAACTTGTCTGTTATAGTCCTAGCCTTGGGACACCACAAAGGAAGACCACGCCTTTGATAAGTCAAATATTCTCAAAAAATACAAAGAAAGCAAAAATGCTCTGAATAATAATCAATATTATTTTTGAAGGAATCCCTTTTAAAGCACGTAAAGGGTGCCTATTTATAGGAAAAACTTTCTAAATTAATGTCCTAAGGCAGAAACTAAATAAAAGGAAACAAATCAACCCCTAAAATAAAAGGAAATGAAATAAACTTAGAAAGGTTTTGACTATATGACCTTATTTCAAGGAAAACAAAAAGGAAACTAATTAAAACATGATATGACCATATTGGACCTTATGGAGCACGTCCTTCTCCTTATTTTTAATCGACACATGGTTGTCACATGGTATTTTCCGTGAGTTCTTCCAACTGGACTCAATGTGGGCCTTTGGACATTCATGTTGGGCTTCGAGGAGTAAGACAATGCCTCTTGGACCTTTATGAGATGCAATCTAACTCAACAACATGGGCTCTATCTCTTGAAGGTCTTAGGTCAAACAATTCAATGCTTTCTTCATTGCTTTGGCCCTAGATCTTGTCATTGAGCCTCCAACATCTTGTAATGGATCTTTAGGAACATTAGACTTAGATGTTGGGCCTATGATATGGAAATTTTGTTCAACCCCTTGCCTTGCACATTCAGACTTCAAATCTAATCCAATTTCAGCTCCTAAGCTTCCTTTTGCTAGTTCATGTCCATGCAAGTCTTGTCCCAAGCTTCCCTGAGGCGGATCACACCATATATGCCTCTCTTCTTATCTTTCACATGCCCATGATTCTCCATCATTCCCTCCCTCCTCGAAAGAATTCGTCCTCAAATCTGTAGCATAAAAAAGGGATAAGTTAGATATATTGAATGTAGCACTAACATTACCATAGGAGCTAGGCAAATTAATTTTATAAGCATTATCATTAATCCTTTCTAACACTTGAAAGGGGCCATCTCCTCTTTGTTATAGCTTAGATTTCATTTGTTCTAGAAACCTATCTTTTCTCAAATGCACCCAAACCCAATTATCGGGTTTAAATACAACACGCCTTCGGCCTTTATTGGTTTGCTTTGCATATTATTCATTTCTCCTTTCAATGTTGGCTCTAACTTTAGCATGCAACTCCTGCACAAATTTAGCCTTTTTCGCACCATCAAGGTTAGTAAACTCATTAGAAGGCAATGGAAGAATTTCTAAAGGAGTCAAAAGGTTAAGCCCATAAACAATCTCAAAAGGAGAAAATTGAGTAGAAGAATGACTAGGACAATTATAAGCAAACTCAATGTGTGAGAGACACTTTTCCTAATTTTTCAAGTTCTTTTGGATGATCAAAGTTCTATTTACCACTTCAGTTTGACCATCCATTTGAGGATGTGCAACACTAGAAAACAAGGTTTTAGTGCCAAGTTTATTTCATAAAGTTCTTCAAAAATGACTAAGAAATTTCACATCTCTATCACTTACAATAGTCTTTGACAACCCATGCAATCTTACAACCTCTTTAAAGAACAAGTTAGCAACATGAATAGCATCATTGGTTTTAAAACAAGCAATAAAGTGAGCCATCTTGCTAAATCGATCAATCACTACAAAGATGTTATCCTTTCCACTAGATGATCTAGGCAATCCAAGCACAAAGTCTATAGATATATCAACCCAAGGATGAGAGGGGACGGGTAAGGGAGAATGTAAAAGATATGATTGAACCTTAAATTTTACATGCCTACAAGTAATACATTTAGCACAAATAGAAACAACTTCCTTTCTTATGTTAAGCCAATAAAAATGTTCATGCAAAAGAGCTAAAGTTTTTTCAACACCAAAGTGACCCATCAATCCACCATCATGTGTCTCTCTAACAAGTAATTCACGAATAGAGCAAGATGGAATGTAAAGTTTATCTTTTTTGAACAGAAATCCATCAAATCTATAGAAATTATCAATACCATGTTTTTCAAAAGGTTTCCAAATTTCTTAAAGTCACAATCAGACTCATACATGCCTTTCAACATCTCAAAACCAAGTAATCTAGCATACATAGAGGTAAGAAGAGAGTATCTCCTAGATAGAGCATCAGCCACAATGTTTTCTTTCCTTTATTTATGTTTAATAATGTAAGGAAAAGTTTCAATAAATTCCAGTAACCTAGCATGTCTCTTGTTCAATTTACCTTAGGACTTTAGAAATTTCAAACTTTCATGATCAGAATGAATGATAAATTCTTTTAGACACAAGTAATGTTGCCAAGTCTCTAAAGACCTTTTAAAGCATACAACTCTTTATTATAAGTGGAGAAATTTAAAGCAACACCACTTAGTTTTTCACTAAAATAAGCAATGGGTTTAGAATCCTCCATTAAAACAATATCAATACCTATTCCAAAAGCATCACATTCAATCTCGAAACTATAAAAAAATCAGGAAGAATAACAAGAGGAGCATTGGTCAATTTTTCTTTCAAGGCGTTAAAAGCAACCTCTTGTGAACCACCCCATTTAAAAATCTTATTCATTTTTACCAATTCATTCAAAGGGGCACCAATAGTAGAGAAGTCCTTTATAAATCGCCTATAGAAGTTTACCAAGCTATTGAAGTTTTGAACTTTATTTGCATTCTTAGGAGTTGGCCATTCTCTAATTACTTTCACTTTCTCTTCATCAACTTAAGTCCTTTATCACCTACAATAAAACCAAGAAACACCACAGTATCCATGGAAAAGGAACATTTTTCTAAATTGGCATAAAGCTTATTCTCTTTTAAAAGTCCAAACACATCATGCAAGTGTTTCACATGATCATTTAAACTCCTAGAATATATTAGAATATCATCAAAATAGATAACCACATACTTTCCAATAAAAAGGCGAAACATATGATTCATCAAACTCATTAAAGTACTAGGTGCATTAGTCAAGCCAAAAGGCATAACTAACCATTCATATAACCAAAACTTAGTTTTGAAACCAGTTTTTCACTCATCAGCCTTTCTCATGCAAATTTGATAGTACCACTTCTAAGATCAATTTTAGAAAATGTACAAGTACCATCCAACTTATCAAGCATATAATCTAAACGAGGGATAGGGTAACGATATTTCACTGTGATTTTATTGATGGCTCTACAATCAACACACATCCTTTATTTGCCATCTTTCTTAGGAATAAGTATAACGGGCACAGCACATGCGCTCAAGCTTTCTCTCACAAAGCCCTTTTTCATAAACTCTTCAACTTGTCTTTGGATCTCCTTAGTTTCTTCCGGATTGGCTCCATACGTAGGCCGATTCAGAATTGAAGCTTCGGAAAGGAAGTCTATATATTGCTCAATGCCTCTCAAAGGGGGCAATCCATCAGGAATCTCCTCCGAAACACTAGACGACAAAGATGGATCAAACTTATTAATAGTTAAGAAAACATCTTTATATCAAAGTATATAAGATTCTTCACATTTTAAAGCTCTCTTAATCTCAATTTTTCCAGCAAATAAAGTCACTCTCTTTTCTTCAAATTTCCCACTCGTTTTATTTTCTCTCTTTTTTTTCTTTTTGACCTCTCTCTCTCTCTCTCTTTTCTTTTGCTCTCGATTTGCATTCTTTTTCAATACTCACTTGATCCTCATAAGCTCGAATGGGCCTAAGAGGCTTCAGTACAATATTTTTACCATGGAAAGGAAAATAATAGCAATTTTTGTATCCATCATGCCTAACTTTTTATCAAATTGCCATGGCCTACCAAACAAAACATGTCCAGCATATATAGGTGCAACATCACATAAAATATCATCATGATACTTGCAAACGAAAAATGCAACCATCATTTGTTCGGTGACTTTCATCTCACCACAATCATTAACCCATTGCAATTTATATGGTCTAGGATATTTCAAAGTAGGCAATTTAAGCTTGTCAATAAGTAAAGTGCTAGCAACATTGGTACAACTTCCACCATCTATGATCATGCTATAAACTTTACCATTAATGAGACATCTTGTATGAAAGATGTGCTCACGTTGCTCTTCTTCAAGATCTTCTTTTGGTTGGATATTAAGAGCACGCCTACCTATAATGGTTTCACCAACCTCAGCATCACAATCAACATCGGAAGCATCCGTCAATGGAGGTAAATCATCAAATTCATTACTGTCACTACTTTCACTAGCAACATCACCATTCTTAAGCAAAATCATAGTTCTTTTGTTAAGGCATTGAGAAACAATGTGGCCAAAACTTTGACATTTAAAGCACTTAACTTTAGAAGGAGTAGAAGAAGAAAAGGGTTTAGAGTCATTTTTACCCTTAGGACTTGGGGAAGAGAATTTAGGGTTACTTTCCTCCTTTAGCTTGATGTCTCCTTTGGATTTGAAGGAAGTTTTGGACTTCTTCAAGCTTTTATTCCATGAACTCGATCCAACACCATTTTGGATCTTTAATTGTTTTTCTACCATTATGGACTTATGTAACAACTCATCCATGTCAAGGAAATTTTGCAGCTCTACAATGGAAGCAATTTTAGGGCACAAATCATCAAGAAATCTTCTCATAGTAGCTTCCATATCCCCCTCAACATTGGCCCTAATCACGATGATCTCTATCTCTTGGTGGTACTGTTCAACACTCATAGATACATGCCTCAATCTCTGCAGCCGCTTGAACAAGTCTCGATAGTAATGACTTGGGACAAAGTGCTTTCTCATGATGGCTTTCATTTCTTGCCATGTGCAGATTGATCTTTCAAGATTCCGCCTTCTAATTACCTACAATTGATCCCACGAAATACTAGCATAATCATAAAATTCAACAGCAATAAGTTTTATCTTTTTCTCTTCACTATATATATGACACACAAATACATGTTATATTTTCGTCTCCCAATCTAAATACAATTCAGGATCGTCTTTCCTTTGAAAAGAAGGGATTTTCAATTTTATGTTATCAAGAGTTTGTCTGCCTCTCCTAGTGTTGGGGCCTTCATCCTCGGGTTGAACATCTTCATCTTGTTCATGGAACGTCCTTCTAGGACCTTTGGAGTTTGATCTAGATTGGATGTCATCCAACCTAGCATTCAACCTCCAGAATTGATTTGACACAGCTTTCATAAAGACTTTGAGATCTTGTTTATGTATTTCATCTTCTTGAGACATGTTTATGAACTGCAAAATGTTAGTGAACAAAAAAACAATATAGACCTCACCACTTAACCTCGTGTGTATACACTCAACATATGCCAAATAACTCATGTATCACATAAAATTTGACTTTTTCTATAATGCAAACACTCTTGCCTTTTACCACTTAACTTGCTTTCTATAGTATCCTTATTCGAAACGAGACACAATCAAATACTAGAATCCCAAAATAAAATTCTCAAAGAATCAAAAGGGGAAGTAGGGTGTGGAAAATAAAGAAAAAGAAGTAAAGGAGACGAATATGCAAAAGGAAGGGGACTTGAAGGGAAAGGAGGGTTCGACAACTCAGAAAATAAGAAAAAAGGAAGTTAGCACTAAAAGTATTAGGAAAGAAAAACGATAAGAAAGTAGAGAAACTTGGAAACTAAGTAAAGGAAAAATAATATAAGGAATGAATTAAGGAAGTGACTACCTCAAACTTGAAGCTAAAGAAAGATGAATGAGGCAAGAAATAAAATAGGAAACTAAAGACAAAACAGGAAAGTAATTGAAATAAGAAAGTGAAGCAAATAGGAAAGTAAGCAAGTTCCAAACAATACAAAATAGAAAATTACTTGCAATTAAGTTCAAGCAATAGGAGAGATGTTATCTTTACTTGATTTTAATTAGGAAAGTAGCAAATTTGGACTCCACTTCTCTTGAAATTGTAGCACACACTTTGTTCTTTTTTTATTTTTTCTCTTTTTTTTGACTTATACTTCTTCTCTTTTTTTTTCCGGATAATTTGAAGTTCACATGAATAAATATGGAAACAAAAAATGCAAAGCAGTTTTCAGAAGTTGGACGTTCTTAATTTTCGACTTAGTGTAACTTATTCTATAAAGCTCGGATTGAAATGATTCCAAAATAAAGAGAAAGAACAGATTTTGAACTTCAAGAAACACCTATTAATCAGTCAAAAACTCAAATAAAAAGTGAACAAAAAATGGATAAAAATGGATTGAGAAGAAGAACGAAAATAAATAACACAAAAGGATAACAATGTAAAATCTAGCAACTAAAGCTCTGATACTAATGATGTGAGACCCAATAGGAACTTGTCCTAAAGAACCTTTAATAAGATGGAGCTACGCCCGGGACTACTAGAATTAAACACACACATGGAAGCACAAGAAAGAAGATTGAAACGATAAAAATAGAACGCAAAGAGAAAAGGGGGTTAGAGGAATGTTGATAAATAGAAAGAACCCTAAAAGAATTTGTCTCTTAGAACCCTAGCCTTGGGATACCACAAAGGAAGACCATGCTTTTAATAAGTCAAGTATTCTCATAGAATACAAAGAAAGTAAAAATGCTCTGAATAATACTCAATATTATTTCTGAATGAATCCCCTTTAAAGTACATAACGGGTGCCTATTTATCAGAAAAACTTTCTAAATTAATGTCTTAAGGCAGAAACTAAATAAAGGGAAACAAATCAACCCTTGATATAAAAGGAAAAAAATAAACTTAGAAATTTTTTGACTAGATGACCTTATTTCAAGGAAAACAAAAAGGAAATTAATTAAAACATGTTCTGAACATATTGGATCTTACAGAGCACGTCCTTTTTGATAGTTAAGATATGTATTATGTTTTAGGGTTTAATTTGTTAGGTATTTAGTGTTAATTTGAGTGATTAGTGTGTATTTATATTTTAATTGTGTTAGTTTATGTATTTAAGTGTTTTTATGGGTTAGTATGAGTTTTAGAGCTTAAATATTATATTTTGAGGTATCTTGATATGTTTGTTAGTGTTTCAGGATAAACGGCAAAGAACGGAGAAGTTTTGAAGAGTTTCAGGCCAAAAACATGGCCTACGAAGCCACGATCGTGACAGAAAAAGGCGAGTCAATAAGACCGAGGCCACGATTGCGCCATTTTTGGTCACGATCGTGACAGAGAGCTCTAAACAGGCCACGATCATGCACTTTAAGCCACGATCTTGACAGAAAGGGTTAGTGTTGGATCGGAAAAAGAAAGCACGCTATATTTGGAGAAACAGTATATTTCAAAAACTTTTAAGAAATCATTTTTTCAGCGGAAGCAACAAATCCAAATCATTATGCCAATCCATACATGATATGGTATAAGGATAATAAAAAACATAAACAAGATGAAGAGTATTACCGAC
>JANZXP010000002.1:27435426-27454088 GCA_027576715.1 Erythroxylum flavicans
TTTAAATATACACAAATACAGAAATTAACCAAGTGAAGTCCCAAACCTTAAAATTGGCAAAGTAGTTCTTCTAATGCTTTTCCTTCCCTTCCTCTTTGACTTTGCTTGACTAACCAAGTGAAAAATGTTGGGATGAAGAAGGTGAAATGGAGAGGAGAAAATTTTGAAGTTAAGCCATCAAAATTTCGTCCATCTCCTCTCTCTATATGCCTTTTCATGAAATTTCTAGTCCTCGACACTTGTTTCAATCCCAATGGACTATATATCACAATCCTATTGGACCATGTGCTATAATCCTATTAGACCACGTCTTACAATTCTACTGGACCATATGTTACAATTATATTGACCATGGGTTACAATTCTATTGGACCATGTGTTACAATTCTATTGGACACACATGCTTTAATCGTATTAATCCATAAGTTGACTTTATGAAAATTGCAAATTGATCCTTCTTCTTCCTTTAATTCCCACATTAGCCTATAATCTTATCAATTTATTTAATTCCCTTATGTCTTAAGTTTCTAATGGTAAAAATTTCATGCAATTTGGTTAATTATATCAAAAGTTATACCTCAAAAACTACAAGTTGTTTGAAAATAAGGATAGTAGCTAGAACTCAACTTTAAAATAAAATTTAAAACCTTTAGAGACAGAATCTGATTTTGGTTCCTCATGAAAGTTTTAGACCTATGTCTCTATTTTAATCTCCAACTTAAATTATCCAACTTGGAGGTCTACATGCCAAGATATGGACAAATTACAGAAATCTATTCAGTGGAACCTATCCATTTAGCAAGGTACACATCCGAAATCAACTAACTTCTATGCAAGAGTAACACAAAAATACGTCCAATTTAACCAAAAACATACCATGTGCTTATGGAATACTTCTTTTATCAATTCCCATCATATCACATTCATAAATCCAAGCAAACATATCAAAATTTTCCATACATATTTCACGTCTAAGTATGTATGTCCATGTCGAAGCGAACAAATTATCTATTTACCCTTGTCTTTTACATTAAGTACCATTATATCTCTTACTATACTTAGATGTACTTAATTCATTCGTCATGTTCACTTCTTAATACACCCTAGACATGCTATAATACTTCTAGGGTATATGTTGGAGCGTTACATGAACTCCCCCACAAAACTATAAGTGGTATAGGATTTTTTGGAGTCTAAGAAACCCATGGTAGTAGGCTTGCTAGAGACTAGAATAAAGAGTACTAATCTAATGTAGTGCACCTCATTTTATAAAAAAAGTTGCACTGTCGTTGCTAATCATCTAAACCATTCAAATGGAAGAATAATTGTAATTGTCAATCCCTTATAAGCTAGAGTGATAGACTACCATATTTCTTGCCAAATTATCCACATAGTGATTGAAGTTTAAAAAATCCTAGGTTTTGTGTGTATTACATTCATTTATGCTTTTAATTTGGCCTTTCAAAAGGATTAAACTATAGCAGGAGCATACATACGAGAATGATCCACCCCTGGTTATTGATTGGTGATTTCAATAGTAACATATATCTAAATGAAGTGGAAGGAGACTATAAGGTCACTAATCCTTTCAATGATATGTTCAAAGAATGCATATACAGAGTGGAAGTTGCTGATCTTAAATAGGACGGGAACTTCCTAACATGGGGCAACATGAAGTAGTTTCATAGGCTCCTAAAGAAAAAGCAAGATCGTGCAATGGTGAACTCAAACTGGTTAATTATATTCCTAGAGAGCAAGGCATACTATGGAAACAATATTTCATCTCATCACTTGCCAATAATGGTAAGCTTGGGACCTTACCTTAAAATTCTTACACTTCAGATTCAATAATTATCTACTAAAGGTAGAGGATTATAAATGTGCTATTAAAAAGGAAATGGGAACTCAAGTGGAAGGCTTTAAAGCTTACAAGTGTGCTAGGAAGCATGAAACTATCAAAATTCAACTAAAAGATTTAAATAAGATCAAAATTCATAACATAAAGGAGTTTCTTATAAATAATCTAAGGAAACTATAATAGATCTAAGAGGAAATGTACCTCAAACTTAAAGACAATCTTTAAAAAGCTAAAGAGAAATTAACTGTCATAAAGTATTCTTAGGCCCAAAAGTATCACTCCTCCCTCCTAAAGCAAAGATCAAAAGTATTGTGGCTCCAAAATGGGGACAAAAACATAAGATACTTCCATAATTCTATCCTTATAAGGAAGCACATAAATAGTATAGTCTCTATCTAGATGCTAGGGGTAACATGTTTAAGTCTCCAGAAGAAATTCAATAGGCCTTTTTTTTCACTTTAAATAGTAGGCTCAGAAAAGGAGTGATTCTCTAGTGTGTATGTATTAAGGGAGTATTACTTAAATGTGATTACAAAAGATCAAGGAGTATTACTCTTAGCTCAATTCTCTAAATAAGATGTCAAGAGAGCCTTGTTCAACATCAATTTAGAGAAATCTCAAGGGCCAAATGATTGGAATGTCAAGTTTTTTCAAAAGTCTTGGCATATTGAGGGGACCAAGTTGCAAAATTCATACTAGAAATGCTCAGCAAGGGTATAATGCTAAAGGAATTCAATAGGAATATCATGTTGTAATGTGATCTACAAAATAATGGCCGATATGTTGGCTACAAGGCTAAAGGAAATACTAAGGAGTGTGATAAGCCATTTCATTAAGAATAGAAGAATTAGGGATAATATAATGCTAATTTAGGAGCAAGTTAAGGAGTATAATAAGAGGAAACATATAAATGATTGTCTAATCAAACTGGATATCAACAAGGCATATCAATCAATTTCATAGGAATTCATTATGAATTCACTTGTCTATGGGGGTTCTTGATCAATATAAAGAATGAATCAAAATGTATATCTCTATAGTCTCTTATAGAATTTTGGTGAATGGAGAAGCAACTCTAACTTTCCAGGCAAAAGGGGCTTAAGGCAAAGGGATCCTTTATCCCCCCTACTTTTCACAATTGGAATAGAAATGTTCTCTAGAATACTA
Organism: Erythroxylum flavicans; assembly: GCA_027576715.1. Taxonomy (NCBI): domain Eukaryota; kingdom Viridiplantae; phylum Streptophyta; class Magnoliopsida; order Malpighiales; family Erythroxylaceae; genus Erythroxylum; species Erythroxylum flavicans. Next base: position 27,438,452 of record JANZXP010000002.1, read on the forward strand.
GAAAATTCAATTAAAGGAAAATGCCAATTTAAGTTCCATTTAAAATGTAAAAGGGGGAGAAATTATCACTTAGCTTTTGTAGATGATATCCTATTGCTTTGTAGAGTTGATAAGGAATCAATTCAAATCCTTAAGGAGGATTTAATTAGCTTCTGTTTAATGTCAGAGTTAAAGATTAATAAGGATAAAAGCTCTATCTATGTTTTAGGATCTGGAGAGGGATAGGCTAAATAACTAGCTAAATTTACAGGTTTTTAACTAAAGAAATTGCCTTTGAAGAACTTAGAACTTCTAGTTTCCCCTGAGAAGTTGAGTATGATAGACTGTTAACCACTTTTGGATTAAATACACGAAAGGTTGGGATGTTGGAATAATAGTTTTTTGTCCTACATTGGCAGGCTCTAACTGATAACTTCCACTTTGCACAATTTACATATAATTTAGTCTAATCATATAGCAATCCCTAAAGGACTGATTAAGGCCTTGTAAAGACCAATAAAGAGCTTCCTATGGATTTGAAGTCCAACTAATGACCTACATGCTAATGTTTCTTGGAAGGATGTATGCTAACCTAAATCAAAAGGAGGACTAGATATATACTCAATTAAAACTGGAAACAACATGTTTATAACAAAATAGATTTGGAGAATTTTAGTAGACAAGGAGTCCTTATGGGTTGAGATAGGTCCACAATAATTATTTACAAAATTCCAGCTTATAGTTAATCACTCCTTTGGCTAATTCAGCATGGACTTTACACAAATGATGGAATTGAGAGATAGAATCCAGGGAAGCATAATAAAGCAGATTGGAAATGGAGAGGACTCCTTATGGTTTGACAATTCCAGCAGCTTGGGACCTAGTTTTAGGAGTCCACTATACCAACAAATCAAGCATATTTTTCCTCCTCACACTAAAGAGAAATAGATTAAAATGGGGAGGCAGTGGTCTAGTAACATAAGGGGACTGGAGAAAATTCTACTAATATACCCGACTATGCTCCTATCCCTGTCAAGGAGGATACCACTATTTGGATAAGAAGCAAGAATGGAGATTTTGAAAATAAAATATGAATCTATTCAGAACTCAAAGGGAAGAAGTAAATTAGCACAAGGTAATCTAGGATAAGCATGTAAGTGCTAAAGCTAGCTTCGTCCTTTGGATAGCAACTATAAATAGATTGCCCACTAAGTCTAGAGTTAACGGAGTGGAGGTAAACCAAAGATACACGTTCTATAAGCAAGAATTAGAAACAGTGCACCACCGATTTTTCACTTGTGAAGTCACTAAGGAGATGTTGAGTAATGCCCTTACATGGAGTAATCTAAGCTGCCCTATGACTAGTTGGAGGACATAATGGCACGAGAACAATTGATATTGGTTCCCCTCCTCTTCACACAAGATACTCTTTGCCATCACCTTGACTAGCTTCAGATACATGGGTTGGAGTGAGGGGAATAGCAGAATCTTTCAGGTGAAATAGAGAAGCAAGGGGCAAATGACTGTTAAACAGAAGAGAAGAATTAAAGACTGGTCATGGGCTTCAAAAAATGTGAAAAGATTAGAATTGAACAATGAAGTGTCTGCATTGTGGAATGTATGAAACAAAAATGTACACATTTACCAGTCGGGGAAAGTCTTGAGGAAGACAGTGCTACTAACCACTAAAAGCGCTTATAATCATAAGAAGCCAATTTCAGTTTGTGTTCAAAAGTAGAGTCTGTGCACTTTGGCCAGGTGTCACTTGTTGGCTAATTGTAAAAGTTTCCTTACAATCTTGCATTTAAATCTTTTGTATAGACATGTCAATGAGTTTGAGTCGGGGGGCTACGGGTGAGCCGGGCTAAATTCGGCTCGTCTATATTTTTTTAATTTTAAAAATACAAAACGGCTTCGTTGTGGACAAAACGACACCGTTTTGTCGGGCCGCGGGCCGACCCGTGGCTCGCCTACAACCCGCTAAATTCAGGCCAAAAATAGGCCGAGTCGGGCCGAAATTGTCATCCCTACTTTTGTAATTGTCATAGCTTAAAACAATTTCGTATTTTCAAAAACAGAAAAGTTCCATTTGCGAATTGGTATTAGTTAAGCTTCAGCCATACCACCAAATTTCGGTAGCTAAGAGGTCTAACTAGAAGCTTGCTCCCAGGTTTTATGAACCTTTCATATAATTGACAAAGTTAGGACCGTAGCCTACAAGCTTGAATTTCCACCAGAAGCGATACGAAATGTCTCATGCATCCCAGCTCAAGAAGCACTTGTTATCTTTTCACAGGTTTTCACCTACACTACCAACTGAACTCATTGCAAAAGAAAAAGTACCTATAGCTATTCTGAAACGAAAGATGTTGACGAGACATCATAAACCACCAACGCACGTACTGGTGAAGTGATCGAGACCAACAGAACAGGTCACGTAGGAGTTCTTGTTCAACTTACAGAACTACTACCCTCACTTGAACCTTGTGGACAAGGTTCCCTGAAAAAGAGCGGAGTATTGTTAGCAGCACGAGGGAAGAAGATAACCATAATATCTTTTCATTTCCTTAAAGTAAACGATATCATTTTACCCTTACTATAAACAAAGACAATTGGTGTCACACCGTTGTCTTATATTATCATTTGCTTTTTGATTGTCAATGTTTATATCCGTCTACTGGTGGAAGGAAAACAAGATCAATTGGTAACAGCCACATATTCCCACATACGTCGTACTCTCTTGTAATTCATTCTCTTTCTTCTCTGAGTATTCTTCCCTTTCCTGCATCTTACCTTCTTCGTTTAATAACCTACTGACGACTGGTTGCTATCATCAATAAAGCTACAAACTTATAAGAAGCAACAAAGCCACAACCAATTATTGTCAAAATAACGGTCACAAATTTTCACGTATCCAGAATTGAACAATTTCCCAAGGAATTTTTCATTCAATAAACTTTGGGGAAATTGGGAAAAGAATATTGCTACATGTTAATTTTAGTATCCTAAATAGATTTTCATTTCAATCTTGATATCTGGTTTGAAGCTGCATTAATATGACTAGGTTTATTCCTGCCACCGAAGTAGGATAGAATGTCAAGTGTATGTATCTGTCCACAATTCATTTTGGTATATCAACCTGCATACAAGAGGAGAAAACACAGTTCATTAGTTTATGATGTTAAATATTCCAGACAGCTTGGCCAGTATTGGCATCATAATGGTCACAATATATTATTGGAGCAGCACCCAATGGTAAATGTTCTGAACTACAATTTTAACCGGTCAACAAAGTGCCTTACCTTATCCTAAATCTACAGGAACCATCAAACCGTCATGTGCAAGCTGCACTGGTATTCCTTCCCTACATGGAAATCGATAACAAATTTAGTCAATCTTTTTTTTTTTTCTTGAACAAGCAATCTGTCCTTCACCACAAGTAATCCTATTCAACTAACCCAATATGTTCCACTTCAACAAACTAGAGACAACAGCAATACGACACAACTAGGATTCAAAGCAGACAAGATTAATCAGACAAGCCAATAATCAGCAGGGAAGACAATTTTTACACCTTTCAGACCATTCTGCTAGAAATTCATTGTCCTGGTGATGGTCAAATTGATGAGTCATTCCAACTAAAAGAGCTCGCTTTGGACATAATCTCCTTATAGCATCAAGGGTCTGAACGTACAAGTACATGTCACACAAAGCATTAAAATGTTATGTGAACAATTAAATAACAAACCTCCAAATACAAACCTGAGGAAGGCAAAAGTGAGTATTATGAGATCCATTCTGCAGACAGTGCAAGGGCAACATTTAGAAAATTTGACGAATAATGTCAACAATTACAAAACAAAATTAAAAAGAATAACTGCATAAAATTGGGTAAACATGTATCATTAATTAGAGTGAGAACAGGATGGGAATGGGTGCATATAGACTGGTAAAGGGAATACACATCTATATAACTTTAGCACACTCTTGACATGTAGGATACCCATTAATAGCCAATGGATGCATGAACTAAAAAATATCACACAACTTAAGTCACTGAGTTAGGTTCATGAACCATACTGGATCACTAGGGGTAAGTTTCAAATGACATCAATAACACTTAGCTGCAATCTATGACAAATGATGCATCTAACAATGCAATTTACTTTTTCTTTCCCATTGTCTATAGCAAACCTATGTTTCCAAGAAATGTGCATTACACATAAGGTATGAAATCCATTGTCTGACATACTGGAAAAATACAGATTTCAAGTCCACTTTCACTTAGTATAGCCATAATGCAACAGGAACGGTTAAAAATTTTCGATCCAGATGTCATTGTCTCCTTCTATAAGAATAGGTTAAAAAGTTCGGGCATCTAAACTTCCACATTTGGATATCCCTTATAATGTACTAATCTATTGTATCTGAATTCTTTTCTCAATTATCAAAACTTTCTTGATGTTCATTATTATCAAATGAACTCTAAAGTTCTTGATTAGTCCTCATTTTTCACAATCTAATATATGGAATCAAAGGTAAATGAACTAGCAATACCTAATTTATAGTTCCCTCACTAATGGTCCAAGACCATCTTAGAATGTCCTGGTCGCTAGAATATTAGGAGATGATGACAAAAGAAAAAGAAATGGATTTTCCTGACCAACCCTGTATAAAGTATCCAAGATAAGCAGATCCAACTGCCCAGCACCATCCTTTGAAATAACTGCAACGACCAAAGTTCACCAAATTCAAAAGTCTAAATAATATGATAACAATTCAGGAAACTTAAGGTTAAAATGCATACATTCATTTTATAATATCTTCCAATGCAGTTATGCAACTCATTCATTTATTTCAAAGCAATTAAGAAACTCAAAACACAGAAGAATACACGATATCCATGGTTTACGCAACACAAGTGATTTGAACACTCACCATACTCTGTGGTTGCAGGAAATCGAGAAATGTCAGATATATAAGCTATCTTCATTCGTTCTCCAAATAGAAAGCCTAAGGAAATATAATCTTCTCCATGCATCACCTGCAGCACAGAACAAACATAAGACACAAGGACAGATAGAAGTTGTTGGAGTCCCTATATACAATATTTTAACGGAGGTTCAGGAAAGTAACTGGCAAAGGAACAAATTTTAAGCCTGATGCAAAGAACGGTCTATGGCAGTCTTCTTCAATTATATGCCAATCCAGCTGAGCCACCCTTCTTATTTCTTGGCCTTTTGTCAACTTTTTGGGCAACAAGTAAGGGAATTTCATAGAAATACTGTTCAACAATATGACACAAACATGTCAATGGATCAAAACTAAACAACACTAGTGCGGAAAACAAACAGAATTCCACAAATATCAATTTCATGGTTGGAATTTTGTGAAATTGACATCATTTTATTCTTCACCATGAAATGCCAAATTTTGAAAGACCCAGCCCAGTCAGCATACATGACATCATTATTGAAGCTGATTGTCCAGTTGTGAGACGTCAGAATGTATATGGATAAACTAAAATATTAATTACCAGGATCCAGCAAATGCTGTCATCTCAACACTCAAAATGAAGGGCATGTAGGTGAACAAACTTTAAAATTGAATATTCTGGGTACGAACTTCACACTGTCTCAAGGGGTTTAGGACAAGAATATCTTGCAATCCATATAAAGAGTGAAGCCACATCAGGAAGGATAGATCACTATGTCTATTCTCACAGGTTAACCCACATTTGAAAGTGTGAGACTCTGTACAAGGTTCATTCCCCGGCGTATAGAAATTTGGTGCTCCAAAAGTAGTTATAAAAGTTTTAAAATTAGAACTTATGAAGATACATTGCATGATAAACCACCGGATTACAAGGTAGAAAGTCTATCAAACAAATTACATTTTATTATGTATAAAATACATGAAAACAATATATCCTGTGCTGTTTAATAATTCAGCTATAACCCCTAAGCATTAAGGCCTAGGTAAAATCCAAGGAAGTAAACTGGATAAAAATCAAGGTTGCAGAAGAATTTGGTGAAAGTAAGTAAATCAAGAAAGAACGAAGAGATTGAAAAAGGGTACCTATCCATTGCAGACTGACTTAGGTAAACTGGAGTGGGATCAATATCATTCGTGGAACTATAGGGTTGAACAGCACGTATATCATCCAAACCAAGAACAGCATCAGCATGTTCATGAGTTAAGATGATCTGCAATATACACCAAAATTTTTATCATTCTTACAAGAAATCAATCACTTCCACAAAAATTTAAAAGAAGGTTACATGGTCGTAAAAAATAAAAACACTCACCGAATCAACTCGCGGAATGCTGTGGAAAGTAAACCATCTAAGCAATTGTTCTCTAAATGTCTTCCCCACATCTATTAATATGTAGCTGTGTTTATCCTTACTCCCTACATAATCAATGAGCAGAGACGTATTTCCCCTACAAAATGATGTCTTCGACCATTTAATCTAACAGAAATAGAAATTTCCAGAAACATTAATCAAGTTCTACACATGAAAACCTGTAGTTGGGGTTTTTCTCCGGTGGGAGAGTCAGCGCCTGGGAGCAAACGGAGCACGGCGGATTCGACGGCTGGATCAAGCACATTGCGTTCGGAACGGCGCTAGAGCAACCGGTCCCGAGGAAGATCAAAGCCGACCGACCAGTATCGCCGCCGTTAACGTCGAGAACGTTGTCGTCCATTGGACAAAGTCTCCAATTCGCTGGATCTGAAATGGCGCAGAAAGTACGTGGAGGGAATTTTCCGCAAGTCCAAACGGTTTTCTCATGGCCAAGGCAAGGGATACGATTTGTGCACGTGGCCAGCATTTGGAGGGCATTTCGAATCGAGTCCCTTCATTGTTAAGAATGCCGCCTTATCGGAATACTTGAAATGTTATGAATGTCTTAAATCTTAATGGACTTAGTATCTGACGAAACTTGATTTTACTACGAGAAAGTATTAGTATTAATTAATGTTGGGAATTATTTTACGTGATTTTTAAAATTATAAAATAATAACTAAATTTTATAAAATTATTAAAAAATTTAAAAATAACTCAATTTTAAAATATCAGGACTAATTCTTATAACTTACTGATACATTTTCTTTTTTTCCTGTTTAATATACTTTTAAATCTAACTCGAGCTATTTGAAATTTATATTTTTCATAAGCAAGTTAAACTAAATTACCTGAAAGTCCCTACCCATAGTTCGGTTAAACTGAGTCTAGTTTGTTGACTTCTAGCCCAGCCCAAATTGTGATGAATATAGCCACGTAGCATGTAAAAAATATGACGTAGTTAGCACTGTTAGCGAATTTAACAAAAAACTTTATGTCTAGCTATTTTCGCAACAAAATTGAAAGTTCAATTATTTTAGTATCACTTTTTAAAATTTGTGCTAATATTGTAAAATTGAGTAAAGTTAGGATTTTTTATAATTAACCCATATAAAATAGTTCTTAAATATACTTTGCTGTACAATTTTTATTTTTATATCAATTATGTTTCAAAACATAATAATAATAATATAAAATTGGTATAACAACTATCTCTTTATTTCTATTAATATTACTTTTCACATATTTCTCATATAAACAATAATTACAATTAATATAAGAAAGAGATTGGTTGACTTTTTAAACAAATATAAAACTAAGAATAATACAAAGAACTTAAAATATTATAACTTACATCATATAGTGAAAAACAAGTATATTAAAACATCATATAATATGAATAATATAGATCCATAAGTATTATAATAATAGTTTGTGCCGAGGAACACAACAAAGTAGAAGTAAAATTTAAACAAAAGTACTTAGAGCTAAAAATTTATATTTATATTCAATTGTAAAATTTAACATATATATCAAATACAAGTGAAATAAAAGAAAAGAGAAAAATACAAAACATGAAACTTTATTAAATGACATATCTACTTAAATTGTATCAACCTCAATTTTATTTAATATAAAATCTTAATTGTTGAGAGGAGTCTCATCATTATCATCATTCAAACTTATTGCATCAAATAACATGTAAATTCTTTTTCATCCAAAATTATCTTCTAAGTCACTCTCATTTATGAAACTTGGTTCTTTATTAACCCAGTTCATTAAAGTTCGATATGGTCAAAGCAAATTAAATCTATAGAACTACTTGTTCTATTAATAACCTATTTAAATAAATATAAATAAATTATTAAAAATCACGAGAAATTATGTGTTAACTTAATAATGATAATAATATACCTTTATCAAAACTTTAAGTTGTATCAAAAAAAGACCAAATCAATTAATCTTTTATATTCTAATCTATTTCTTTTTTTGGAACGGATCAATGTAAATGTGCACTCACACATTAACTTAGAATTCAAATTTCAAACCCTTGCAATTCTAAAATACAACTTCTAAATTGATCTTACCAAGCAATTATAAGACAATAAAGATAATCTTATAAATAAAATAGAGTAATGATTAATTTTAAACAAGTAACAAAAGTAAAGAAATATATTTTCGATTAAGTTTGTTATTTTGAAGAATTGCAATTGAAATCCCAAAATCATTGCATACATCCTTGTATGGCTATATTTGTGAGCTAAAGAGATCTTACATCATCTTATGCAAAACAATTATTGTAATAGTTAATAGCATTTTCCTATTAACTTTAGTTTCTTTTTGTAAAATTTGGTCTAAAATAGACACCAAGATTAGAAAAATGCCAAAGTAGTAAACAAAAAGTTGTCTTTTCCTTCTTTCATTGATAACTGCACGATAAAGTGTATAAAGGAAGGCCTATTTTTTATTAGCCTTAATTGCTTCCTTCACTATCTCTATGAAATCATAAAAATAACTCGTTGCTGGCTTTTTAGCATTATCAGCAAATGAAGTAATTTTATCAAAGGCTCATAAACTCAGATGAAAAATTAGCATTGAGACCAAAATTTATAATCTTCAAGTATACCTCTACAAACCTTCATTTCAGCATTAAACTTAGCATGTTAAACTCACTTATCACTTGTAAATATTTGTCTGAGCTCTTTTTTCATTAGAACAAAACATTTAATTTATAAAAATTAGTTGCAAAATTTGTAATAACAAGACAATACAAATTCTTACTATTAGTGAAATCCTTTCTCATCAAATCTAGAAGCCATACATAATTATAGATGAACTTAATCACTTTTCTTTCTTTCCATACTTTTTCATCAATGATTGGAAACTATCTAACATCTCATATATTTTCCAATATTAAGTCAATGTAATGTACTTCAGAATGAGTCCAATAAAAGAATTATAATTACTTTACTAGCTTTTCCTAACTGCTTTATAAGCAAACTTTTTGTCAGTAATGAACTGCACCATGTTTCTAGGCCCAACTTCATTCACAAATTCTTCAAATTTCTGAAACAAAGTATCACCATTTCTTATAAGGTCAATGCATCAATGGACTTCAAAAATATCATCCCCTTAGTAGAATAAACTAAAAAATTTGATAATAGGCACATAATTGAACATCCATAAGTTTCCCAAGTCATTATTCTTTCATTCAACTAACTTTTATTTCACAAATAGAGCTCTTGAGAAGATTATCTCTGCAGTTATCAGTTGAATTAGCTTTATATTTTAGACCATAAAAAGCAATAACATCTACAGTAGTCTGGTAATAATAAGACTGAGCAACATTATATAATGCATCTACATTATACCACCATCTAGCCATTTCCACTCTATATTATAAGCTACTTCTTTATACAGTTGGCATTATGAATTGAAAGTTGAGTTCTAGGAGTTGTTTGTGAAGAAAAAAAATAGACATATGCGTTCTTTTCATCCTCACATCAGTTGTAATAATCCCTTCTTGTTTGGTAGGGGTACTACCATCAATACTGCCGGTATCATTATAACCATCATAAAAAAACCTTCCACTACCAATTGCATAGTTCAATCTTTACTTATGTCTTTTTCATTATAACTCTCTTTAAGCAAAATTTTCATCTACCATTTCATGTTCTGACTAACTTGCTTACCAGGCCCCACATCACCTTTAATCTCAGTTAAATGCTTCTTTAATCTAGTGATCCCTCTATCTTTCAAATGTTTATTGCAATATAAACAAATAATGTGGTTCTCTATACCAGGAACCAATCTAGCATGAGCCTAAACTAAATCATTGAATCTTTGTAAAGATATTGAATTATTAGGAGTACTTAAACTTCTCTCCATTCATCTGTAAAAGTAAATAAAGATATATGTCAAAATTAAATTAACAATTTCATATCGAAAATCAGTTGCAATATGTTCAATGCAAGCACATTTACTGCTTGCAAATATAAAACGATCATTAAGTTAGAATTGAATATATAAAAGTTCATTTAAAACATATGAACGCAAACCTATTTTTACTAAGTTATCATTTTTCTCTAAATAACATTCCTATCATTATTTGTTTAACCTTGAGAAAAATAAGTTTACATAAGAACCTAAATAAGTAACTCTAGTCTCTTTAGATCATTTACACATAGAAATAATATTTGATTAAAATTTATAACTAATTGTTCCTAAAAAGGTGAAGACATGATTATGACATGTCACCACTTAATTAGTGATGGTGGCTATTGTTTTAATTCTTAAATCTATCTATACTGTAAGTATAAGGATCGTATATTTATAGTATAAACAATATTCCCATGAGGATTGTTTTAGATACCTAACAATTCCTATAACACTTTGTTTGAGGTAAACAATATAAAAATGTAACTAGAAAATAAACTAAACTAAACTAATAATTGAATCTTTAACAAGTAGTAATGAATTTGTCCATTAATCAATGATGATAACCTAGGAATTACTTCTATCATTTTTTTGTTTTCAGTTCACATTCTTGATTTAATAATTCTCAACCCTAGATGTTAAATAGTTACGATTACCCTTTCTTGAGATCCAACTAAGTAATCCCAATTAAAATAGATAAGAATTAAATTGAAGCTTCTCGATCTCTCAAAACTTCTTTTAGCTATCCAACTGGATTTGAAGTGATCCTAAGGGTAACTAACAAGCAATTAAGGTCTCTCTTTAATTTCCTATTAATCTAATGCTTATAGGTCTATTATGGTACCAGCTCTCGCTGTGCAACATATCATTGGTAATTCAACCTAATCTCTCAATTTAGATCAAATATAAAATAATAAACACCATAAAGTATATCTTTATTATAACAAAACAATTCAAAAGTAATCCTTAAAATAAATTTAGCAATCCATAGCCAAAATATATCCCAAACTAATTATAATCAACATTCAAATACAAGGAAAGAAAAGAAAATAATAGAAGTTTGAATTATGAATTATGAATTATGTCTTCTTCTTCTTGTTCTTGAGTTAGAAAATTCTATAGCTTTGTTTTTCAGGAATTGTGCCTCTTTGATCTCTTTCTTAGATGTTCCATCTGCCTCTTTTGGTGTTTCTCTTTGCCTTTTATACTTCCTAATCCTCCTTGGGCTCTTTCTAAGCTTTCTTCACTTGTTTTTATTCCAAAAATAATCTCAAATCATCAAACTATAAAAATCTCATAACCTGAAAAATCTAGCATTTGCATGATCGTGTGCTTCTCCTATCTGCATTTTTCATCAGGATTTTGCACACCTTGCATGATCATGATAGAGGGCATCCAACTGCTCTAGCATTGATCCTACATGATCATGCAGGTGCACAATTATAACACATCTCCTTATCTAGCTTTTTCTTTTTTTTCTTCAAGTTTTTTGTCTCCACTCATCTTTAAATATCCCACAAAACATGCATTAAGATCAAATTCTTGTGTAATAAATAATAATCAAACAAAATACACAGAACATTGATAAAGACATAAATTTAAGTCCTAAAAACATGATTATCATTCAAGAAAAATACCTAATAACATATTCTATAACCTAGAAAACACACTATAAATCACAATTATCAACTTCCTCACACTCAAGACTATCTTTAGATGTGACCATTTAGTGGCAATTGGTTAAGTTTGATGGAATCATATCAGAGTATGCTAAGGTATTCTAACAGTTTGTCTCAGTAACATCCTCTTGCAAGATTCTTTTGAGAATATGACATTATTTGCCATTTTCATCTAATTTGATCCACCATTTATGGATTTCACTGAATGTTTTTTACATAATTTTTATTTTTATTCAATTTTATAATATGTTAAAAAATATTTTTTATAATTTTTATTCATTATCCATTATCTCAATAAATGATTTGTTACTCAAAGACATTAAAAATGTTTTGTGTGTATTGATAATATCATAAGATGCTAAATCTAAATTCAAAATGTTAACATTATATTTTTTGAAATTTTAAATATATTAATAGAAATAAAATTACACTAAAAAAGAAGAAAATACTAATACGAATAGACTAGGTTTATAACTAATTATATGGATGCAATAAGCAAAGATTTTGAAAAGATAAATTTGAGAAAATTTCCAAGTTAATCAACAATTCTACCTAGGGATTAACACCATATTAGATCATATCATCCTTCTAGTATCATGACCTCTATTACTCAAAGATAAATTCATTGCTAGCCATATACTAAGTTCTTTATCTCAGAAGAAGATAGCTAATAATTGGCAAAGTGAAGGGATAAAAAAGATTAAGAAATTTCTATTATAAAACATAGATTTGTATAATCGTATAATGTTTCCTCTGATTCTCCATCTCTATTAGTGGTATTATTCTTTAGGAAGTGAGTAATGAAAAGCTACAATATTTATGAACATCATTAACCAAAATAAGCTTTTTGACCTATGTAATCATGTCAGAGGTAATTAGCACCATAGATCCTTCAATACCCTAGAATACTCTAGTGTTTCTATCCTTCTAAATAGCATATATGGAGCATCCAAAGGCACGTGTTATTGTTACACTTAGAGGTAGATTGAACACACATGATAGACTAAAAGAGAGTTCATAATAAAAAGGTTGAGAGAAAGATATGAGAAGACCAAAAAGGTGGAGTGAGTTAAGGACTAAATAAATTGCAATATTCTAGCTAAAGAAAGAGTCTTGCTACACCAATTATATTTGGATCTTCTCAAGCAAAGGTATGCAATCCTTGTGGTGGAGTTTCTTGATGGAGATAGTTAACCCAACATAGGTGAAAGGAAAGTCTTTAGTCTTTAGTCTAACGTCAAGTGAGAGTAGATAACCCATTGGTAAGGTCGCGAGCTCTAACTTGTACAATCAAAAAACTTTTATTCCTATTGATGGATAGACCAAAGAGTTTCTTAAAGGTATAAAAGTAAGACATCAAGATTTTTAGATTTTTTTCATTTGAAAGGAGACCATCAGTAAAGGATAGAGTATAGAGATTCAACTTCCTGTATTTGTTATAAAATTTAATTTAGGGTCAAGTCTAATGTTGTGAGCCAACAATTTGGAGAGTTATCATTTATAAAATAAACAAGTAGCAAGATAAAGAATCTCCTTAAGTCATTTCCACCTTTAATAAGATTAGTTGGTTCTTTATTAATCAAAACATAATAAAAAGTAGAGGTGCACTGATCGATCTAATCAACAAAGCATTTAGGGAATCTAAAAGCTTCTAACATGTGTAGGATAAAGTTCTAACTTACTGAATTAAAGGCCTTGTGAAATTCCACTTCGATAGTGTAGTCCTTAAGAAAATTTTTCCTACTATAATTCTTGAACATCACAGGAGCCAATAGGATGTTGTCACCTATCAATCTTCCTTGTATAAAAGCACCTTGTGACTCATTAATTACAGGCTTAAGAGTAGTTTTCAATCCAGATGCAAGTATGATCTTTTATAAAGTGTTACAAAATGATATAAGCCTAAAGTCTTAATCCTGAAGTGCATCTCTACTGTCCTAATCGAAGGATATGATTTTTTTAAAGAAGAACCTATTTAGGCCATCAAGACCTAGATATTTACTTGGATTAAGGTCAAAGACTTCTCTCTGTGTACTTCTTTCTTGATGAGAAGTTTACACAAATTAGTAGCTTCCTCATCAGTATATGTATATTTTCAATGTGAAATAATTGTATTTATAAATTTTGACTGCACTTAATTGAACTATTTTTAATTAGAGTTCATGTGAATATTCCTATATTTTGATTTAAAATAATTATATTTACATCATTTTTCTTACAACAGTTCCAAATAGTTCATTGATTGTTTAAAAGATAGCAAACAGTACGTATATTATAATTTTTATTTATTTGATTATGAGAGTCTCAATGAAGTAGAAGTTTATACTTAAGATGAACCAAGAATATCTTGAAAAGAGGAGTTCGTGTCTTCTTATATGGACTAGAATCTGAGAAAAGAAGAATCGAGTGTTCTTTATATAGCCAATGTTTTGCTTTTTCCAGTTAGCTTCTGTTTGCTTGGAATGCTTGTGCTATTACAAATGGGATATCTTTATGTCTCTTTTTATTTTTCTTACGTGTAGCCTCATGAAACTTAACTTTGCTTATATTAATCTTATAGATCGATGGAAATTTTATGAGATGTGAAAATTAATTTTTTTTAAATTATTTGGAGTTGATCCCAAAACTTATGCTAGTGAATATAACTTAATTCAAAGGGAAAAGAATGTTAGACATTTTTGCCCCTATAGGCAATTTTGTCAATTTCCCATTCAGTGAATAGTTATTAATTGTAATTTGGTTTTTAAATAAATTACCAGTTAAATTACGTAATTTGATCCAGATAAAGATAATAAAGTGGCCCAATAAATGATCTAAATTAATAGGTCGAAGTTCGGGTAGAAAATGGATCCCTTTCAGTGTGGTCTTGGATCGTATCGGCTTTGTGATGGGGAAGTCTGATATGGAAGCTTATATATATATAAGGGGGGTCTCTTGTAGTTACTTAAGTGATTCACGAGCATTCAGAGTTCTGACCCGTCAAGAGCCCCCGTGTATTGAGGAAACTATAAAAAGGCCTAGACCTCGAGCCGGTAAATGTTTTCTATAGAGGTCCCGAGGAGATTCGAGCTCGTTTGGCAGCTAAAAAAGACTTTTAAAGATTTGATGGAATCAAATCAGATATTTCGCATTATCTTTATTTTTAATCTTTTCATGTCCGATCCTGGGTGCGTAATAAAGTCTGCTCTACGCACTACAAAGAAATATAAAATGGATACAATTAATAACAATATCAAGCATCAGACAACATGAAATATGTGATTACATTAGTGAACATCACCCCCAAAGTTTTCATTAACTATTCCAATTCCAGCCAGTCCATATGCATAAATCCGCGAAATAAAGAATGCAAAGCTACGGAATATCATGACCTTTTTTTATATAAGAGGGAAAAAGAAACCGATTACACAACATGTCTAGGGAAGCAAACTCCCGACATATCCTCTAGGAGGAGTACATGACACCCAATGGGTGGAAGATCAAAATAAGTAGTGTCAAACGCAAAATGTGCAGCATATCTCGCTAGCTAGTCCGCGCAGCGGTTCCTTTCACGGTAGATGTGACGATGGATCACCATCCAGTTCCGCGATAACAGTTCGTGAATCCCTTGAACAATGGAGTTATGGATCGAGGATCTGCTGGCTGAGGAAGAGAGGAGTTGGATGGCCACAACCGAGTCGACTTCCAGTTCAATCC
>JANZXP010000002.1:27461654-27489890 GCA_027576715.1 Erythroxylum flavicans
CACTCTCGGTTGTACACTCGTCTGTGGCCGTGGAGATTAGTATGGAGCCATTGGTGGGGTGGTAGAGTGAAGAAGTCAGAATTAACAATATGCGGCGGAAATGAGTTCCACACTTGTCGGGCTCTGATGCAGTCTCGAGTCGGATGAAGAGAGGATTCTTCGAAGCCGCAATGAGAGCAAGACCCCTCCATCGTGAGATGTCGACGAACTCTCTGTTGGTTAGTCAATAACCTATCTTGTGCGAGGAGCCAGAGGAAGGACCGAATTCGTTGTGGCCCAGGCCAGTGCCAGATGACCTTCCAAAGTCCAGTAACCTCGGTGGCCTCGTGATCCCGAAGCATGGAGTAGGTAGAAGCCACAGTAAAATGACCAGTGTCGGACGGCCCCCAGGCTAGCTTGTCCTGTCCTAGGAAAGGCCTCGGGGGGAAAGTTCCAGCTATCAAACGGCATATGTCCATTGGGAGGGAGCCGTGCAAGGCGTCCCAATTCCAAGTACCGTCAGCGTCCACAAACTGATGGACACTGAGGTTACTATCGAGAGCAGAAGGAGGGGTGGTAGCCTGGTGAATGAGGGGTCCCACTCCCGTAACCCAAGGGTCCAACCAGAATCTGGTACGGATCCCATCGCCAAGCACCCATTTAATATTGTGAATCACTATGTGCCAAGTCGACTTAATACTCTTCCAAACCATCGAACCACCAGTAGTGTCAATGGTGTGGGGGAGATGGTTAACGTCAAAGTTGTACTTCGTTGAGAGAACTTTGACCCAGAGAGAAGTAGGCTTGTCGATCAGGGTCCATCCTAATTTGGCTAAAAAGGCGTCGTTGGTTTCCCTAATTCTCTGGATTGCCAGCCCTCCCAGCTCTTTGGGTTTACAAACGTTCTCCCAGTTGACTAAAGGAATATCATGACTTTAATAGGCCAAGATAGAGTGGGACACGAAGCACCCACTTGACATTTTGTTGAATCCCAAGTCACAAGGAAACCATTATCAAGCAGTAGTGTTCAAGTCCCAAATTACGAGTCTTCGTAGTATGGATGGTGCTAATGACACGCTTAGTGGAAAATTGGGACGGTATTTGATTATGGTTATAACGGAAAAATTATAAAACTTTTTCGTATTTTGATTTTTTGAAAGTAAAATCACTATAATTTTATAAAATGATTAACACATAAGTTATAATAAAATATAAGTCTTAATTCGTATGTTATTCTGAAGCTTCATCACATTCTTGCTGTATCTCTCGAATCATTTTCGAAAATAATCCATCTTAACTATTATAGTCACACAAGTGTCCGGTCTCTAACAGTATGTATAGAATATGTTGAGAGAACATTGTAACTCTTACAAAGAGGATTAAACAAGAAGTGTTAGCTTAAGTTTATTTATAATAAATTTTAGATATTTTAGTAAGTTAATTGAAATTAAATTCTAATTTCAATGAAAATTTAATTAGAATTACAAATAATCCTAATTAAATATTAATTATGCCCAAATTAAATCTAATATTTCATATTGATCTTTATTTATTAAATATGTCATATTTAATTATAAAGTTTCTCAAATTTCACAAGCAAGTCTAACTTTATTAAAATATCTTTACTCTCTTCAATTCGTTCTTTATGTAAGACTTATTAGGTTTTCAAATATGTTGGCAATAATTATAAATTTTAATTCTAATTTTAATTTAGAATTAGAAAAATTAAAACTCCTTTTAATTTATTTTTAATTATCCAATTAATTAATTTAGAATTATAGATTGATATTATTGTCCAGAAACAGATCATGACCACCTAAATATTTAGAAATATCAAAGTAGTTTTGACTAACCTTTTTGTGCATGATTTTTTAGTCCTTTCATCATATAATGTTTTGATTAGACATGGAGCACGAAATTAATGTTTATTTTACTTTGAGTCCAATCATATTAGTTCTCTGTCATTTGTTATTGATTCAATTAATGACATTTGTAAACGATCTATAAAACGTTATTCTTCTTTGACCAAGAATTTTTCAGATTAATACTAATCGAGAACAACATAACATTCTCCTTAATTACTTTGGAGTCATAAATCACATATTGATCACTCAACTATCTCTATATAATTTATGCTACATCCAATAACTACCGATTTAATGACCTATGATTAGATAGATCATAAATAATATCAAAACATATTAATCTCTATACAATATGACTTTGAGAATCTCAAGTTAAATAATCAATTATACAATCATCACAATAACAATTTCTATAGACATACAAGTAATGTTTTAAATAAATTTCTCATATTGGGTTAATTTAATGAATTTATTCTCTAACAAGCACTTATATGTTTGTTTAAATATCTCCATACTTTAACCTATGAGATCAGCTACTTCACAAGAAAAAATAACGTGTATTAATATTTTTATATTCTATTAATATCTATTCTTAATTAAATAATAACTATAAATAATTTAAAGATAATACATAAATATAATATTAATCTCATAATTATAAACTTATTATAATTTTACTAGCAATATATAATTATCCTATAAACTTTATCATATATATTTCAACATATATAATATAAAAATATCTTTAAATAATTATCACTAAAGGACAGTTAAATATTGTAAGGCATAAACCACCGCGAGAAAAGCTTGTTGAAGTCATGGGAGCAGAGAAACCTACAAGGGCAAGTCCATCAAGGATTCTACGCACTACAGTATCATCCATTCATCAATTTATTAGAATTTACAATGACGTACAAAAAAAGGCAAAGACACTTGAGGTGTTTCTTTGTCAAGTGCTTCCTCCTCCACCACCAAGAGATTGTGTTTGAGCCCTCACTTTTACACTCAACTTTGGTTGCCCTGTGGAAAACATCCTGGAATCAACAAGCAGTTGAACCTACCCATCCAATTGCCTTATCAACTTTCTGAACTCTTCATCTGTACTTTTAAGCATTATTGGCAAAGGCAATTCAATCTCAGTTTCTACAATCTCCATATGCCTTGGCTTAATCCTCTTCTCTAGACTGAAAGCGAAATACTGTGGGAACTCCCTCAAGTCCTCCATCTTCCCATCCATCTCCTTCACAAAATAATCCAACTTCGGCTTGTAATTGTTCTCAATACTGAAAGTAAGCAATGAGGGGCACCTCAAAACCATATCGATTGCCTCGTCCCTCGCAAACCCCACACTTTCCAAGAACTTCAACTTAGGAATTAAGGTGTTCTCCACGTTAGAAACCAACAAAACCGAGTCCTGATAAGCCAATGCATCTAAATCTGTAAACCCAAGCCTTTGGAGATAAAACAAGCAGGGTTTAAGCTGGTCTCTCACACTACAAACCAACAACCTCGGGCACTTCTTGATGACTTTCCTGAACTTTTTTTCTGGGACTTTAAGATCCTGTGAGAGAAAATCGAAAACTGGGTTGAGGTCAGTTCTGATGTTGGAAGTTAGAATTGTAGGACACATGCCAAAGATTCTAGGCAAGTCGCTTTGGTGGATACCTTTGGATTGGAGAAAGTTAATAATGGAATGGATAGAGTCCAGAGAAGCAGTGTGGAGGGAGGGATTTTGGGACAATGCTTTGCCAGAGTCCACACCCATTAGTTCAAGGCAGAGGATCTTTTCCTTGATTTGGAAGGAAATGTTTTTGTGGGCAGGCGTGTAGAGAGGATGGTCATGAAGGACGCTTTTGGGTTTGACAGATAAATATGCAGTTGAATGGTGGGAACTCGAGGGTGGAAGAGCTGGATTTTGGGAAGAGAAGAAGCACATAGATGAGTGTAGTGGTCTACTTCCTGTAGCTGACATAGTTGTTGAACGCTGAAGATGAAGAGAAATATTATCCCATCAAACTTGTTAGGATGTCAGCATATAAGCTAAATTTGATTGGTCGAAAACAGATTGCATGGATTATTGTGGTTTTTCATTTTAAAAAATGGATATTCCCCAACCACTCACTTTCCAGTTTCCAATGCAGCATGTCGTACTTGTAATTAAAGTTTTAATTTAAAAAATGGATAAAATAGAGAAAAAAAATCCTAATTTTTTCTAATAACAAATTAAACATTAATAGTAGCCTTATTTTAACAGAAAAATAACATCATCTTATCTATAATATTTTAATATTGTTATAAGTCCTACCGTAATATAGTAAGACCCACCTGTTGAAAATTAATTATTATATTTAATAAAATTTATTTAATTTAACCTAAATTAATTACTTGTATTAAGTGCTTAATTATATGTCTGTTCATCTTGCGGATCTCTTGTTGCTGCCCTTCTCTTCATTCAATCAATCGTATCCAATATGCATACGGAATGATGCATTGTATGACTTGGGGTTCAATTTGGACCTTCATGACCTCATTCAATCAAATATATATTGCTCATGTATGGTGGCCAGAAAAGTGAAACATATACTTGATCATAAATGGTATCCTAAAGAAAGAATTATAGATTACATAAGAGCTCTTTGACTTTCAAAACTTTCACCAGTTGCAGATATCGATGACAAAAGCAACTTCCAAGTTAATTCTGATATTGACACAAAGCATAAATAGCATAGGATCAGAGTTACTTATTGCAGTCTACAGTATAACAAAATTTCCAGAATTTGCACGGGTATTTTACGGGTCAATAAGAAATTTATAGATTAAACATATGCAATTGTAGGAAAACTGGACTGAGAGGTGGGGATGTTGGTCAGATAAGTGGCACAAGAATGTCCCATAAAGAACCATTTCCACCTACTCCTTACAAATTAATTCACCAAAGTGGGCATTCAAACAAGAAGACTGATCGCAAAAAAGGTGTAAATGACATGCAGAAGTATGATTACATTTTTGCGGGTAAATGACATGCAGAAGTATGACTGTGTGATTATAATTGCTTACTTATTGAAACCCATATTATGTTGAACTACATAGATGAATAACTGAAAAAGAAAGGGTCATTCAAGGTGCATCTAGGAATAGGCTGTAAATAAACATTCATAAAATGGATGTTGAGAACTGAAGATGTTAATATAAGAAGGTGAGAACATAAGAAAAGATCAACCAAGAAATGGTGAATCTGTAAATGCATCCGAACATGTCACTAGCAGCATAGCTATGGCAGCTCGTGCCACCTTGTCCCTTCGCTGAGCAAGAACTGCAGGCATCTTGGCATGCAACCTGGGGGAAGCTAATGATTGATGAGATACTTCCGTCTGGTGATGCTAAAGAGAATAATAGGCTCAATAGGTGGACAGCAATCCTCATTAGCCTCACAGTAGAAGACAGCAAAGAAAGCAACAAGGATGGCAGGTGGATTGGGTTTGTGCTAGCATACTACCGTATTAATAATCGTTCTAAGCATTTCATGCATTCTAGATGTCAGCACTGTGTAGACTGCACAAGAAGGGCTACTGAGGAAGAAGCTTTTGCACAAAAGTTAGCTCCTGTAACAAAAATTAACGTGCATCATCCTAGTGGCTAATGTCATCAGAATATGTATGACCGTACAGAGCAATGAATAATACTAAATTGAAGTTGAACTCGTCTACATTTCAGGTACGAAAAAATCAATGCGCTTCCATCTACCATTACTTGAAATTGCAAGATCCTAATAACAAAATGTAATATCCATTGAAGTTGCACATTATCTATCACTCCATAATTACAAGTACCCTAGTTATTCAGAATAAAGCTCAATGCTGCCCGAGGCTTCTGCTAATAGAATGCTGCTGAATGAGCTTTTTCCCAGGAATTTGATGATCATCCTGTAAGAATCCACAACAATATAAACTTCAGTCAACATAGAGAAAGAGAAAATACAGAAACTTGGATAAGATTTGTGAAAAATATCAAAATTAAATCAAAAGAAAATGCAAACAAGCATTTGTGGAAAACAGTCATGCATTTTAATTACTGAGCCATTTTTCATCCTGTTAAGTTCTGCACTTGAAGGGAAAGATATCTAGATACATTTAACTGGATACTAAAGAAGCAGCAAAGACAAGAGACAAATACTCCAACAATATTCCCACAACTGACACAAAATTAAGATCAAGTTCTCCATTAGCACTTTGAACAGTGAGTTATGTAATACAGAATTGGAGAATCTGGAACACCTGATGATTAGATGCAGGCTTACCAAGCAAGTTGTGTTAGATGCAGCTTATTCTCAACATGGACAGACCAATAGATTCATGGAGTGAAACTATCACTTGGCTGGGGAAACTTAAGAGTACATATTGCAGCTAATCTCAAAGCAATCAAGTTAAATTAGGCAGCCTTGGTGTACTAAATATGGAAAGAGCGTAATTGCAGAGTTTGCAAACAAGAAAGTAGAAGCAGTGAGTTGGTTTTTCAGGACATTTTCCTCCACTGCAGATTGGCCATGTTAGCAAGAGGAATAGCTACAAATTTGACAAGCCGCATGAAGAGTAGATGGGGATTGGAGTAATACTGGATTAAGTGGTCTCACAAGTGTCCCTTTGGTTTCAAGATGTAGACAGTTACTAGGAACCATAACTCTCTGTAACTTAGATCTTTGGATAATTCTGGACTTTTTGTACTCTAGACTGTATATATATTTATATAATAAAATCTGTTAATTTTCAGAAAAAAAATAAAGACTTAACAATTTTCAATAGCAAATTGATAAACCTCATGAAACAAGAGTTTTCCTATTAATCTATAGGGAAGCAGCCTGTATCACAGATTGAATTTAGTATTGTCTACAACATGGACAACAAAGCAGTATGAGAAAACACAGCAAAGAAGATTCTACAAAAAAGATCCCTCCAACTTGACAACCAAAATTTAAAATAAAACACCACTTTCAGGACCCTAACCTTGTACAAGGAAGCTGCTGACTCAGATTGAACTGTCTGAACTGGAATTAGTCCCATAGTTCGTAATATATCCAGTGCGTCCAATGTCAACTGCCACCCACAGACCGCATCACCATCAGCATTGCTGCCAGACCCACGGCTGCTAGAACCAGCAGCAGCTACATTTCCATTGACCCATGGGCAGAACTGATTGTGGTAAACAATAGGATCAAACTCTATACTTTCTTCATAATTGCTTTCACCCTCTGGAGGCCCTGAGCAACGCATAGGATGCATTAACCAAGATAGCCAGCAGAAAAGAAAATATAAAATTGAGGGGCATGACTCCATATTATTTCTCAAACAAATACTTCCACTGAACATATCAGTGTCTAACATTGCTTACGAAGCCACTACATAAACACTTGAAATAGACATGATAACATAATATTTAAACCACTTCCAACACCAAAAGCAGACCACAGTATTCTGCCAAAAGGTAAAGTTAAACATGATCAATGCGAAACTGCAATCATAATCTCATATCTACTAACAACCTTACATTTTGCCATATATGAATTTTAGAAATAACACAAATGATGAATGATCAAATAAGTTTCAAGACAAATGACTAGTTTAATTTGGTTCATATCAAAGCAGTCTACTATATCAAAAGGTAGGATTAATGAAATACCATGCAAAGGCATGTTTTTCAGAAAGAAACTAGAAGTACGATGATAGATACATGGCTAGATTCCCACATCGCAGTACAATGCTCAACATGTATAACAAATCCTAATATTTCCCTTCGTTCATTCTATGCATGATTAACATCCAGGAAATAACGTGATAATGATACTGCATTATGAACCAGAGTTTCAATACCTATATTATTGGTAATCACATAATCTGATTCTGCACGAAGGCAATTGTTTGTGGATGACGATTTTCCAGCCCTTGTGACTTCCTTGTCAGGAGTTTCACAGCCTGAATAAATGTTTGCATTGCAAGAATGAGATGGACGAGCATTAGTATCTAGGTTTATCTTGCAGCTTTGACTTGCCTTTTCACCACTTTCAACAGATTCAGCCTTTACCAAGCCACCTATCTTTGAACCACTATCTGCCCTCTCCATGGATCGTGATAGCATCTCCTGGCTATCACCATGAAGATCTTCCCTGATTACTTCATCAGGGACAATCTCATCCATTAAACCAGGATCAGGAGCAGATTCACCAGTCTGACCTTGATTTTCAGCATCTTCTACTCTAGGCTCGACATCACCAACTACACTGTTGGCTCTATAAACAGAAACATCAGCACCATGAATTTCAGCTTCATGACTAGCACACATACCAACACTACCCCCACTAATGCCGAAACTAAACCCATCCTTAGCATGGGCCGTAATTGTTTCAGCATTGAAAATTTCTTCACCATCATTTGAACTGCTGACACCCATTTCACTAGGGGCTGCATCAGCAGCAGGCTGGAAACAGATACTTTGCTGGGCCTGATTGCTATAATTGAGTTCTGATGTCTCATTCACCTCCAGATTGCCATACGTACTGGAAGATGGAAAATGAGCATCATCAGCATCCACTGGGTAGTTCTCAACACTTTCCATGGAGTCATCATCTGCATCATGACAGATTGTATCCATTGCAATAACTGATGAAGCACGTGTTGAATCTCTAGCATATGGAATTTCTACAACTTGATCAATTCCTTGATGCAACGAAGTAATTCTGTTTCCATCTTCATATATCTCAAGACCCACTGAATGACTAGGACCAGCACCAGATGAGTCCCTTTGATATGGAGAACAGTAGGTTTCAAAGAAATCCCTTTCTCGAGCACGTTTTGAAGGCCCAGCAGAAAACTGTCTTCCATCTGTAACTTCATCACCATCACGATCAATTACAGTTCCTTCAACACTATCAGCCGGCTGCATCATCAAGTTCAGCTTATCATATGAGCTCCCACCTATTTCAAAGCTCCGTTTACGAGAACTAGGTACTCTTGATTCATATGACATTACACGATCACCAACCTCACTGCCAGAAGGTTGGCCAATCATCAAATCCCTTCCCATGTCTGCATTATGACTGTTTTCAGGCATTAGTGTCCTATCTGCCTGAGTAAACGATAAACCTCCTGCCATTGTAAGATTCAGGTCAACTTCTGTATTTTGCAGTAATTTCCCTTCATCTGTTGTTGCCACTTCATCCCGGTCTTCGGTCAGCTCTTTCTCTGCATTGTCAGGAGCAACCCAACCACTGACACCACTGGCTGCACTTCCTCCACGTGTCAATCCCATCTTTTTGCTAAGATCAGTAATATCTATGCTGTTTGAAGTAAATTGACTAGGTCGGGGAACAGTTGAGAATGCTAATACTCTGACGGTAGCACCACACAAGCTACACTCCAGTAAAGGTGATCTGAAGTCACATCTAGAATCTGCATCCAGCATTTTCTTCTTCTCAGTTTCCTTTTTACCTGAAGATGAGTGAGCTTTTGTGCTTGGTACAGGCTCATGTGAAATACAGACCTGGGCCTGGGCAGGGCCAAAGGAACACCCATTTCTTGCTGAGTGAGCAGAATGTTCTTCACAGTCTTGAATATTTGGAAGCCATCTTGGTTCCCATCCACAAAGGCTTATAAGCCTTTGGGCCTGGTAGATGAAATAAACAGTCAAATAGAAACTAAAAGGCAGAAAAACACTATGTAAACGAATCAATCAGCAGATTCCAGATGGGAAAGGGGCATAATTTTATCTTACATGAGAATATAAACAGAGGGCCAAATCTCGAGAAGCTTCAAATTCTGGTAGGCTGTCTGACTTAACTCCTTCTACACCAGCAAAATTCTGCAACTGGGAGAGAAAGCGATCAATCTGCTTCCCTTGAGATGCCCGCATCTGCTCAATCGCAGATGCAGCAATAATAGGAAGAAACTGAAATTGCAGGAGCCCATCAAATCTATCTTTGAATCCTGCAATTAAGGCAGATTGAGGAGTTGGAGGGAACTGCACCAAGCTTTCAGGGCAGCTATTTCCCCTCCAAGGACAGCTGGCTTTATGGCCAACATCCAGTTGCTTCGCAAAGGCTTCACCAACATTTTCAACTAAAGCCCAAAAATTGGCAAAACAAAGGTGACAACCATTATAAACCCCTAAATACTGAAAGATGACAGGCATAATCAGTTTTGGACAATCATATCAAACAGATATCAGCTGCAAAAGGAAAGAACAGCATGCATACATCAAAGCTGTAATAAAATAAACAATATCATCCCATTAACTTGGAAAAGTAAGCAAAATGCATATCCTGCTCTGGATAGTACAAAAAGGGAAAAATATAAAGCATGGCCACAAACAAATTGTATTACATAATTCCAGGAAAGAATTCATAAACCCAGTAAGATATAAGTGGTTGGTTAAAAAACGGCATCTCAATTGTTATTGTGTACTTTTAACTCCATGATGTTGACCACAAGCCTAAAGAGTCAGGTAAGTTATAAGTAAATCTTATATGCAAAAAGTTCAGTATTGTGATGTCAACATACAGATGCAAACCACATCTTTCTCACAATTTTTCTTTCTTTTTTTGAGAACAAACAGTACTAGTAGGCAATTATTGCCCTGGCTTAATCCTTACATCAATATCATAAGATCTGACTCTATCATAAATAAGACAAAAAGAGAAAGGGGGTTATCACTTTGATAATTTATCCAAAAGAGAAAGGTGGTTATCACTTTGATAAGTTATCCATCTCTTCAAAACATAAATCCGACCTACTTAATGCTCCAAAAGAATAGAATTTCCACTGATAAAAAACATCTTTTATCAAGGGTAGAATATGTCAAGTGTCCCTAAATGCACAATAATAAGGGAAGAAAAAGGATTTGAAGAGGCAAAGTCTCCATGGCAAACCTTCTGCAGTGGTCCATGACGATGACAAAATGAAACTCAGGCATGCATCACAAGATTCACATAAAATTTTATCAACATCAGTGCTCACCCAACCTCTTTGAGCACAAGCCAAGGAGCTTGCAGCCTGCAAGGAATTGGAAAAAGTATAAATTGCCCGACTTAATGGCAAAAAACAAGCAAGCAGAACTATACAATACTAAGTTTGAACTTATATTCTGTTTTTTGTTTTTTTAAGCAAACAAGCATTTAATTATTTTCACTAGGAATTGTGTAAGTTTTCTCGCTAAGTTACATTATAAGTCGAAGATACTGACGCTGTTCTCCATCCTAGATGATTGAAAATAACGATGGTAAAATAACTTTCCTAAAAGCATTCTCCTGAGCAAAGATAAAACTCTATCAATAGCTAATACAAAATAGGATCAAGTGTACCAAAATTGTAGATTTTCTCTTTTATTTTCTTTTATTACTCAAAATTTATCTCATTGCCTGCCCAGTTATGCAAAAATCTATTGATCGCAAACTTTATATATGGGATAGCCCCACTAATCCAGTTTCAAACTACTTGAAAAGAAACTGGACAAAATTCTATCAGTACACAATACAGATGAAACCACATGATTACTCAAAACGCACATCTTTTCCTTCCCAGTTGTGCAAAACAATTCGTGGGATACCCCACTGATCCAGTTTCAAACTAAACTACTTAAAAAGGAATGGGACAAAAATATATCAATAGCCAATACGGATACAGCTAGATATACCAAACTGTAGACTCCCCAACTATTTTCTTTTATTACTAGAAACGCATCTCATTTCCTGCCCAGTTATGCAAAAGCTTTCTTGATCAAAAACTTCATTTATGGGATAGCTCACAAATCCTTTTCAAACTACAAGAAGGAAACTGGACAAAATTAAGTGTGTTCAGTTTTTCTAAAGTGACACGCATTTACTTAGCCTTTAGAAATTGGGGGAGAAAGAAAGAGAGAGCTCTTAACGAAAACTTCATGAGGGAAAAGACAAGGTATAGCCTTTTAATGACAGCCTAGCATTGACTAACAAAAATTAAGTGCTAGTGCAATTCAGAGAGCATTGATCTCCTGAAGAAAGGAAGACATAATCATAAGAGTATGTTTCAATTTAAAACCTTAGGCTTTCCAATCCAATACGATGGCTTGAATGTAGCCAACCGCCTCAATAGGTCACCTCGATCCCATGGTCTGCATGAAGGTCTTGATGATCCAAAAGCAGAGCCACCGGCATTGGTGCTTAACGAGGTCCAGGGTAGCTGTGAACCAACACAAGACAGAGATGCTGCTTTTGAATTATGAGCATTATTAACTCTCTCCACACCACCAAACTTTGATGGAATAGTAGATGAGGACGCCCCAGCAAAACTAAATAAAGGGAAAACCTCGTTAAGCACTACCATGATGCTGTGAAGGAGAGCAGTTAAATCTCGCCGTACAATAAGTACAAACATCAACATGTTCCAAAAAAAAAAAAAGAATCACGAGAAATTACACGTTATAATAAAACCATTAGATTTAAATATAAGCCAAGCCGCAATATAACCAGCCAGATAGTTGTAGGAGTGGTATAACTGAGTTATTAACAATCGGCTGATTCTAAAAGATTGTTTAAGTAATTTCTTAAACAAATAAGCAAGAATGTCACAGTAGGGCTGTTTAACAAATCTAGCAATAAGTCAGGATGAGTGTTATCCCTGGGAAAAACTCAATCATCCCACAAGTATCCCAAAATGGTAATTATTCCAACACGAATAGAGAATATAAACACCCTACAGCAGTAATTTACTCGCAAACTGCAACAGAGGAAGGAAAACGTATGAGAAATCAAAGTCCCTTAGATATATCAAAGTCAAAACTGTTGGTTGGTTTGAAAAAAATCCCAACCTCTTAAAATTTTCGTGTTCCTCATTGCTTGTACGAAACACCAAAAACAAACGAACCCTAAACCCCAAAAACAGTAGAGAGTTGAAAGACTACGAATCCCTAGTTGGGGCTAGCGAGTGAGTGTGGGTAGTAAGGGGCGGAATTAGGTACCTAGCAGCAGCATTAGGATGCATGGTCCCTCCAGAGCTAATGTCTTCTTCTCGCATTTTTGGCTCCCTCGGAAATAAGAGTTGACTGTTGAGTGTTTAGTTTCGTTATTTTTCAGGACAAAGAACGTACTCGCGCTGGTGGCGAGTATCGATTATCTCCTGCCTATATGACGCTTAACATTTTTGGTCAAAAGTCAACTTTTATTCTCACAAAAATGTCACGTCACCTCATTTTTACGTCTAATGTTTAACCAAGCTAATGCAATTGACCAAATATAAACATATGGTTATTTGTATAATTAAATAATATATTTTTAGTGAAAGTCTTTGCCTAAATATTAAGCTTTAAGTGACCTTAAAGCTTTGAGAATGTGCATATTTGGGTGCGAAAAATACATAAACTTAGAAGATATGGAGCATTACTTAAGAAGCCCTAGCAAGCATAATTATGAAATGGTAGGAATGTACATAAGTTACTTCTTAAAGGGAAATGGTAGGAATGTACGAGTCAATGACGACAGAGAAGCACACCCTACTTAAAGGTGATTCACATGATCATTGGAAATTGATTATGCATTTTTTAAAAACAATACTAAAGAGTATTAGACAATTGCACTTATCATTCTTATAATAAGTGTTAATCCCACAAAGATTACATATATTAGTATAAATTGTCTTTCTATTATCTAATCTAATAAAATTGATGATTAACGCACTAAAATTACTAATCTAAAATAACAAACCAAAAGAATGAGTAAAAATAAAACAGTATATTCATAAACAAGTTCCAAATGTAGAATCATTCAATGCTTAAATTTATCTTAATTCAATAATTAATCATAGTTTCTTAGATCAACACAAATTCCAAATTTATAATCATATTTTTTTCTCAAAATATACAACCTCTATCTTTAAATCAATTGATTGAAATCTTTTTTTAATAAAAATTCTAAGAATGTATTAACTCGTTCTACGAATTCCCTTATAAATTTGACTCAAAACCTAAAGATATACGTGTTCTTATCCCTAGGATTCTTATCTCTAGAATTCCATGCAACTCTTATAATTAATACCACGGTATTCATGCATATAATTTCTCTCTCTCTCTATCTCTCTCTCTATATATATATATATATATTCGTTCCTAATTGACAACAGCAATTACGCCTTTTTCTTTTCCGCACGCCCTTACTAAAAAAGAGAGAAAACAGCAAAATGAATTGGGTTTTTGTTTGTTGCTTCTTTTTTTTCATTTCATTTTCTTGACTTTCGATTCCACTTTGGTGGAAGGAAGTCAGTTAGATTAATTAAATCGTATAAAAAGAAAAGTAGTTGCTCTCTCTTCTAATTCTAGCGGGCGATTTAGATCTCTTTGGCTCTTTCTTGTTGTTGCGTTGTAGGATGCTCATCTAGCATTAATTGAATCAATATGTTAGCATTTTTCAATTCAAACATACAGAATAATTGTGAATAATTCACAATAAACTTGGATATTTCATTATATTAAAGAATTAATAAAGAATCATTTTTAGAGTTCATCGCTTCTAGATATATCACAATTTAGTTCATACTAAGTGAAAATGCGTGTCGATTGTACTGTAAAATTTACTTGACTATATATACTAAAATTTGTTGTTATGGTGAGTCGGGATCGAATCTACAGGGAATATTTGGTTAATTTCTATAACAAAATTAATTGATGCAAGGAAAATATAAAAGGGGTTTTTTTTGAATTTTTACCAATTTAGAAAATAAAATAAAAGTAAACTATCGAAAACAAATTAAAACAAGTGATCGCAAATGATTAAACTGTCGAATATATGTAAGGTCTGGTTCTAGGTTTAATCTTGGCCTAAAAACGATCAAACATATTTCATCATCCTAAAATATTTATAACTCTCTTCGGACTATTGATCTAAGACTAATAGAACGCTCTACTAATCCCGGTTTTCCCTTAGGCTTTGTTTAATCAAGATACGATCATTAATAAAACCTAACTATCGATTAACCTAAGATACGATCTCTAGATTTAATTTGACAATCACTTTACTATATGAAAAACGATCAATATAAGTAGTAACCTCATATGTTCAGGTTATCTAACCTAAATTATGTTGTTCCTAACGATACGAGATCATTAGATGCTACTAGCAAACATCAAATGTAACAATTACAGATTACATTTAACATTATAGCAATAGGTTCATAATAGAACAATCCAAGTAACATATTAAGATCATTCATACAAAAACTTGATTCAATCAACACAAACAACATAACAATCCAAAAAGAGATTAACAACATTAATCAAGATGAAATAGCTTAACCATGACTTGGGGTCGAAATCTCTGTGAACCGGCACCAGAATGTCTACCCCTCCATCCTCTCCATGGGTCTCCTCCAATAACAACTTTGTTTCCATAGAAAATCGAAGAGAAATGAGAGACAATGCTTTCAGCTAGGTCTGTCCACTTTCCTTTGCAAAATCGAAGAGGGTTACAGGTCAACTCCCTTCTTCCTCTTTCAGCCGACACTCTCACCTTTATTATGAACAAACAAATAGCTTAAAAATTGTGTGAGATGAAGCTTAACCGAAGAGAAGATGAGTCACCTAGCAGCTTAACTTGTTTCCAAACCGAAGGAAACAAAATGAAGGAGCTGTCTTCGTTGTTTTTTCACTCTCGGTTTTTACTCACCACTAGCCTCTGTTCTCTTTATTTTTCCTTGCTACAACTGACATCCCCATCTCTTTTTATTTCTTCAGTAGCTCCTTTAAAGACTCATGAGGCAACTAGGTTAAAAATTAGATAAAATGGACAGGTGTTGCGTTTTCCCTTCAGCCTCCCATTCTAGCTCTTCCACGTTTTATTCTACCACCTCTTTGCAACACTCATACACTCACGTTCTTTTACTCAGCCGAAACACTCCCATATCTCTTTGTTTTTCTTATAATTTAAACATTAAATGACAACTAGTAACTCACGTGATATATATACAGTCCCATGCAAAATGCATCATGTTTTTTTTACTCTTTAGCTGCAACCTTTTCTTAGCAACCGACAACTGCAACTTTCCTTCATCTAGCTGTCCACTCTTTTGCTCCTTATCTTCCAATAGCTAGGTTAAATATAATGGACAAGTGTCTTGAATTTTCAAGTCTCCCATACTTAGTCCAAGTGCAGCCAACACACCACACATCTCTTTATACCTTAAATGTAACGATTAAATGTGGAATGGACGTGTGGCATGAAACCTAACGTACCTTGCATGCATTTCTCTTCTTCGTTGTTTCTCATTCGTGTCAAGTGATCACATGGCTGTAAAGGTGATCATTTGTTTTCCAAAAATCCCAACTGTCACACCATTCTCTTTATAATAATAACTAGGTTAAAAGAAATGGGGCAGCTATGAGACAATGTTCATTATCTATTTGTATACTCTATCTTGTCTCCTCTTCTTGTAATCTTCTTCTTCTTCATGCTCTATGAATCACTAAAGTGTGGAAATTGAGAAGATGACTTCAATGAATATGCTTTCAGGTCTTAGCTCATTTACTTCCGAACTGTACCTATAATCAAATATGAACTAAAGTGAGTATCTTAAGTATTTATAAGGCATTAATTGCTAAGTGTAGCATATCAAATGAATCAAAATTTAAACACATATTACTAAGATAAAGAAACCAACAACAATAAAGGAAAAAACACAAAATAAAATAACTAATTCTTATGGATCTTGAACTCTTGAAGTCTTCGTTTGATTCTTGATTGAAATTCTTTCTTTGCTCCCATATTTACTCTCTTCTTATCTAAAGATGCTTTAAATCTTCTCCTCAATGATGTGTTTCCATCTAATTCCAAAGCTCTCTCTTTTATATAAGAAAAAATACAAACCTATAATGGTCCTATTTTGCTCTCCCCATAGCCAACTCATAATTTCAAAAAAAAAACAAGTACCCAATATAGACCCATGTTAGACACAGGTTCCTTCACCATGTATACAGGTGTAATGTGATATTATGTTCTAAGCTATATTTACGAGTCCTTCCTTTAAAATCATGCCAAAATTCAGTCTAAATTGGTTCCAACTAGCTTGAATTTATTATTTCTTCATTAGAGAGATAAAACAAGGCCTGTAAATAAAATATATGTTATATTAAGTACTAAATCCAATTCAAAATGTCTAAACATAAGAAAATGCTCTCAAAAGCATGTTAAAGATAGATTCTACTTAGCTTTCATTAAATTCTCCCACACATAAACATTTGCTTGTTCTCAAGAAAATCAATTTCATTTCTCTTAACTTAAATAGGTGGCAACTTTAAGAAAGAATTTAACAAATCAATAATCATATCAATCAAAATTATACATTATTCATTCAAGTGCAAAGTTTATAATATTATTGTGCATCTACCTTCTTACATCAATTTATAAATTAATTTAGTTTAACTCCACAATCCTTTAAACTTTAACTTAATCCATAAAATTCAAGTGAACAAATATGCAAAGATTATTAAGCATTTGAACATTTTCATAACCCATATTGAATGAAAAATATTTTTGACTTTAAATTAACAACAAAGCATTTGGAAGCCTACCTGAATAATTACCTAACCTTTTGATAAAAGAGTAAACATCGTGTCTTGAACACTCTCGATTTCTCAATTAGGTGACCGTTTCAAATAGTTACTAGCATCACTCTTTAACTTTAACTTTT
Organism: Erythroxylum flavicans; assembly: GCA_027576715.1. Taxonomy (NCBI): domain Eukaryota; kingdom Viridiplantae; phylum Streptophyta; class Magnoliopsida; order Malpighiales; family Erythroxylaceae; genus Erythroxylum; species Erythroxylum flavicans. The sequence continues at coordinate 27,479,194 of JANZXP010000002.1, forward strand.
TTACTTGGTTTAAAGTCAACGGAGTAGATTTATTTTATACTAATTTAGTCACATTGTTATTTAAGTGGGATACTGAAAATATTAAAATAATTCACTTTTAACTCAATTGTTAGTCCAAATTAAAAAAAGTATCATAGTACAAATCAAGTATCTATTTTCAAAGTTAATAAAGTAAATTGAAATTAACGTAATAAATAATCCTCGTGAATATTTGCCTAAATAAATTAAATAAAAATAAACAATTTATAATGAATTATATCAATATATGTTCTTTTAAAGTTAAAAGTTTTTCCAAAATTGTTCACCAATAAACTAATTATAACAAAATTAATAAGCAAAACAAATTAAATCCCTTATTTACAATTTAATTGTACATTTTTCTTAATGTACACAACATATAGGAATAAGAAAAAAGTTAAAAAAAAGGGAAAGAAGGAGACTAGGATAACTTTTACTCTGATTTCAATAAAAGGCTTTTTACCTATAGTTTCAGAAGTATGAACTAGCAGTGGTTATCATGATCCAACAATAAGGACTTTAGAAAACACTTGAATCCATAACTTTAAATTGTTTTTTTTCTTAAAACAAATGCAACGAAAATCAATCATCATACTAAAAACTAAATAAAACTAATGCTAAAGATTCCTAAAGATACTCAATTGAAATAAAAAACACCTAAATCATTAGATTGCCTCCTAAAAAGCAATTCTCTATCAATTGTTTAGCTAGACTCCTTACTTATTTCTAAATTATTGGCTTATCCGATTCATACTCTAGTATAATAAGGAAATTTATTTCCTCTTCTTCTCTTTGCATAAAACAAGTCTTTATTTGATCTTGTGTGATTATTTCTTATATAACATAAAAAACTTGAATGCCAATCACATATGTAAAGAAATAAGTATCATCGTTATAAGGGGATGTCTTATGATTTAGAATATCTTAATAATTATCCTTAACCCTTGGGATTAATATCCTATCACACATATTTATCATAACTTTAAAAGTAAATACGAAAATGTTGTCCTAAGATCAAAGGAACATTTACATCATCCACCATATCCATAATCATAAAATCAATGGGAAAGTTGAATTTATCTGCCCTAACCAGAACATCTTCTTTAATGCCTCTAAGATAATCAACCTATTTACTAATTAAATGCTCATCCTAGTAGGTTTAGGTTCATTCAATCCTAATCTCTTAAATATATTATATGGCATTGAATTAATACTAGTTTGTAAGTTTGGTAATGATATTTCAATTAACAAAATACCAATATTACAACCAATAGTAAAACTTCCTAAATTTCTAATTTTTCTGGGGGCAGCTTATTTTGTAATATAACAAAAAGTAACTGTTGACAATTCCTCGAGCCTTTTCTTGTTAGAAAGTAGATCCTTTAAGTGCTTGGTATACTTTGTAACTTGTGACAGAGATTTAATAAAAGAAATATTAAGATGTAATTGTTTAAAAAAATCTAAAAACTTACCAAATTTATCTTCCTTTTTATTATCTCAAGTCATCGTAGGTATGACATTTTTTGTTTGTACTCTTTGATAACTTTTTTCCTTGGCTCCTTCTCTTTCTCTTTCTTCTCCTTCTTCTTGTCTTCATTTCTTGCACAACAACCTTTTTTTCTTTAACTTTCAACTCCTTTCCACTCCTCAAAGTCACAACATTCCTTTGTTCCCTAGGTTTATCTTAATGTTGCTAGGTAGCATACTTCGCCACCTTTTGATTAACTTATTCTTATGCTTATAAGAATTTATCAATGTTAAACCATGAGTACAAGGTGTAGCTCTAACTAGCACAGGTAAGTATGGATCAATCAAGCACAGGTAAGTATGGATCAATCCTACGAGGATTGTCAATACTAGTATTACCTTTTCCTATTATCTAACCATCAAATCAAATTATGGATTTAATTAGAAATTAAACTAAGATTAAAACAATATTGAACTCAAATAGGGGAAAATACTATGAAAAGTCAATACCAAACAAATAGTACCTAGGTGATGAATCCCCTAAGACTTCTTAATTATTAACCCTTTATCATGCAATTGAATTATTGATTATTGGATAGTAGAAATTCTTATCTTATATTAACACCTTTCTTAAGACTATTAACAACTAATCCCTCAGTTAATTAACTAAAATTTCTTTGTAGTTAAAATCCCAAGGTTGCATATTGATTCGTGAATTTTACTATTAGGTTTGACCTTAATCTAGAGGATTTACGTCAACCTATCTCGAGGTTTGCATGCAACTCCTTCCAATTATAGTAGATCTATTCGTACAAAAGGATTTATTAATCTTAATCATATGAAATCAAATATTGAACTAATATTCTGCATACATTAGAATAAGAATATAATGCATAATTAAATCTCAATAAATCAATCAATAAAATTGCATTAAAATAAACTTTCAAATCATATTGTTATCACAACTTAGGGTTCATCCCATTTAGGCACTAATCAAATTATTTACTAATCATAAAAAACAAAACCAAATATGTAGAAGAAAAAATAGAAAACAAAGAAATCATTTCCTAAATCTTCCTTTTTTTTTCTCTAATGAATCTTCTTATAATTTGGATTGAATGAAGCTCTCTATCGAATCTTATAACGTAATCTTTGTGTTTTCCTTTTCCTCATATCAAAATGTCACTTCTCTATGTCTTTTATGACTAGAAAATGCTCCAAAACTCGCCTCCTCTTTATTTTCCTCCATTCTTGTCCTTTTATAGTAAAAACTAAGGTTTATAGGATATACATGGTCAATGAATTATGTAAATGATCGTGTATCTCCAAAAACATTTAAATTTGCGATTTTATATAGATATAGAGACTTATATGGGCAACATACACAGGTGTGTAACTTCACACAACCAAAAACAATATTGTTCAAGTAGCCATATGTTTACAAAGACGCACAACCACTATATATGATTAGGTAGGCCCTCACTTGCTGTAGATCTTTGTTCCATGCCATGATTTCATCTGAATTTTTCTTCTTTTGGTCATAAAGGCAATTATCACTTGCAAAGACTTGAAGTGAATTAAGTAGCAAAAATACTATAAAACTACTAAATAATAAGCAAAATACATTAAATAAGGGTATAAATATAGTCATACAATCATTTATCAAACATCTCCATACTTAAGTCTTTTTTTGTCCTCAAGCAAATCATAATCCAAATCATTAAATTTATAAACATCCATCCCTTATTATCATCAACTTGTTCATCCACATTCTAAATTATCATATCATATTGATCAAATTAACTTCCAATTAGATTCAAGTTATCCTAGAGCTAACATTTATAAGTCAACATCAATAGTAAACACATCAATAATCTTTTTGAAATAAAAAACACAAATCTTTACACCCTCACTTTCACTCAATATACTCAAGTGTTTAGGGTAAAAAGTTAAGAATTATAAAATCAATGCACAATAGAAATCTTAACCATAAGCTTGCAATAATATCATATCTCCACCACTTATAAGTAAACTAGAAACAAGAATCAAAAGGTTTTAATATAAGTTTTAAATGGGGTTTAGGTAAGGTATGATAGGGATAATGAAGAAGGTGATAAAATTGAAGGAAACTTACAAGAAACTTAGTTCTCGACAATATAGATCTCTCATACTATAAATCCATTAGTACCATAACTTAAACACTTTTTTTTCATGCTCACAACACAATTTTTTTTTCTGAGCATTCATTATATACCAACACTTAAAGAATTATTAGACCTTTTCAAATTTTAAGTTTCAAGCAAACAATTAAATGTAAATAACCTTCAGGGTTTAAAATAATAAAAAGGCTTCAAGAAAGATAAGGTACAGGCTAATATTGTGGTTATAATCAATAAAAAGGCTCAATCTTAAGATTGATTACTCCTAAGAGTTAAATATAGTGGGATAATTCAAGAAAATAGGCTAAACAAATGTTAAACCTAAGTGCCTTTATAATCTCAATGCTTCCAATTTCACAAATGTGGTCTCAATAGGTATAATAAAAGCAAGTTCAAGAATTATCGAACTATGCATGATAACTTACAGGAAAGAATAAAAGAGCTTAAAAAATGACCTATTTGCTTTTAGGCACAAAAGCTCACAAAACGGATCCTATGTGTGTAAATAATATGCAATTTTTTTCAAATTAATTATCTCAATGGCTATTAAAAATGTGACTTATAAAAGCAAGTTCATTCTAACTTTCATCCTTTTGCATACTAACTTAATTTAATAGCAATAACAGTTTCAAGTATTTTGGACAAATTTTAAATAATTCAAAATATCAATTAACAAAATGTAATAACAAAGATTATAATGAGCTTAAGAAATTCCTTCCCAACACTTAAAATTGTAAATTATCCACAATGTACACAATATAAGCATATATGAATAAAAAATAAGGAAGAGTAAGAAATTGTTACTTCTCTGAGTAATAAGAATTATAGAGTTCTAATTTTGATGAGGGATCCATCCGATATTAGATACAATCATCCTTGCAAAAATATAAATAAAAAGGGATAAAAAGATAAATAATTAAAATAACTACGAAACATGAAAATAAAAATGACATAAATGAAAATAACATCGCATTAACGTTTAGATAAAATAAAATAATAAAGGGAAGAAAATAGTAAAAATACACAAATACTGGGAAAAAGAAAAGAGAAAATCAAAAGTTAAGCATCTCAATCTTGTTATGACTCTAGCATATATGTCGATGGAGGGTCCTTGGGTCATACATCCTCAAAATGAAGAGGAGCTGATGACGATGTAGCTGCTCCAGATGGTGGTGGTTGAAAAGTGATAGGTGCTTAATTGATTGTATATTTATTCGATAACGTTTAGTGTTTAACGATATGAATATGCTGAAGATACTCACTTTAGTTCATATAAGGTTTTAGATACAATTCGGAAGCTAAAGAGCTAAAATGAGTTGAAAGCACTATAATTGAGTTGTTTCTTGAAAATGTACACTCACTTGTCTTCATAGAGCAAGAAGAAGAAGAAAATTACAAGAAGAGGAGACAAGATAGAGCATAAAAATGGAGAGTGAGCATTGTCTTATGACTGTCCCATTTCTTTTAACCTAGTTTTTATTATAAAGAGAATGGTGCGATAACTGACATTTTTGGAGAAAAATGATCAGTCCCCCTATAGATAAAAATTAGGTTTAAAATAGGACAGTGTCTCCCATTAAGGGTGTGCGGATGGACTCACTGGTATGACATGCCTTATCACACCTGTGAGTGTGTGTGTCACGGTTGTGACTAATGTGTCACAAGTCACACCTGTGACACACCTTGTCACGATGGTGATAGGCCTCTCATGGCCTTGAGAGGTAATGCAAGGGTATGAGAGAAGCTCTCAAGCCCATGCATACCAATATGTGGCTGTGAGATGCTCTCTTCACTCCTCATTCTTCGTGTTCTTCCTTCACATTCTATCTTGTATTTTCTTCTTTTAATCCTCTTTTTCTTCATGCTCCATGAATCAATAGATTATGGAAATTGAGATGATGGCTTCAATGAACATGCTTTCAGGTCACTTTAACTCTTTAACTTTTGAAATGTACCTAAAATCAAATATGAGCTAAGGTGAGTATCCTAAGCATTTCTAAGGAATTAATCACTAAGTGTAGTATATCAAATGAATCTACATTTAAACATATATCACTTACTGTTAATTCCATAACCTCTAAGTAAACTACCTTTTGTTGCTTACTACTCATTTTCCATTTTGGTTTATTGCCTTGAACTTGTAAGGGCTCCTGTTGACCTTTAAAAGTTGATTCTTGCAAAACATCCAAAAATGAATCTTTATATGACTCACTAGATTAATTATCATCAACAAACTCAAGGTTAAGATTTATGACATTAGAAATTTTAAATTCGACCTCTTCATCACCTACCCTTAAAATTTAATTTGCCTTCTCCAACATCAATAATTAACTTAGTAGTAGCTATAAAGATCGATCAAGGACTAGAGGTACCTCTACATCTTCCTTTATGTCAAGAATCATAAAATCCACTGGGAAGATAAACTTATCAACCTTAATAAGAATATCCTCTATAACTCCCCTAGGACATTTTACTGATCTATCTGCTAGCTGCACACTTATCCGAGTAGGTTTTAGTTCACCTAATCATAATTCTCAAATAATGAATAAGTCATCATGTTAATTATAGACCTTAGGTTGACAAAGGCCTTATCTATTTTAAAACTACCAATTTCACAAGGGATAGTAAAACTCCCTAGATCTATGAGTTTCTCTAGTAGCTTGCATTTCAAAATTTTTGAGTACCTTCTACTTCACGTTACAGTCGAGATCTAGTCTAACGTTTCCTTGTTTGATAATAGCTCCTTCAAAAATTTAATATGCTACAACATGCCTCAATAAGGGGTAAGTTGACCTGAAGTTGCTTAAATATTTTAATGAACTTACTGAACTGCACATCCATTCATTCTTTCTTTGCTTTAGTAGGATAAAGGATGACAAGTCAGTATTCCTTGACTTCTCTAATGTGACCTTCACCTTCAGCCTTAAATTGATTCTTCGTATCCTCCTTCTTCTTTTCTCTTTCTTCTTCTAAAAGCTCTTTTCTACTCTTAAGGGTGATTGCCATTGCACGTTCTTTAGGATTTGTTTCAGTTGTACTAGGAAAACTCCCCTATGGTCTTTCAGATATTAATTTATCAATTTGACTGATCTAAACCTCCAAATTATGTATAGAAGCCTCCTTTCATTGATATCTTACATCAAAATCTTGATCAATTTTTATCATCATCATCTCTTCTAGAGTAGGCTTCTTAACTTGAGGTGCTTGTTGTTTAAATCCCTGGAAAGGGTTGTTCCATGCTTGCCCTTGATTTCCCCAAAAGAAATTAAGGTGATTCTTCCATCTTAGATTGTAGGTATTTTTATGTGAATTGTTTTAGGGTCTAGGAGCATTTCTTATATAATCCACCTATTTAGGGTTATAGTGCTTGACAATTTTTACCTAAATGTTCTGGCTCGCACACCTTACATTACATAACTTGGCATTATGGATTTATCATCAGTCTATTAATTTTCAATTGCACCATTGCATCCACTTCGTATACTTTCGTTGGCTTATTAATTTTAGCTCGAGAAGAGCACCACTTATAGTTGTTCATCGTCATATCTTTAATAAGGTCGTGGGCTACTTCTGGTTTTATTATTGAGAGTACCCCAATCGCTGCATCTATTGACTGCCTTATATTATAATTTATCCCATTATAAAAGGTATGAATCTATATCTAAAGCGGTGGACCATGATGTAGGAAATTTCTCAACATCTTCGTAAACCACTCACATGTATCATAAAGTGTTTTTAAATCAACCTAGAGTAGGAGGAGATATCATTCCTCAACTTTTTAGCCTTCACTGCCATTTGATCCCAAATAGTGAGTGACGATCTTGGCATTAAGTTTAACCATTGATTCACCTTTCCCCTTAATGAAAACAAGAATAATTGCAATTTTATTGTGTTGTGATTGGCTCAATTGATCTTGAAAGTTTCACAAATCTCTAGAAAATTTGAGAGATGTGCATTCAGATCCTCTTCTCATAGTCCATCAAATTGGATAGGCCATTGCACCTTCTACATGATTCTCGACTTGATCTCAAAGTTGTTGGCATTCACAGTCGATTTGACAATACTGGACTTCACTCCTGTCAAGTCCAGTCTAGCGTAATCAAACATCGTCTTTGATTAGTCCACCATAGTTTGTGATTCCTTAGTATTAATTTGACCTCCCAAGTCCTCCATCTGTAGATCTAGCTCGAACTCTCTCAGTTGTGCTCTATGAAGATTTCTATGAGTTGTTTTGTCTATTTCTGGATCTTTTTTCAGTAAGCTCATTGGATCACTTAGGGTCATAAACTGACCAAAGCATCAATATTAATAAGAACAAGATAATTCAAAGAGTCAATAAAATAAAATAAACTAAAAATGGATAAATTAATAAAAGCTAGGCTTTCCTAATATTATTAATCCCCAAAAATTGTGCAAAAACTTGATTGACTTATTCTTATGCTTTTAAAAATTTATCAATGTTAAATTGCAAGTGTATGATGTAGCTATAGCTAGCATAGGCAAGTACGGGTTGATACTATGAGGATTGCAAATACTAGTGTTAACCATTTTCCTATTATCTAACCATCGAATCAGATTATGGATTTAATTAAAAATTAAACTAAACAAATTGAAATAAGATTGAAACAACAATGAACTCATTCAAAGGAAAATACTATGAAAAGTCGTTATCAAAGAAATAGTACCTAGGTGATGAATCCCCTAGGACTTCTTAATTATTAACCCTTTATTATGTAATTAAATTATTGATTATTAGACTGTAAAAATTCCTATCTTATTTTAATATCTTTATCAAGACTATAACTAATCCCTTAGTTGATTAACTGAAATCTCTTTCTAGCTAAAACAACAAGAATTGCATTACTGATTCGTGCATTTCACTATTAGGTTTGATCTTAATCCAGAGGATTTATGTCAACCTATCTATAGGCATGCAATTCCTTCTAATTATGATAGGTCTATTCACACAATTACGCTAGAACTAATATTCTAGATATATTAGAACAAGAATATAACACATAATTAAATTTTAATCAATTAATCAATAAAACTGCATTAAAATAAAAGATCAAATCATATTGTTATCACAACTTAGGTTTTATTATACCTAGGCACTAAACAAATTAATTCATATTCTTAGAAAACAAAACCAATGAAAAATATGCAAAGAACAAATAGAAAACAAAGAATCATATTCTAAATCTCCCTTTTTTTTTCTTTAATGAATCTTCTTGTCATTTGGATTGAATAAAGCTCTCTATCGAATCTTGTGACGTAATTTTCATGTTTTCCTTGTCCTCTAATCAGAATTGCCGCTTCTCTATGTTTCTTACATCTAAAAAATGCTCTAAAACTTAACTTCTCTTTATTTGACTCCATTCACGTCATATAGTAAAAACTAGGGTTTCTGGGATATACATAGTCAACATACCTAGTTGTGTAGGTGATTGTATATCTCAAAAAATACCTAAATTCGTGATTTTACACAAGCACAGAGACTTACATAAGCAACATACACGTCTATGTATATTAACATACACAGGCTTGTAACTTCACATGACCAGAAACAATATTCTTTAAATCCACACGTTTATAGAGACTTACACAATCATTGTACACAGTCGTGTAGGTCTTCACTTGCTTTAAACCTTTGTTCCATGCCACAACTTCATCATAATTCTTCTCTTTTTGGTTCATAAAGGCAATTATCACCTACAAACACACTTGAAGCAAATTAAGTACCAAAAATACTATAAAACTATAAAATCACAAGCAAAACACATTAAATATAGGAATATAAATATAGTCAGATAATCATTTATCACCTTTTAAAGACAAACTTAGCAAACTGTCCAATCTAATTTTTCAATTTATGGACGAAGATTTATTGATTTTGAATAGATGCTTTAATTTAGTACTTTGGAACAAGTCTCAAATGTAGTAATGAATTTTGTCATAAGACTTGACTTCTTTCCTTGTCACTATTATTGCTAAAATTTGTGTTACACTTGACTATTTTATGAAAAGTTAGGATGGTTTCTCCATCCAAAATTTCATGTATTACTATGAGAGGTTGTTCCCTAAAAAATCAGGATGGTTTCTCCATCCAAAATTTCATGTATTACTATGAGAGGTTGTTCCCTACAAAATCAACTTGCTTAATTGATTGTCTCATACTATTAGGTGCCTAACATTCATTGTTAGGGTATACAATACCATAAATGTAACAACTCATTACTAGTGTTAGTTAGGTTGCCAAACTCATAATACTAAAATTCTTGCTCAAAACTTCCAACTTTGCCTTTAATGTTGTCACCATATTAACTTTATAGATATCACCTAATTTTGACTTTAAACTTAGATACCCTATTAGTAATTACTCATCACTATATTCTTAATTGGATCTTGTAATTTTTTAGAGTTTTAAAGTATGCAATCCCACTTGAATATGCATTAATCAACTAGTTAGATGGATAAGTAAATCCACTTTTAAACAACATTTGTAATCCGAGATTAAGTATGGTGTGGACACTTTCTCAATAACTTCTTCATCTCTCCTAAATGTCATAAGATGTCCCTCTCTAATAATTGAAAGGAAACGATGTCATTTCTGAGTTTGGAAGTTAATGCTAAAGGAAATTCTAAGTGGTAATAGATTCGGTAGGCAAGAATTTTAACCATGATTTAGCTCTTTCCATTAAGATAAAAGGGAACAATCTCATTCTAATTGCATCCTTTGAAACTCTATTAATCTTGAAAGTATCATAAATCTCCAAGTAATAATAGCATTAGATGCTAGAAAGTAATAGATATTATAAAGGAGAAAAAGAAGGTAAAGAGTTGAAGGTAGATGAAATAGAAACATAGATAAACAAAATGACAACTGTTCACTATAACATATTAATGACAATCCCAATAGCAGCATTGTTGTAGCAAATATATCCATGTACACCTATATGTGAATGCAAATTCAATAAGCCGCCAATAGTTTTACATTACTACTCATCTCAACATTATTCACCTTAAAATGCTAATTATGGTGAGTGATCGCTT
>JANZXP010000002.1:27499803-27513730 GCA_027576715.1 Erythroxylum flavicans
TAAACCTTTTAGGTTATACAGGGGCATCAGCTGCTAGATTTTCATCATTTATATGAAGAGATTTCATCTCTCTCTTTTTCTTTTCCATGTAAATGGCTTTGCAGATGAGGGTGCACTATCCTGCAACCTAACACTTTCATGGTTTTACTCCAATTGACCTACTTTGAGGAATCAAACTCTATTAATAAGGAAGGGGCACTCCCCTCCTTATTGACTAGTCTATTTGTTTTTCTTTTCATCCATCCATCCATTTTAAACCATAATCCTAGCAGTAGATTTAGGACATTCTTTTCTCTTCTATTTGTTAGTCCATGTGTTAATTATAACGTCTGTTGTCTATGTAGATCATGTTTTCTCTTAACATAGAGCAGTTATCTCCTTGAAATGTGTACCTAATAGAGTGTTTTAAGAGCAATGAAGCGGGAGGGGAGAAGTTATTCATTAAGAATTTCGTTTTTCGATATTGTAGGTTTCTCTTTGATAAGCGTTAGCTAGTCTTTTTTAAACTTAGGGAGCAAAGAAAGAAAGCCAAGCAAACAAAAAGCCATTCTTAATCCTACCATAAATAATGGGACGTAGTAGTGTAGCATAAAACCTTGTAGGAATTTATATACACCAGAAAGCATGTTGAACTATTGCACTATCTAGACTAACTTTATAGGAATTTCGATCGTAGATTCTTCTAGCCATGTATTCATTTTTGAGATCATGACCAAGGAACTAAATAAATAACAGAAGTTCTCTGTGCTTCTTTTTTCACAAAAGAAACTTATTGGCACAAAAATATGAAAAATGATGATCAACAATAGCTCTTTTCTCAGTAAGTAACATAAAGAAAGGATGAATTACTTGCATTGTAAATGATCAAAGGATTTGTTTTAATTGAAGCTTTGACTAAATATAAGTATAGAGAAGAAATCTTGTGCTTAGAGAGGTTATTCTTTATCCATGCAAGAAATTAGACTTACTGACCTACATGTAACGGCGCGTGTAAAACATGCCCTAATTTTCATCCAAAAAAGTCTTAAATTGAGCAAACTCATGAAATTTTAGACCTTTTATGAGCAAGTTACAAGTTTAAGTCCCAAACTAATCAAATTCAAAAAGCTCAAGCCTCAATTTGGGATTTTAGCCAAAACAATCAAATAGAGTATTCAATCATTCTTATACAATACCCAATTCAATATGCACAAGATAATATCAACAATTCCTAGGAGAGAAAGAGCAACAAACATAATGTAGATATACCCAAATGTGTTCTTCAACGTCGATTTCGCCTTTGAATCGAGTTGGGAAAGCTTAGCCCTCCATGGGTCTCTAAAATATGCTTACTTTTCCCCTTATTTCTGTCCCAAAATGATTCGTTCTATATTTTGCCGTTCAAATGTCATTTTATATTAAAAATTAGGGTTCTAAAGAGATACATAGTTTAACACATGACCGTGTATGAAACAACATAAGTCAGAAAAATATGAAAATTGTGAAGATACACGATTGGTTACACAACTTTGTATTTAACCGTGTAAGTTCAAAAAGTTCTTCTGAATGTATACACGATCGTATAAGTATATACATGATTGTGTTTCTTCCAGATCATCTTAAAAGCTTTGCTTCTTTGGATTTTCTTGTCCCATCTTCACCCTAATCCTTCTCCTTCTTGTTCTACAATGACAATTGAGTGTGAATATTAGGAGGATAACTCAAAGAATATGCTTTTAACTCACTTTAGTTCTTGTGCTTTCAAATTGTACCTAAAATCAAATATGAACCAAAAAGAGTTTCTTGAACATTTAATAACATTAATCACTAATTTTTATAGAATAAATGTACAATCAATTAAGCACATATCAATTTCTCCCACACTTAGCCTTTGATCGTTCTCGGGTAATAAAAAAATCAAAGTTACAAACTAAACACTTTCACAATTTTCATATTTCCTAAGAATAGATAGCCATAAATAGAGAGAAATAACTTTCAAAATCATGTCAATAAATTAACATTCAATGCCTCTACTCATGACGAATCAACAATCATTCCTTTTATAAACTGAGCAATCTAGAGTTAGACTTGGACAAAATGTGTTTAGATATGAGAGATTCATGGGTACAGTCATACACCATTCATGATCATAAAATTCCACGACTTTGTATATCATTTCATTTCTCCACCATTAAGATTCACATGCATAATCATGAATCAGTAGGACATTTTAAGGTTGTAATGTGGGTAAAGACTTAGGTGAGATGTATTTGGATAATGTGGCACAAAAGCCATCAAAGCTAGCAAAGAAAGAAAAATACTCAATATAACATCAAGTACAAAGACCAACAGTCACTCAAAACTGTGTACATCAAAGATGAATGCAAATCCTATGTTCACAGCTCAACTTCAATCTCTCATACTACAAACCACATGAAGCATAACCAATTAGAACGGATTACTCATAAAAATCGATGATAATAATATATTGAAACTATATGGAGTGATCCTTCAAAAAAACGTCTACCTCATATGCATCATACTCAAATCACCTATTCCATAAAACTTTAAGAGAAGAAACTAATCATGAATAACTTTGCAAAACAAATGCTTTTCCTCTTTGATACTTTTATTTAAATATTTTCTCTTTTTTTTTGCTTTTCTCTTTTTCTTTTTCTTTCTTTTTAGTTTTCTTTTTCTCTTTTTTCTATCTTTTCCCTTTTTTTCAACAAAAATTGAAAGAAGCTACATCAACATTGGAACTCATTGATAAGAGATAAGATGACATTCCAACAATTATAACCAACCCACACATGTGCACACCCCTACACTTATACTTTTGTGCATCCATAAACATCAACACTCAACAAATGCTCCATTAGCTTTAAGACTTGGATAAGACATTTGGTTAGGTTTGAGGCATGTAATGTGGTTAACACAAAGAGAAAAGGCAAATAAAGCTCAAGGTGGCTTAACAAGGGAAAATTCATATCAATGGGTAGGTTATTTGGCTAGTGTAGCTTGCGAAACAAAAAATGTCTATATCATTTTTATGTTAATGCATGTGATAAAAATGTGGTCTTGAATAGAAAATCAAAGCAAAGTGATGATGTATATGTCATGAAGGCAACATATAAACAAAAGATAATGAGACTGATATAAACGTGTTAATCTATAAAGGCTCAAAATATCATGCCCTTGTGTCTATCATTAATCACTACTCATCTAAACATAATGTATATTGACCAATCACAAGAGTAAAAGTACTTGCTTAAGTTACCATGAATTCTTCTTGTCAATTCACTCTCTAATTATGACTATATAATCCTAGAGGCAGTAGAAAAAGAGAAATTGTTTGTTTGTTTATATAGATTCTCTCTCTTTTTGATTGAAAACTTAAAAACACTTAAGAAACACACAAACTTAAAAACAAACATGCATATCCTAATAAATGCAAAAAAGTAAAGCAAAAGAAATAAACTTCCCTTAAGTTACCTCCCAAGAAGTGCCTTTGTTTATTATCCCTAGCTCGACTCCTTTTTTTCTCCTTACGTGACAAAATTATGGTCTTTAGGTGTCTCCACTTCTGCCTTTTTCACATGAGGTAATTCGAGATAAAACCTAAGTAGATGGTCCCTCATGTTCAGCGGTTTCCTAATCTTTAAACTTTTAATCTTTACTAAGTCCCTGCACTCTTGAAATACCTTGAATATCTCCCTTGTCCTCCTCGTTTAATTTCTCTAACCTGCTAGGTAAAGGTGAAGGATTAGTATTAATAACAATAAGGGAATCAATACTCACCTTCAAGCTAAATGATACATTCTTTTCTCCTTCGAGCTCCTTCTCTATTTCCACTTTACAAGCAATTGCTTGAGTAGTCCTCTCAATATTCTTAAGCTCCTTTTCGCTCCGTAAGGTTTCCACACTAAGGTCCATTAGGTACACCTCAGGTTGAGATGGCTACTTTTCTTCACTTTGTGATTCTAGGTCATTGATAGTTCCCGCCATCTAAACCATCTGACTTACCAAGGTCAGGAATTAAGACATTGCATCTTGCTAGAACTGTTTCACATCCTGCTGAAATTTCAGAGTATTTGCAGCAATAACCTTAACTAAGTCTTTTATAGATGTACTTGAGTTTTCCTAGCTCTCAAAATTTTTGGCGCTCGACCTTATAAAAATTGATTTACATCTTACTAGAAATGCAAAGTATTAGTAGCAACAGCATTAAATAAGTTTTATCCTGCTAGAAATGGAAAGTATTAGCAGCAATAGTTTTAACGAAGTCTTCCGAAGATGTACCTGAGTTATAATAAGAGGCTTATGGTTTATATGGGAATTGTTGTGCATCCTACAACTCATTTAGGAAGTATTCTTGCTGGCTATCCCCTCCATAACCTAAGTTTGGTTTATCACTCCAACTTAGTTATAGGATTAGCAATATGGGCTATAGTTAAAGTTTCCGCCAACTGTATTGACATACTTTTTCAATGACATACTCCTTTTGCAGTGACTTTTTTTTAATAAACAAACACAAACAAATATGAAAAGATCAAGAAATAAATGTAGAAACTAATTATGAACAAATATATACAAAACATCAATTAAAATCAAAATCAAAAACTAAAGTAGCACACTCCCTAACAACGGCGTCAAAATTAGTAGCACGTCGTAACACTTCACAAAATAACTAAACTTAGAATTATAGCTAGTGATAAGTTTAGGTTGATCCTATAGGAAATGTTCATTTAGCTTTCACAATGAAAGGAATTGGTGTTTAAAATATGGTGGGGGTTCGATTGAAAGTATTAAAAGAAAATAAAGTGAAATTAAGGTAATGAAAGCAAATTAAAGCAAACAATCAAAAAGTGATAAAAATGATGAATGCGTTAGGGATCCGATCTTTGTTTCAATCTCGACCAACACAAGAATAAGTATATTTCATTCTTTCGTTATTCTTATACCTTTTTTAGCAACTATTAATCTTAGGTTAACAACAAGCTTTGTTAACCCCAATCTTCCCTTAGGTCGTGTTCAATTAAAATAAGCTCTTTAACCGAGCAACCTAGAACAAGCTCTCTAGATTTAATTGGACAATTGTATTATTAATAAGGAAAACAGATCAATCTATGCAACAACTATGCACGCTCAAGTCATTTAAATTATGTTACGTTATCTCTAATGATTTAACACCATTAGTTGTGACAAATGAATCTAAAGACAATGATTATTTATTGTATTAAAGATTCTAACAATGGATTTACATAAAAACAATCAAATAGAGCATTCAATCATTCTTACACAATACCTAATTCAACCACAAGATAACATAAACAATTACTAAGAAAGAAAGAACAACAAACACAATATACATACGCCCAAACATGTTCTTTCGTATCGATTTCACCTCCAACTAGGTTGAGAAAACTTAGCCCTCCATAGGTATCCAAATATGCATGCTCTATCTCTCATTTCTATCCCAAAATGATTCATCCTATGTTTTGTAGCTCAAACGTCATTTTATATTAAAAATTAGGATTCCGAGGAGATACACAGTTTAGCATGTGGCTGTGTATCAAACCGTATAATTCGAAAAAATCTGAAAATTGTGAGAATACACAATTCGTTACACAGCCGTGTATCCAACCGTGTAACTCTAAAAAGTTCTTATGAATGTATACACAGCTGTGTATCTTCCAGATCATCTTGAAATCTTCCTGATCATCTTGAAAAGCATTAAAGTCAGGTAACTCCAAATCGTTAAGAGGACATGTTGACAGAATTTTAATACTTAATATGTACGTACGTGGAGAGGGAGAGTGATACCCTTTAGATGTAAAAAAAAACTATAGGAAGTCGTCGATGATATGCCATGATGCAACATATGATTCGTGGATCGTACATTCATATTATTGAATATGCCACGATGCAATATATGATTCGTTGACCGTACATTCATACTATTGAACATGCCACGATGCAATATATGATTCGTTGACCGTACATTCATATTATTGAACATGCCACGATGCAATATATGATTCGTTGACCGTACATTCATATTGTTGATGTCATTGAAAAAATTTCAACAACCCTGCGATACGGTAACAACAGTATTCTACCTGAATGGTGGCCTACCCACTCTTTAAGTGATAGAAATGAAGTCCGTCATATGCCACAGAATGATGGGCTGCCTTAAGAATGAAGATTACCGTAAAAGTTGGACTTCTTGTCAACCGTTTGCTAAATCAGATAAGATCACCCACACCCCTATGGCAGTCCGACAAAACCTGCGTAGCATTTTAACCGAGTTGTTTTCCTCCAGGATTAATCCCAGGTGTTGTTTCAGCACAAACACCACACGGCACTCACCTCACTAAACCATTCTAAAATATAATCACACGTTTGTGCGTCTAGAAAATGGCGAACAAAAGATCGCTCCATTCTCGTAACACTCAAGTGCTTTCTCTTGTATTTTGGTACTAAGCCAATATCTCCCGAAATATGGAAGAACAGGTTGAGGGTTCGATTCGCGTAAATTACAAAATAATATATGCTTTCGTTTTGTGAGGAGTTTATGCTTGCAAATTTGGATATTGTCAAATCAAATGGAAAGCCTTCCACAGGGTTTACACAGGAATATTTACCCGTTCCAACCAAGCTTAACCATGCAAGGACAAGTACACCAGTCTAATTCTGGGTCACAAGAGTCAGTTTAAAGGAACATTACGACTTCACATAATTAAGACTTCACATAATTCACTGCAAGTTCCAACAAAGCACTACCACCCAAATGAAATGATAAAACGTCCAACCACTGAACAACTATGAAGATGCCAGCACCTGATAGAAAGAAACCCAATTTCAAGTTATGTCAAGGCATTTCAAGAGACTCATCTGAAGCACATGACAGTCCAATCAATTTGAATGGATAAAATATACATTCATTCCAAGTTTTCAAAGCCAAAATACAGTATCCTTGAGAGATAATCAAAGAGATAGATGACTAACCACTTTATTCTGTTTTATTTTCTTCGTCCTTTTCCTCAATCGTTTTCCAGACGATATCTCTCAGTCCCGTTGAGAGGTTCTTGTAAAACTGTAATTTGGCACAAATATCAGCAAAACGAGATCTCAGAATGATATGCAAATGAAAACTATATAGCATATATAAGGACTTCACCATAAATCTAATTAATTTTCATCTGCCACTCCCCTGTCTAAATGTGGAAAAGCAGACAAAACATTTACTTTCCAGCAGTTCAAGCATAAAGCACCTAAAACTTAATAGTATTTTAACTCTGCCTTGTTATGAAGTTAATTATTAAGCAGTGAACATTTTTCCATGAAGTTTTTGGTCCAAAAGATCATTAAAATTTCCCCAACTTGCCACTGATGGACAACAAACATTATCCTTTTCCTTTTGCACCTAAGTAATGGTATGCTTATCATGACAAAGTACACCTGCAAGAACATGGGATAAGCCGATATCACTACTAATCAAGATAATACTATATTCTAAATCTATTAAGGAAAAACGCATCAAACCACTGGCTGCACAATATCCATGATCCACATAATTAATGTAAAATGGATATAAAACACAGAGCCTTCTAAATATGATCATTACCTGGATTCATTTAATTACATACCCAACGCGTAAATAAATATCATACCTTGTGAAATTCCAGGGTATCTCCACCAGACTTGCGAAGTTCAACCATGTAAAGTGAAGGAGCCACTTCAAAGATCTAAATAGATAGAAGATATCATAAAATCAGACTTAAAATCCTACAAAATAATGCAAAGCAGAAATATATGTTGACAGGAATCCTGAAACCATACTTCTGTTGCAACAGATAAATGACCCTTACGTCCAGTCTTCTCCCCTTGAAGCTTCATCTAACGCACAAGCACAATAACAGTTCTATTAGAGAATAATTCAGCATTTGAGTGACAATACAAAATGAAGTAAAAGACAATTTTGTGAAGATAACTCCCGATCAGAATCAACAGGAGTCTACCATGAAGGAAACAGGGTTTAATCAGTAAAGATGTGACAATTATTTGGAAAAAGGAAGACCATAGTCAATTTCATTAAAATTACATCTCAACCACTCTTGCACAAGAGGAGACATTATCACACCTTGAATTTATTTTTCTTTATTTCAAAACCCAAAGGGCCTGCAGTTTCTTCAATTTTTGAGATGATCTCATTAGGAGAACGTTTGGAGGTGAATCTGGTTTCCCGCTTGACAAGTCCCTGCTTGCAAAAGTAAAAACGCTGTAAAGTGCATAAAAGTATGACTACATATCCACTGAAGATTGACATGAGATATCCTCTGAGGATTGCAGTTTGTCAAACCATCGATCAGAAGACAACATAGCAATACAGTAACCATTCTTGAACACTTCTCAGCAATTATGTCACACAGATGTATCAAAAATATCACTTGAGAAATAAATATCAAATGACTAACAAACATAAAGGAGGTATTATCCAGTCCTTTTAGATGACATACAGGCGCCAAGTGGCTGATCTAAATATATCAGAAGTATCAAACACTCTTTCATAAATTGAGAAGGTCTTAGATCACATAAACACGTAGATATGTTGGGTCAGCCTTTTGTCCCAGCCAAAAAGAACAATTTGTGCAGAACATACCATTTGCTTCTCAAAAAGAGTACTCAGGTTAAGACCCTGTGATGTTGATATGAGTTCAAATGCATTCATAGTCACAGGATTCACAGGCCCTTCGGCTCGCCTCTCCACAACAAGGTTTCCAGGATCCTATTCACCAAGAGGATTGTCAAGTAACCAACAGCCTGCAGTGTCCAGAGGAAAAAGATGCATGATACATAAACACAAAAATCTTACCCCTGACTCATTGAAAATAGAGTCAACATCGTCAAGACTAACATCAGGTAGTTCAAACGTAGGTGGCTTATATCCTTTCTTGAACCACTCATTTTCAATAACCTCCGCGATGGTTATGCGCTGTTTCATTCCATCATCTTACTTAAGAATAAAAAAGAATGCAAATATTCTTCCGAAAGAAAGAACAACTAAAACTATGTGTGACACTGAACATACAGTTGCAGGAACAGGGTCAAGAATCCTTTTGATTAATTTCTTTGCGCTTGAAGAGAACCACGGAGGACAGGTGAAATCAGCCTTATATATCTGCAATCACACAGGAAAGGCAATTAGATTTATTTAACGTCAGATGTTTTGGATCTGCAGAAGCAAAATATTAGAAATCACAAGGGAATTATATTAGTTTTGCCTCAATGACATGCAGTAATCAAGAACATGACTTGATAAAATAAGAGATAAGCAGCAATCTGGTAACATCAAATATCTCATATCCACAAAGTCAAGACTATCAGATAACCAAAATATTCGGCATGCTCATACTATTCAGTCACATTCTTAGAAAGAGCCAAAAAAATATCTTGAATATTGACAGCTCATGTATGACATGAAACTGGGAATACTTGGGTATGTTTTTAGCTGTGGAGTGTTTTTTCTATTTTCTATCATCTATCTTCCTTTTAACTTCCCTATTTTCCTTTTCCACTAAAAAAATTAGAGAGAAAAAGTCCAATTTATTCAATAAAGTTAATTTCTGTTTTATGCAGTTGCACAATTAATAGAATTTGATTTATGAAAGATTTTGTAGATTAAAATGGAAAATATGATAACTAAGGTTGTATAAAGATCTGAACAGAAAGCACTATAATTTCTTCTTCCTAAAAAATTTTCTGGAAAATCAATCAGTGTTCTATAATTGAGACCCTCACTAATGCTACACCCCTAGTATTGCTAATATCCCATTAAATTTGCACTGAGGTAATAATTTAAAATTCCCTTTCTAAACATATTTAGTAATGGAGCAAGAAAACTTCTTGAAACAAAAAATCTTACTGACAATTAAGATCACCTGATTACAAAAAAGCTGATCCTAGGAATCAGTGTCACGTATCACCAACACATTGCTTATCTTTTTATTTCACCTTATTCAAAAGCACATGCAATACAGAATATGTAAACGTGTACGTGTGGGTGGCTAAATGAGTATAACTAAAAGACAAAAGACTACCTTTTTGTACAGTTGCATAAGGTTGGAATCTTCAAAAGGCAAGTATCCAGCCATTAAGACATAAAGGATGACACCACATGACCATAAGTCTGCTTTAGCTCCATCATAACCTTTATTGTTGATCACCTAGAGAAAACGATATATAAAATGCCGCGGATATATGCTGAAAAGTTGGCAACTCAAGAAATAAAACTATATATAAAATGTCCAAGAACCTCAGGGGCAACATAATTTGGCGTTCCACATGTCGTGTGAAGCAACCCATCATCCTAAATGGTAAACAAAAACAAACAGTTATCAATTACTAAGAACAAAAAAAAATATTGAAAAATATCACCAAGGTTCTGTCTGTCAGCTAATAGGATGCTGATTAATGCAATTCACAAGTTATTTCAGTTAAGAAGCCATCATACTCACTCGAACTTGCTGGGGTAGTGCACTCAACCCAAAATCTGAAACTTTAAGAACTCCACTGGCATCCAATAAAAGATTCTCAGGCTGTTGTTAGGGGAAAAAAAAATTCAAGAACTCTATTAGCATCCAGTAGCAACTCGAAGATTGATATTTAAAACCAATTAACCTTGCTCCTTGGTAGCATCACAAGATTAATGTCTCACAACTAAAGCTCTAAGGCAATGCAAGAGCTGAATTTTTCACTTGGACAAGGTGGAAATTGCAACAAAATGCACACCTTTAGGTCTCTATGATACACCCCTCTACTATGGCAGTAATCCACAGCATTAATAAGCTGCTGAAAGTACTTTCTTGCTTCATCTTCTTTGAACCTCCCTTTACTTGCCTGATTCAGAAAGAATAGGAAAATCAAACAACTTATTTGGCTCGGGTGAAATCATGCAAGATGATTCGGAAATATTGGGCTCACGATTTTGTCAAAAAGTTCACCGCCAGTCACAAATTCAAGAACAATGTATATCTTCGTCTTGCTCGCCATCACCTATAATATGACACCATTATTGTGACTGCGAATTATGAAGTGATAGACAAATGAATACGTTAAGTATCAAAATTGTCACAAGGATAATCTAAGTCTACAAAAAGCTAACATATAAACATAAAGGGAATTTGCATTGGAGAAAATCAATGAGGCTATGCAATAAGGGAACAAGAAATGGTAATAGATCAAGCATATGAAGATCTAAGGCTATTTCACTCTAACCTCATACATGCGGATGACATTTGGGTGTCTAATTAGTTTCATGGTTGAAATTTCACGCTTAATCTGCAAAATGGAAACAACAGGAAGAACATGAAATTACTTAACTGAAGAGGATAGCGTTTAGATTGTCAAGCAGCTATTTTCATCAAGATTAAAAGCACCTTGAGTATTATAATATTGCTGAAACATGCAAAGATCCACTCCTTAAAAATTAAGTAAATCATCACATGTAGCAGTTGCTTCAAAGTTACTTCTCGTCATTTACGTTACACTTGCAGATTGTGAGAAAAGGAGTTGAATGGAGCAGCATATGTCTCAAAGTAACAAAAATGGTTACAGGAAAGCCGGAAAAACATATCTCGCACAATCATGAGAAAAAAATAAAGGAAAAAGAAAAAGAAACGGAAAAAGGAAATAAATCATAAATCTGTAATTCCCACTATACGGTAACACAACCATTGCTTACTATGCTTCAATATAAGTAACTAATCCTAATTTACATCTTGTAAAGCATTTCTTCTCAGAGAATATGAACAGTTTGAATTCTTGAGGGTTCGGTTGATCAGGATGTTCTTTCAGGTTTTCGTTTCAATTTATCTGGGGGTTTATTGAGGATTATTACTCCTCCAGAAAGCAGTTACATTTCAGTAGCCAAGTTAGATAAATCGGCCTTGAAATTTTACATCTTAGAAAGAGACCCTCGCTCAATACTTTGACCATCCAATTTGACTGAGTACTAGATTAATCTGTTCAAATTATCATGCTTTACCCATCAAAATCAGCTTCCTTTCTCCTTATGAGCTACACTGCACAATAACAGAATAACAGGAATACCACTACAAAAATACTGGAATAAAAAAATCAAACAGTAAATGAACAACCCAACCAGAACAAATGAATAAATTTAAATAAATTATCTCCATAATCACAAAACGACATTTCTCTTCCCTCCAACCGTTGCCTTGTTACCTTTTTCCAGTGAATTACAAAACAACAAAAGATCAAAACTTGATACTCATTAGAATTTTTGGGCACCCAAACAGATCCAATTTCAATCAAGAAAACAGTCCCAGATACCAAATTATATATATATATACTACCTGAGCGATCATCTTGTGTTTGAGGACCTTCTCTTTATCAAGAATTTTAATGGCCACATTCTCTCCAGTCTCTATGTTCCTCGCGAACTTCACCTTCGCGAAGGTTCCTTCACCGAGTGTCCTCCCAAGCTCGTATCGTCCCACTCTGGTCCTGCTACCACCACCTGTACCCCCATTTCCTCTTGAGGCCATTTTTTCTCCACCTCTGTTTTCTGTTTTTCTTCTCTATGAAAAAGAATATTTTTTGAAGCTCCACAAGCCTCTAAGTGACCGATCAAGATCTCTTTTTTTTACAGGGTTGCCATACCTGAGACTTTGCCACACTCATCTTCACTGTTTAATTTATATTTATCAATCAAACAACAGTAAAACACAATCAAACTTAAAACTAAACCCTAACTGCGAAAATTAAGGAACAAGAATATATTCAGAAGTAAATAAGGAAGGAAAATTGGAGGCGATGGAAAGGGAAGACAAAATCGGGATGAGACAAATAACCCATGACAAATCAACGCGCCCCTAAATTGACGGAAACGAGATAAATCAAAGTGCTTTTGGAACAAAGAAGGAGGTGGCGTATTTGTATTAGGAGATTTTAGGTTACGGATGGATCGACGTCGGTGTTTAAGGATGAACTAAACAGAAAATATGGATGGATAATCGAGAGTTGAAAGGAGACTTTCTAGAGTGGAAAACAACAGAAGGTGATGGGTTTGTTTTATAGATGGTAGCAATCTCTGTCTTGACAGCAGTTATCCGGGGAAGGTCTCTACTTGTTTTTTTTTTTTTTTTTCTGTATAGCTTATTTATGAACAATAATTGTCTGCAAGAGTCCTCCTAAATGCGGAATTCAAAGAACAACAACACGTAGCCATATTTCAATTTAAAGAAACTGTTTCTAGTAGGCCATCATTATCCCAACAATGGGGCCACCATAAGTCAACTCTTCCCAATAAGGAAGCTCTGGCGGTGCCAGCGACTCTCCAAATGCAATCCAAAGAAGACGACCCATATTTCCATTGCGATGAACCATCTTTGATTTCTTCTTCAACCCCGATTCTTCCCATTTCCCATATGTTGGAGAATTAAACGCAAAATCGAATTTAAGCATAGTGGAGTGAATTTAAAATTTTCTAAAGAATCAATTTTAACAAAATTTAATTAGAAACATAAAACAAGAAATTAACAAAGTCATATTATTCTGTGTCAATTTTTTGTTGTAATTTTTCTTTTCGCTTTGAATCTGTGAATCCACAAGTTATTCAATCATTCGGTCTCTAATAGTATCTACAGATTTTTTCGAAGAAAACTCAAATTTAATTTGAGAGGAAAAATGTAAGAAGTACTAGCTCCAAAATTTTCTAATTTTTCCTTTTATATAAAAAATTATATTTTTCATGTCCTTGGATTTTATCAAAATTACAAATAAAGTCAAACTTTAGTCATAATTACGAATTGGACCTTATAAGATCAAATATCACATGTTGATCCTTAAAGTTTCTAAAACTTCTCAATTAAGTCCAACTTAATTCAAATTTCAATTTCTCCTTTATAGACCTTTTATGTGT
>JANZXP010000002.1:27540951-27565373 GCA_027576715.1 Erythroxylum flavicans
AAAGTCAACTACAGAGGATAGAACACAGAGGATAGATCATAGGCCAAGGATTATAAGAAGGAGTTAAGAAGTTATATAAGTTGAAGAATATCGTCTGTGTTACTGTACACAGATTCGTCTGTGTTACTGTTCACAACTTCTTCTGTGTTACTGTTCACGATTTATCTTCTGCCCTATTTTCGACTCTTTAGAAGATACAATTGGTCTTTGAGGTCTTCATGAAAGTTGTAGCTCTTGAAGTCCTCTTTCAAATTATCCAAAGAAACCCTAAATTGGATGCCTATAGAAAAAGTTATGATAATAGCCCCGAAGCAGGTATATTTGTAAAATGATGGACTCACCAACGCTATTCCTTGAGGTATTCGGGTTGAAATGGAGCATTGAACAAGTCAACTATTCACAATCAGAGCAAGAAGATGAACTGATAATGATTAAGGTGTTCTCTATGGGAAATAGCTCATGTGTCATGATTTTCAGCATGAAAGTTAGACTCCGAAAACGGGGTCTAACACGAATTGCTTATTATTAACTGGGATACCTAGATACTTAAATAGAAGATGGTTTTGCTTAAAATCAGTCATAAGAGCCACTTGCTTACTGGTTAAGTGGGAATCAATAGAGATGAAAAAAGTGTTCATGCTATGATTGATATTTAGTCCCAACATATGCTTAAAGACAGTCAAAGAATCCATTAATACCTTAATTGAGGATGGAGTATAGGCAGACAGTAACATCAAATAATCTATAAATGACAAAGAAGAGATTCTTAACTTGTCAAACTTACAATAATATCTGAACTAATATATGTTGGCAAGTTTATGGCAATTAGCCTAGTCAAGGCTTCAATATAAATAGTACAGAGATAGGGGGATAGAGGGTCCTTTTGCCTGAAAAAGGATTGGTAGGCTTTCCATTATTGAGAATGTTATAGGTAGGGTTTGAAATGAATTGACTCGCATAATTTATGAACTTGTCAAAAAAGTCCTAGGCTTTAAGAATGTTGAGTATAAAGGACCACTTAGTCGCATCAAATGCCTTATAGATGTTTATTTTCAAGGCACAGTTTCTTATCCCTCTTCCCTTATGGTAAGTATTTGAAAAGATCTTAAGCTATAAAGATATTATCACTTATATTTTAACTTGGGATGAATGTCCATGGCTAAGAATAATGATATCTTTTAGGATTTGCTTCAGTTTAGTAACAATTATCTTGAATATAATCTTGTAGACTGTATTAAAATATGAAATAGGTCTGTATCCATTCACGAAAGAAGCATGAAGTATTTGGAATCAAACAAATACATGTTTTGTTCTTTTCTTGTTACATTCTTCTATTTTAGAAGAATCCCACAAATACTATTATGAAACCCCAAATAGTACCCTAATTCTTTTAGTAAAATAGGGTATTAAATCCATCAAGCCTAAGTATCTTATCTAAATTAAAGCTTAAACTAGTATTTTTATCTCCAATGTGGTAATCGGTTCAATGAGCTTCTAGATTTGACTATTTAAAATAACTTCAGTAAAAAGAGACTTTAAGGATTGTTGAGAGCTTCTACTTAGCTATAAGAGCCTAAGATATCTTTTAACTACACCATGACTAACTCCTTTAACTTATAAGGCTTTAAAGTTATCTCCCCTTTAGGGTTTTGAAGAGTTATAATTCAATTAATGTTCCTGCTTATGAGCATTAAATTGAAAAGAACTTGGAGCTACTTTATCCCTCCTTTAACTAAAGATTCCTTGATTTTTGTTTGATGAGAGAATAGTTAATACTAAGAATTATTGTATAGTTAACAAGAGTTTATTCCTCCTTCCTCTTTAATTTATCATCGTTAGCCAAATGATATAATTATTCCTAAAGAGATGATAAAAGGTTATAAGCTTCCACTATTGAGGTTTTAATATTATCCACATGTATTCTATTTAGTGCATTAAGTTCTTCCCTTATAACTTTTAATTTATCATGTATTTGAAGGATGTGTATCACTCAACTGGACCATTGCTTCTTCTTCTCACTGCATCTTAAAGCTTTACAAGTCGAGCATATAGTTGTTAAACCTAAAAGAGACACGTCTTTTAAGTTAATTAATTATCATATTGACCTTAATAGTTGAGTGATATGAGCATAAAAGAAGAGTGAAATAGCGAACTTCTATCAACCAAACATTTATCCAGCTTCTTCCTTAGCATCTATCTACCTATTAGTTATTGCACTAGGTAATCTAATATTAGCGAGGCTTGTTTTATTGATGCAATTAATGAATCCTCACTATAATCATCTTAAAGATTTTTCCTTCAAATTTTTAACTAAGAAAGGTACTATTGAAGCCACCTAAGACAACCCAGGGGGTTATAGGGTTTATGTTAATGTTAATAAGGACTTCCCAAAGCTTCTTCCTTATTAAACCCAAGCTAGTAGCATACATCAAATAATATTGAGTCTAATATTTAGTTGTTACAAGTTACTTGACATTGTAAGCATTGGTCTAAGCAATAAGTCTAGTAAAGAGCAATCTTGTTTGGATTAAAATAAATAGACAACAATTCTTCCATTTAAGTGAGCTTCATAGTTGCTAATAAGTGGCCAAATCTTATTTAGAAACTATAAACCCTCCTTAAAAGTTGCATTTTTTATTTTAGTCTTTGAAAACCAATAAAAATTGACTTCTTATAAATGAGATAATCTTGAAGAACTTGCTACTTTTAGGTTTATTCAACCCTATTAAATTCCAGGATATGATCGACATTAGTTGGAAGTGGAAGGGTTGCCTTGGTTTTTCTTCTTAGGCTTCCTCCTAGCCTTCTTTATGTATTTGTAGTTGTTCCCCCAGATGTTGCACTATTCTCTTGAAGTGTTGAAAGATCAACATAATCAAAATTGGATCTTGCTTCAACTTAGTTCTAAATTTATGTAATCTTTGGATCATTAGGAGAAATTGGAGTTTCAGACACATTTCTATCCCTAGTTATGGTTGAACATTTTATTTGAACATTGAAGATTGAATCTGGACTATAGGCATTTTTATGCACTTTAATAGTTGAGTTTGGAGCCTCTAGAA
Source organism: Erythroxylum flavicans (assembly GCA_027576715.1). NCBI lineage: Eukaryota > Viridiplantae > Streptophyta > Magnoliopsida > Malpighiales > Erythroxylaceae > Erythroxylum > Erythroxylum flavicans. The sequence continues at coordinate 27,544,014 of JANZXP010000002.1, forward strand.
TAATGCTTTTTTTTGTTTATGGAGCTTGAGGTATTTTTTAAATTAAATATTCTTCTCTAATGTTGATGTATTCCTCCACATTAACTCAGCATAAGAAACATTTCTAACTCGCTTTCCTATAGACTTCCACTCTCTCTTTTTAGTGGGAGTAATAGGCTTCCATTTATAACTCAATTTATTTTAGCGTTTATTATATTTCCATCTTCGTCTAATTTCACTAGTTTAGCTCTTTAAGAGCTCTCTTCTTACTTTAACTTATATACAAATACGAGCATATTCTATTCACTTCATACCTTTCATATATTAACCAAGACATATCAACCTACCAAGTGAGCTAGCTAGGTAGCTTAATCATAAGGTGGTCTAATATTCAAGAGCTATATTATAGAAATTGATCCATATTAGAATGTGTTTGTGTTTAAGGTTTAGGAAATCCATATTAGGCCACCATTTTTTTTAAGGAAAATGGGTTTTCCATTTATATGCCAAGGGTTTAATTCTAACATCTTCATTATGTTTGATTTAGTGTTAAACATGAGCAAGAACATGTCATCTTCATTAATGAGAACTTCATCTAGCCTTGGTTTTTTTCCAAGAATAAAATGCCCAACTTTGCGATTAAGGAAAAGCATGACATTTGTTTGCAAAGTAACCAATTAGTATGTTTCCCATTTTGCCACTCTAATTTGTAGAGCCTCAATTGGTGGAGAAACTAGGTTATTGGTTATAGATGCTATGAACCTCAACTTGCTAAAAGGCATATTGTCATAAACTACTTAGCAATAAGTTGATTTTTAAGAGCAAAAGTTATAGGAGAGATACCAATATCCTTTCCTAACAAAACATTTACCAATACCCTTCCCCAGTAAAACATTTATAACTAAGAAGTCAAATGCAGAACTATAAGGAAGAACACCAATTTATAAAGAGGGAGAGACAAGAAGAAGATGGCTTAGAAGACTTAACAGGCAATGGATGAACGGAAACATTTAGGGTGAGATGTTTAACTTTGTATCTTCTTTCTTTTTTTTATCTTTTGTGTATGTTTTTAATTCTCTTTTTGTTAATTATTTTGTCCTATCTAACATTATAACGAGTGATGCTTTTATAGTTTGTTTTCAATTACGTTATTTTTATTTCTTTTATTTTTATTTATCCTTTCTTTTTCTTTTATTATGCAAGGATAAGTTACACATTGGATGGATTTAACATCAAGAAATCATCATAATCAGGAAAGTAACAACAACAATCTCACTTTCATAGATACTTGTATTTTGTACATTGAGTACAATGTCCAATTTGAAGTGTGGGGATGGTTTAATAAATCGTAAACTGATTTCTTCAAGTTTATTATAATCTTAATTACAATTCTTATATATTAATATCTTGAATTGGTTGAATATGTCTATAAATACTATACTTTCTTGTTGATTATTGATTTGAATTGGTGTGCAAAAGGATGATGGTTAAAATGAAAATAGTTTTCTAAGTCATATTTTTCGTAATCAATGAAATTTGCAAGTTGAAGGAAATTTGCATACTATTTACACGCATATATACCCAATCTTTTTCATGAGCTTTTGAGCATAAAAGTAATTTTTCAAAATTTTTAAAGCTTGTTATTCTTTCATATGTGTGTTATCATGTATAGTAGGATAGTTCTAGAACTTGCTTTTTTATGCATGTTAAGAAGTATTAACATGATAAAGGCGTTTAGATTTACCAACTTGTTTAAGCCTTTTTCTTTGAAAATCACCATACCCAAAAGTTTACCTTTAAGAATAATCAAGTTAAGCTTTAGCCTTTTTCATTAATTAAACCATATGTTAACCTTTATCCTATTTTTCTTTGAAGACCTATTTATTATTTTAAACCTTGAAGGTTATTTACATTATTTACTTGTTAAGACTTGAAATTTAAGAAAGGTCCAATATCTATTGAATTGTGGTACTAAATGCTCAAATTGGTTTATTGTAAAAAAAACTGAGCATATAAAAGAAAAGAAGTAAAGTATGTGGTACCGATAGATTTGTGATGAAAGGACCTATGTGTTTTGTAAACAAGTCTTGTAATATTTCTTTGTGTAAATTTCCTTCACTTAAACTCCTTTTTATTCTCTCATTCATACCATTCCTATGCCGTATTACAACCTACACAAAGACCTTTTGAGTTTTGTTTCTAGTTTGTACATAAGAGATGGAGATGTAATTTTATTGCAAGCATATGGTAAGAATTCTACTATGCATAGATTGAGAGTTTTGATACTTTTCACCCTAAACACTTGAGTGCATTGAGCGAAATCTTGGTGAGGGTGTAAAGAGATATGCTTTTGATTTCAATGCAATTATTGATGTGATTATTATTAATATTACTTAGAAAATTAATTTTAGCACAACTTGACTCTAATTGTATGTTAATTTGATTCAATAGGATATGAAAATGTATCGTATAAATGATCAAGTTGAAATTGACGATAGATTAATATTGTAAAATTTATAATTTTGATTATAGTTTGCTTGAGGACAAACAAAAGCTTAAGTGTGGGGATATTTGATAGATGGATAATTGAGCATATGTTTTTACCCTATATCTGATGTGTTTTTGCTTCATATTTATTACTTTTAGTATATATTTGGTACTTAATTCGTTTCAAGTGTGTATACAAATTATAATTGCCTTTATGGACTTAAAGGAGCAAAATTTGGACAAAAACACGGCGTAAAATGAAGATCCTATGCACAGAAGGGATACCCGGCTATGCATCTACACGTGCACTTACCCGAGGCTGTGCACTTTTGTGATATCCAAAATTTTTGGGTAGGCATGGCTGTGGAGGGAAATAAAGATGTCACTTAACATGTTTGTACATGGTCAATCCTAGTGATGTTGTTCCTATCTTTATTTTGAAATTGATCATGTTATTCCCTTTTAAAAGTTTATGATTTGTGTATGAACGATTTAGATAGGGCATGCTAGATAATTCATATATGGATTTATTGCCAGAATTATGATTACAATTTTTATTTATCGTTAATCTAATTAATTTATGGTAAATTAATGATTGGGCATCATTAGGGATAATATTTCAGAAGTTAAGTAATCTGAGCTTGAGTGATTATTACTTAGATTATTACTTAGATTATCTATTTTCCTAGCCTGCAATGCGACTGTCACACTAAATCTAGAGAATTTGTTTTAGGTTTTCTGAAAATAAGACCTAATTAATTAGTGTGTCTTAATTATTTACAATTTAAAGGAAAACTGTGATTCACAAAGGACGTTATTAATTTACAGTTAACAGCTTTGAAAACAGGCACAAGAACAATGTTCAAATTGATTATACACATTCATATTAAGGTTGAGATTGAACTGAGAACTGAACTAAAATCAATTGAGTAATCATTACAATTTTGCATTGTTTGATTTAATCTATCTTTCGTAATTTATCCCCTCACCTCCCCCTCCCCCATCTTTCTTATTACACTGATTAGTTCTTTACAAAAATTAGCCACACACTCTCTATGGATATGATTCTCTCTCACTATACTTCAAGTTTAATTGTGTAGAGTTGGGTTTTAATTTTTGTTCTGTTCAGCAAACCAAATTCCCATCTTATTGTTCCAAAGAGTCTAGTTTAAGAAATTGAGAGGATTCAAAACTTCTTATAATCAAGGGATATAAGCAAATGATCTTCTACAAAAGTGAAATGATTAGTCATTTGTGTTCCGAAAGATGGAAGGGGGGCTTATAATTTCTAGAATTCAAGATATAAAAAAAATGATAACCACATAAAGAATATATAAGTTATTTACTGATAAGCAATTGATTTAGATTAAATGGATACATTATCATTACTTAAAAAGGCACAAGCTTTTAGAACATGAAAATCATAAATGAAAACTCTATTAGACCCTCAACCAAATTATCTCTATTTCATAAGGTCTCATACTATGGCTCCTTTGAGGGATTTTAAATTGAATTTTAATTTTCAAAAACTAGAAAAAGGTGTGGATTAATTATAGCAATTTCTAGATATCTTTTAACCAACTCAAAAGATATAGCTCTAAAAACTCATGTTTATTTTCGTTATAACCATATCATATATGTTGTAGAACATATTATTACCTTTCCTTTGAAGCATCTTATAACTTTGTCCGAAAAATAAAACTTCTACAATTTAATTTTCAATAAATTAATATCTTTTGTTATATGATAACTTATGGTTCAACTAATAAATTAAAATAATAAATTCAATGAATTAGTAAGATAATACTTTTATAAAAACAGGTATATAATTCTACGATCCCATATTAATTCGCTGAAATTTTAAATATATTTTTAATGGCTATTGTAACATATTTTTAAAAAATAAATATAGTTGAATCTTATCTCTAATTTTTCTTATTACATCTAAAAGTTATGAGCTCTAATAGCAACAAATATAAGGATTATTCCAACTTAATAATTCACAATCAATTAATTAGTTAGTAGAATACAACTATTTGTTTATTGAATTGTTAATAATCTTTATAGTTAATAAAATTTATACAGTATTAACATTGTTAAGTTATAGAAGTTTTACAATAATGATAATAATCAGCGTTTTCAAATAATTTGCTAATGTGCTTGATATGCATTTAATTCAATTTCGTGAGTTGCACATTATTCACAACGTGAAAAATCAAACCATATCATTTCATATTTATGAAATAATTAAGTTACAACCATTTTATTCCAAATTCAAAACAAAATTCCTCTTTGTACATGAAATTTGAATTTTTCTATATCTAAGGTGATTAAATTAACTTTGTTTTAGCTAATTCATCCTAATGTGATGCTCAAAACATCTAAACATAATGAAGAGGTAATCTGATTTTGTTTCCTTTTTAGTCTATATTTCATATTTTTCTATAGTGCAGTCTCTTTAATATATAATTTATAAGTAGCAAGAAAAATTTCTCCTTTGGTAATGGATGTAAGGAACCAGAAAATTAGGAAATAAGCCGACACACTTCTTCCAAATATAAACACTAACATAACATAATTTGATAAAATTGTACTAATAATCGACACACAATTAGGTATTGGCATTTGATGCATGTTTTAAAGCGTAATCTGACAAATTTTAATGCACATTAGAGTTGCCAATCTATATATAAAGGAAAAACAAAACACAAAAGCAAAATGTACCATACTACATAAAAGAAACAACAAAATCAATCAAACAAATTCAGTGTATCCTACCTATGGCTGATCACAAAACCCTTCACATAGCCATGTATCCTTGGTTTGCCATGGGACATTTCATTCCATTTCTCCACATCTCCAATAAACTAGCAAAGAGAGGCCATAGAATCTCCTTCTTATTGCCATCCAAAGTTGTAACTAAATTCGAGCCACAAAATCTCCATCCCCATCTTATTTCATTCATTCCAATTACTGTTCCTCAAGTTGACGGCCTTCCTTCAGGAGCTGAAATAACTGCTGATGTTCCTTCATCTTTGTTTCCTTCAATAATGACTGCAATGGATCTTACCCAACCAATTGTTGAAATTCATCTTCGTGAACTCAAGCCCCACTTTGTCTTCTTCGATTTCACTCACTGGATGCCTGCTTTGTGTCGAAAGCTCGACATTAGATCAGTGTTCTACGTTACTAGCGGAGCTGTAAATGTTGCTTTTCTTCTAACACCTGAAAGAAAAATCATGGAAAAAGATGATTTAGGACTTGAAGTAATGGAGCCTCCAGAGTCATATCCTCCTTGCTCAATCAGGTTACATGCTCATGAAGCTCGAATAATGTCTGATAACACTAGACCCTTTGGCGGGAACATTTCAATTCCCCGACGTCTAGTAACGTCTTTAACTGAGTGTGATGTTATTGGCATCAAGACATGCACAGAGTTAGAAGGGCCTCATTGTCAATACCTCAAGACACAGTACAAAAAAGAAGTGATTCTAGCTGGTCCAACTGTGACAGAACCACCAAATTCGGTTCTTGAAGAGCCATTTGCTAGTTTTGTGGCTTCATTTAAACCTGGAACGCTCATACTTTGCGTCCTGGGTTCTGAATGCGTTCTCAAAAAGGATCAATATCAAGAGCTAGTTCTTGGTCTCGAGCTTACAGGCTTACCTTTCCTCGCTGCTCTTAAACCACCAACAGATGCTGAATCAACTGAGTCGGCATTACCAGAAGGGTTTCAAATGAGAGTAAAAGGAAAAGGGTTGGTATTTGGAGGTTGGGTTCCACAAGAATTAATCTTGAAACACCCTTCTGTTGGGTGTTTCATAACTCACTGCGGATGGGGATCATTGTCACAATCCATAATCAGTACGTGTCAGTTGGTGTTTCTGCCAAATGCAGTAGATCAAGCAGTTAACGCTAGGATGTTCGAAGCAGATTTAAAGATAGGAGTCGAGATCAAGAAACGTGATAATGGTTTCTTCTCAAGAGATGAAGTGTGCAAAGCAGTAAGAGCCGTTATGGATGTTGACAGTCAGATAGGGGAAGAGGTGAGAGCAAACCATGCAAAATACAGGGAGCTTTTACTGAGGGAAGGTCTTGAGGATTCTTATATCGATAAGTTTGTGCAAAAGTTGCATGCCATTCTTGGATAGTACGTAGCCTCTCACATTTACAAGATCTATTCTGAATTTGGCAATAATGTATTAGTTTCTGCGTGATCTTAATAAATATACATAGTATACATATTATCCATTATATTGTCATTAGGTTACCTACCATATGAAAATAAAAGAAAAAAGAATTCTTAATTTCATTAATCTGTCCGCTAACTCATAGCCATTGGTATACTGAGAGTTCAAAAAGTGTTTGCGCCCTCAAGAACCTTGCTATATAAACCGTTTTAGAGTTTGTGTGTTTTATTTAATTTCTTCTAAGTGTTTCACAATCACATTATATGAAATTGCCATACCTATAACCATGCATGGCAAAGCTATTTATCATCTGATTAATAGCCACGCAAGTTGAAGCTGTTTGCCACGTCAATTGTTCACATAAGGTTTTGCACCTTAAATTAAGATGTCAGTTATTCTAAAGATGAACATAATATATACTTCGATTTTTATAAATAAGATGGCTTTTACGAATATAATTTTAACTCATGCTCATTTTAAGAGGTGGTATTAAGAATATCTTATCATAACAATCATATCTACCTTGATTTTTCCTTAATTTGTGTGTGTTAACTTTGGTTTAAGTTGTGAATATCCAATTACTAGTTTTGAGTATAACTTTTCCCATAAATAGTAGCTCTTTATATATATTTATATATAAAGCACACACAAACCTAACAAAGGATGTGAGTTTTATATTGAGAGGACAATTGGTTCGCACAGAGAATGGTAATAGAAACAGGAATCAATATAGTGAAGAATGAAAATGAATATTATCATTATAATTATAATAGTTGATTAAGAGGAAGGAATAATTACCATTACCATTACCATTGACAGTGGTTGGTTTGCAAAAAATTAATTACAATATTTTAATTAATGAATAAATTATATTTTAATTAATTATATTGTAACTATTAATTAATTATAATGTAATTAATTAATAATAAATTTTTAATTAATTATATCGTAATTAATTATATTATAATTAATTAATTAATTACAATATTTTAATTAATTAATGAATTATATTTTAATTAATTAATTATATTGTAATTAATTAATTAGTTATATTGTAATTAATTAATTATATTTTAATTAATTATAATATATTTAGTTAATTAGTTTAAAAAAAATTTTAAAAAAAGAGTCACTAATAAGGAATAAGTTTTATTCCTCTACTAAATGGAGGGTATGAAGGATTCTCTAAAAGTGGAATATCAAACTATTGCTCCTATAATGATAATCAACAACCAACCACTTACTTTTCATTCCTTATCCATTAATTCCTTTCCAAACCCATCAACCAAACACCTCTTGAGTTTATGAAATAGGCCATTAAGGATGAATCTATGTAATCTTGTCTTTCTTACTCACTCCTAGTCTTTTTCTTATTTATTTATTTAATATTTTAACTTTTAATATATTTTCAATACTACTTTTGGTTGTATATCCTTTATAAATAACAAAAGTCAACTAATCTTTATTCCACTAAATTGCTACTTTATATTCCACTTTGGTTTTGATGCTAACATATTAAATTATTTCTTTGCAACTAAAATTTGTTCTTATTCTAAAATTAATGATTTATCATATAATTAATTTATATTCTATTGTGATTTCCAATATTGTTGGAGTTGGATAATGTTAATTTTTCAATATTTATGGTTTTTGTGATTGATTAAAAAGTTAAAAATTCTCTTTGACCACCCTACAGCTCTTTTCGATTATCTTGTCGCTCTTTTGCTGCTTGTATCTTTGTTTCTCTGTTAAGCTATTCTCATGACATCTCCTCTTATTGGCACTTGTTACCCTTACTTCCCTTACCCGCTTCTTATTTTGCACGCTACTATCTTCATCTCCTATAAACTTCTAATCTCATTATTTTAGTGCATGCCTTCCATGCAACATCATTATTTGCTTCATCACTTATCCCTCCAGCTTCTTCAATTTAATTGTTTATCCTTTTCTATCATTTTTTATCCAATGGTCATTACCCTCCCTCCATGGCATTGGAAATTTTCCCACCTCTAAACTCCACTTTTGCACCCTCGTAACCAAATCCATCTTCCTATAACTATCAAACCACATATTCATCTAGTTCTTTCTATCAGTTTAATTCCAATGAGAAACCCAATAGAAAGTCTTAGGTCTAGGTTACAAGAGACTTCATACCTGAGCTACAGTTAAGTTTTTACCCTTTAAATGAGTCTATTGATTGTAGAATTGTCTCTCCACCTTTGGATCTCCTTAAGGTGGTGCTCAGAAATTGAATTCCACTATACTTGGATTCTTATTAGACAAAAGTGCTACATTTCTTGTCATACAATAATATGCTCTAAACAACTAGAAACAACATGGTTTATCGGTAGTACTAGTCAACAATGAAGATGTTTTTCTCTTCAAGTTCTCCTACCCTGAAGCTGCTAAGAAGATATTACAAGCTAGTCCATGTCATGTTTAGAACAAACAATTCTTGCTCAAAGCCTGGCACTTGGTTTATATAGAAGTGATTAAACAAGAGAATATAAAATTTTAGATTTTCATATATGCAATACCATTTGAATATTGGATAACATTTGGCCTTAGTCACTTCGAAAGCTTTATTGTTAAGTTAATATGCATGGAACAGGCCACTACAGAAATCAAAAGAATCAACTTTTAGAATCTGTATCTTGGTAACTTCGATGGCCAATCTACCTAAGTAAATTTCAATCATCAGACTTGATGAGAACATAGAACCAATATAAGATCAGCTAAAGGTGTCTTATGCTTGGAAGCCTTAAATTGAAAGCAAAAAGTTATGGCAACCTATAGGGGAAGTCTTTAAAATTATTGAACTTCAGGAACTTATGGAATTGAACACCACAGTTGATACAACAAAGATATCAGCTTCAATTAACCTCTTTGAATGCAATACTCTCACCTAAAATGGAAAACAAAACAATTCTCCATATGTGAATGATCCAAACAGTGACAAGTAAAATATCCTTAAAAGGAAATGCGGAGACTCCTGAGGATTATCCCCAAATTGAGGCAATGCAAATTCAGGAGAAGCTCACTAACATAGTTAAGATTGATAGTTCAATTAAAACTTTAAACAAAGAGATAGAATATATGGAGAGCATTAAACAAGGTTTTGAACTTGTCACAAGGAGAAAATCAAATAAGAAAAAGAAACCTCCCTCAATAGAGTCAACTATACAAAGATCTTGGTATGGAATAGAGAAGGACCCAATGCTCCTCATTAGAAACTTTTGATCAAAAGCATGATTGCTCATAATAAAGTTGAGATTGTTGGAATTTTGGAATCTTGAATGAAATAAAGGAACTATAACTTAATCAAGTTGTTACCTGATCATTGGACTGAGGTCACAAACTATAGTCATCTCCCTAATGGGCAAAATTCTAGTGTACTATGACTCTTCCTTAATGCATAACTGATCAAATTGTTCATCTAGAGGTGTTGATTAAAAGCTTAGGTAGACAAGTTCATATTTCATTTATAGATGCTCATAACAGCTTTTATCAAAAAGCTTTCTTACGAAGAAAAATCAAAGGTGTAGTTGATAATGTCTCAACCCCTTAGCTCTTAACTAGTGATTTTAACTCCATCATCAAATCTAAGGAAGTAGGAGGAAATAGATCTTTGAGAAATCCATGCCCTAAGATGAATAAATCCTATTAAAGCTCAACTGGCTGATCTTCCCAATGGTGGAAACTTCTTCACCTAGAGGAATAATCAAATTGAGGAAATTTTCATTAGAAAGAAACTAGACCATAACTTAGCAAAGTAGCAACGGTTTCAAGCCTTTCTATCCAGCTACATTATATTCAATAATAGTAGTTTATCATATCACTTACATATCATCACTCATATGTTTTTAGTAAGTCATAAAATTCCTTTCAGATTCAACAATTTCTTAATTGGCTTAACAAGTTTTGATAACAATCTGGAATGGCTTAAATTCAAAAATCAAAGGGTCCAAATAGTTCATCTATGCTAGGAAAATTCAAATCGTGAAGTATGAGATGAAACTTTTATTCATGAAGAATGTGGGGAACACCCTTCACCTAGTAAACACAGCAAAGAATGATTTTGAGAAAATCAACAAAAGCTCTATAACGACCCCTCTTCTCTGTATATATAAGAGATGGAAGAGGAAGTTATGCAGAATTTCTCCAAGGCTTTAACATATGATTACTCTCTTATAAAGCAAAGGTCTCTTATTGAATGGCTGAAAAATGGAGGTAGGAACTCTTCTTTCTATCACAAGGCTGTGTTAACCAGAAAAAATAACAAAAAAATAATCTCTTTGGAGAATGATGCTCATAAGATGGACTTTTAACGCCAAATGCTATATGGGGCTATTAGTCACTTTTTTAGTATCATGAATATGCTTACCAATGCTCACTCATCTATCCCTCTTCTCAAAGAAATCATTAAGGGGTACTTCACTGCTCAAGAAGCAGAAATCTTAAGCAAACTAGTAAATGTAGAAGAGATTAAGGATGTTGTAAACTCTTTGAACCCTCTCAAGGCTCTTAGCCTTGATGACTTAAATACGAATTTCCTCAAATCATTGCCTCTGACCAAGCAAATAGATATAGATGTTGTTCTAGAATTCTTTAATAAAGGATCCCTTCTCAGTGAGATCAATAAAACCTTTATCACTCTCATTCCCAAAGGTGGTGAGTAGAAATCTTATTCAGATTTTAGACCTATTACGTACTATAATTGCATCTATAAAATCATTTCAAAAATCATAACTCATAGGTTAAAGAATGTGCTTCAGAATCGCATTGATCCTATATAAGGTGCCTACATCCTAAGAAGAATCATTGGAGACAACTTCTTGTTGTTACATGAATTAGTAAAAATCTTTTACTAAAAGAAGCGGCAATAAGAATTTTATGCTCAGAATTAATATGAAGAAAGCATATGATAATGTAGATTAGGACTTCATTATTAATACCCTCAATGAAATGGAATTTTTAGAATCTTTCACCCAATGGTTCAAACAATGGATAACCACTCCTTTTTACAACATTCTGGTTAATCGACAAACCATTAGATTCCTTAAAAGCTATAAGGTAATTCGTCATAAAGACCCTATATCACCTTACTTATTTACTTTGGTGATGGAAGTATTCAGCATAATTCTTAGAAGAGTAGTTAAAAGAACTATGCATTTCAAATTCCATTCCAGATGTAAGAGAATGCAAATCATAAATCTGAGTTTTGCTAATGAACTAATACTTCTTTCTAAAGCTGATTCCAAATTAGTCTTAACTTTTATGATAGCTTTTAAAGTGTTCAATAAACTGTTTGGACTAGAGGTCGATTGCACCAGCATCTACTTGTATAGGGATGCCATAAGCTAGAAACAAAACATAAGGGCTATTACTGGATTTAATCTTCATTACTTTCTTATTCTTTATCTTGGTATTCCAATGGTTGTTTCAAAATTGACCATGAGAGACTATAATTTTCTAATTGATATAATTAACAATATATTATCTACAGGGGAACTAAGAAACTCTCTGTAACTGGTAGAGCTCAATTCATTGCTTCAATTTTGAACTTTATCAATGTATTGCTACCTATGTTGCGCTCCTTGCTTCTGTTATTAAAACCATTGATAATATCTTCAACAAATTCCTTTAATCAAGTAGCAAGGAAACTTATTCTCTTATGCATCCCTAAACATCAACAATCGTAACTGCTCTAATAGTTTTAAGACCTAGGTAAGACATTTTGTTAAGTTAAAGGTTCATAATATGGTTAACACAAAAATAAAAGGCTAATAAAGCTCAAGAGGCATAACAACAAGATAAATTATATCATTAAGTAGGTTATTTGGCCACAAGCAAAACAAACAATGCCTATATCATTTCCATGTTAATGCACATGATAAAAATATGATCTCGAATATAAAATAAAGGCAAAGTCAGGATGTGCATATCATGAAGGTTACACATGAATAAAAGACCATGAGACTGATATAGATGTGTCAACCTAAGAGGTTCAAAATCTCACTAGTTTATGTCTACCCACTAGTCACTACTCTTCTAAAGGAAACATATATTAACTAGCCATAAGAGTAAATATACATGCCTAAGTTGATATGAATTTTTTTGGTTAATTCATTTCTCCAATTGTAACAATATAGTCTTAGAAGCAATTAAAAACAAGAGATTATTTTTATATTAAAACATTTAGAAAGAACTTAAAAACCCACATAAGATATATATCTATAAGATAAGTTACCTGTCTGTAGCACTTGTCGCATGAATTGCAAAAGATGTATACATCCTTAAACGAAAAGGAAATCACTCTACAAAACCTTTTGGGTAGTCCTTTTTACTCCGAAGTGCCTCCACGAGCATAAGAGTGATAAAAGGTCAAAGTAGAGAGCCTATTACTCTAGAGAACACAACTTCTTATTACTTGGTCTGCATAATGTCTCCAAAGATTGGGGTCATCCTACATATAGTACTTGGCTTCAGTCTTCAACTTATCCCTTTCAGCCTTTGACAGACTTGTAAGTAACTTGTTAGAAACTGAAAAATTCACAATATTTGCATATCATGGAGGTGTCAAATTGGCAGGAATAGTTATTCATTTAGAAATGTTTCTCTCAAAGGGACATCATCTTTCTCATAGACCAAATGGCTGAGGAGATTAACAACCACATTCTCCAACCCCTTCTTTTATCTTATTTTCAAATCAAACTCTTAAAGGAGGAGAATACATTTAATTAACCTCAACTTTACTACTTTCTTGGTGAGTAAGTGCTTCAAAGCTGCATAATAAAAATAATTAATAACTTTGGCACTCATAATGGCTTTAGCTTCTCACTTAAGGCTCTCCTTTACAGGAGGTCTTGAGTTCGAGTCACGCCAAAGGAGGAGAAATAGGAAATTTGTCCTAATGATGATCCTCTAGCCTCCTGGGTAAAGCTCCTTGATCGGATCAATTACGGAAGCCTAGCTTCCAGCGGCAATGTGGGAGTTGAAGTTACTAGGGAACCTGAGGCTGTTGGGAACCTGATGCTGAGTGGGGCCAGCGATCAATCAACAGTTGGCCAATCAAGTATGTGACGGCTCCTTGTGCGCAGAAGTGTACAGGCTACGTAGGAACTTGAGGGATCTTGGGGTTTCAGATTTACATCCTCTAGAGTTTTTAGAGTGGGGTCTTAGAGGCTTAGGATTAGTCCGACTAAATCGGATTACCTAATGTAATAAAAAAAAAAAGAGGTTGAAACAAAAACCGAAGTTATAAAAATGGTAGAAAGGGCCAAACGTTAGGTCCCTCTCCGACCACCTTTGTCTCATTTCCCACAGCTCCATGTCCCTCATAACATGGAGGAAATTATGGCAGCTTTCCCTACTCTTTAGCTCTCTCCCTCTTCTTCTCAGACCAACAATAAAAGCTTTCTTACAACATCGTAGACATACTTGCCTCTTCTACCAACAAAAGCCACTCAGAAAACTAGATCCCCAAGTATTCTTACAAAAAAAGGAACACAATCCCACTTTGTCATCTATAATTTGCAATCATATCCAGCTACCATAAAACCCCATGTTTTTGCACGTCTAGTTCCTGTCAAAGCCTCCTTATCAACCCAGGAAAATAGCTAGGATCGAGCAAAAGTCATGGAGATTGAATCAGTCAAGTGCGATTGTTGTGGATTGAAAGAGGATTGCACTCAGTGTTATATAAGTGAAGTGAAGGCCAAATTTGAAGGGAAATGGCTATGCGGGTTGTGCTCAGAAGCTGTCAGGGATGAAGTTAGCAGAGGTAACAAGCAGTATGGAGTTGAAGAAGCAGTGAGAGCTCACATGTCGTTTTGTGGTAAATTCAATTCAAATCCTGCAGTTGGGGTTGCCAATGGTATGAGGCAGATGCTTAGAAGACGCTCCGGAGATTTGGCTTCTTCGCCATCTTCATCGAAGAAGTATTCGAGATCTGCTGGCACCAAACTGTACTAATCTAATCTGCTCATGAAAAAAACGAGGGTTCTTTCCCCTGGAATAATATAATTGACTCCTTAGCTTCTTGTCAACTAATTCTCTAGCTTGATGTACAGGAGATGCGATATGCCATTTCGGAACAAGCTTCTTCTTTTCTTTCATTCCGTTTTCTCTCGAAATGGACCAGTACTTCGTAAGCTTTTATTCCCTCTTATCCTGACTAAAAAGACAACATCTGATCGGAAAATTTTCCAATAACTTCATAAGACAAGCAGTTTCAAGTTGGACCCTTGGTTTCCTTCTCCACTTTCGTAGGATTTCAAGACTTTAGTACAGGAAAGACGAGTTTTTTTCTTGAAGTCAATGCTTCTCATGTTTCTCCTGGAAATTATCTGCATTCCAGGTATTGACTTTTTGATGAAATTGGAAAGCAGAAAATGAACATTTGATTCGTCTCTTGTCTTTGTCACTTCTGTTCTGAAATTCCTGAAAACTGTTTGCCACTGGAATGGCAGATATTTCTGGGATATGTAACTGGTTTTCATTATTAAAAACCAAATTTGTTTCTCAGAAGTTATAAACTATTATGGTGTTGTCAAATCTAAATACAGAACCTCTTTAATTTAAGGCTGACATGAAATTTTACAAATTATAGTATATATAAATGTCAACTTTAGGAAATAATATGTACGTAACATATTAACATATTCATTAAAATCAAAGACAACCAAATGATATTCTATGAAATTGTGCCTCGAAGATATTTTCCCTACCTGGCTCTGTTGCCTTTTGGGAAAAGCCAATAATGCATCATGAACAAATCAACCTTTTTCCACAGTAAAAACAGATATGTAATAAGGATCAACTTCCCACTACCCAAACATATATTAACGTAGCATAATTATGCCAAAATTCCAATTTTTTTAAAGCTAAAGTTAGCTTCTTCCACTGTAATTAGTGGTTGAAAAAATGTTTGTTTAGATATATTTTATATGTTGATGGTCCCTATAAATGACATAAGATGCCTCATCTTAATTAATTTATTTTAAAACACGAGTATGAAAAGATCTAGTAGTACGTAACCTTACTCTTATATAATAAAAAGACTGTTTTTAATAAATTCACATGAAATATAAAACATAAATAAATTCGTATAAATAAAAATATACAAATATGCAAAACATAATACTATATATATATATATATAACATAATACCATATTTTCAATAAATTCTAGTACTATAATATGGTTTTACTTATAATTATTTGCGAGAATTTCGATGAATGGTTGATGTTCAATTGCATCAATCATAAAACTGACTAATGAAACCCTCTTCACACGAAAGTTTTGACATGACATGGTCCCATACTTGCAAATTGATGTTGGAGAAAATCTTCAAATGCCAACTGTACAAGATTTCCTTGGGAGATTGGAATACCACGTACTAATCACATAACTTAATTAGAAATTAGTTATTTACTTTTTATGGTTCAATATAGTCTTAATCATACCCTTAAGGGATGATTCGAGTAATAATATTAGTGTTTTTTAAGATTTAATTTAAGAGATTAAAAATTAAAATTTTATTAAGGAGATTATAAATCACCTCAATTACAAAAAAGACGAATGAATACAAAAAATTAAGGATAATTTGTAAATATTAGTTAAATAGATTTTATCATGTGACTCTAAATTATTAATTTAATAAACAATTCATATAAAAGACATAATTTATGAATCATTATATATTTAATAATTTAATTAATATCTATTCAGAAATTATTTTATACAAATTTCACCGTATGAAAAGAAAAATAGTCCTAATCACCTATCTTGCTTGCATGTAAGATAAAAAGAAAGGTAGGGTTCATCTTTCCTACCTTAGTTGGCCGTTCACTTCCATGTTAGGGCAACTAGGACCTTGATGCTAAATATAGGCAGGCTTAATGCCTATGCATTGATCTGCATCAACGGCTTTGTGGACCATACGTAGCTTTCGGATTAGTAGCATAGTCTCGAGTTAGATGTGCGCTCTATTTTTTAATACTAATACTAATAATAATAATAAATTAATCAACAATAACTTTTTTTTTCAAATTTACGATAATATTTTAAAAATTAAATAAGAAATTTAAGGGTTAAAAATTTAATATTAGATCGTTATAAAAATAATATATATAGAGTAAAAAATGAGAATTTAAGATTTTAAATTATAATTAAAAAAATGTTATATCCATTTATTAAATAAATTGAAATTTAATTGAAGAAAGTGATTGTGAGATAAAAATTAAGTGGTTTATTCTAATTTATAAAATTTTATTAAGTTATTAAAAATAAACTATCTATTTAATAAATCGGTCAGCTTTTAATAATAAAAAATATTAAAATAATAATTTTATAATTTTATCATTAAAATAGTTGAAACAATTTATTTTTTAATTATTAATTAAGATGATATTATTTAAAAAAGAGAATTTGAGTCGAGTGAAGAAGTGACCCTCAGTTTAAATTTTATTATCCAAAACCTAACAGAACTTGGCTGGCTGAATTGAAAATGTGAAATCTAGTTCCATCCGCCATTCCGAATCGGATTCCGAAGAGTCTCTTCATGGACGGTCGGAAAAGGGAGTGTCGTTTACCTAAGGAGGAAGGAATCTGGTTGGTAGTTTTTCAACCATTAATTAATGCTAAGATGCCTGCCTATCGGGGAATAAGAATACTTAATTTCTGGGTGAAGATAGTGATCATTATGAGATTCTTTATAGGGACGTGAAAGTTGTAGGATTTCTTTTTTTAATAAAAAAAAAAGGTCAATGGAAATGCACTGCGAATGCATGTGAACCATTAGAACTCTACAAATAGCTTCGAGAGCTCTTGGAGGTGAAGAGTTTGGACTTTGGACCCTCAAAATGCATGTTAAGAGTAAGAGTAGACTAAAATTATAAAAGGTAAGTAAGCACACCAAATCTTCTGTGCCATAAAAATGTTTCAATCAATTTTATCTGTGTATTTACGTAGATTCTGTATAAATATATATATGAGATTTAATGGAGCAAGGTAGAATTGATTTACGAGAACAGAGTATCTAGTCCCGTAAATAAGTTGGATTTAATGTGGTTTAGCTTATTATTATTTAAAAATTATTTTATTTATGTTTATATTTTTATATCATTTTCTATTAAGTATGGTGTGTTTAGCATCTACAAAATACATATCATAGAATTTGAAAATCAATTTAATAACAGCAAACTTTAATAGGGAAGCTTAATAATTTATAACCTTAGAAAAAGATTAAAATATTATTAACTTAATTAATAAAAGAAAAGTAAACGAAGACTAAATTAACAAATATTGTTAATTTAATAAATAAAAAAAAAGTTATAGGGTGCCATCTTAATCTGCTAAACTTTCATAATTAGGGATTATAAATTCATCACAAAAAGAGAAAACTAATATCAATTTATCTGTTTAATTTAAAATATTATTAACTTAGTAACTAAAAAAAGTAAACAATAGCTCAAATAAATTAATATATTTATCATTACGAAATTGTTGCTTTATCTATCTAGCCTTTTCATTTTCTTATAATTACTTGATGCTTTTATCCCCTATATTTCTCTTGGACTTCAAAACTTAATTTAAAAGCCTTTTTAAAAAATATCAACGCCTAAAAATCGGATGAAAAGTTAAACCACTAAGATAAGAGGTTTAAAGTTTAAATGATTCAGGTTTAGTTTGGGAGAGTAGTAGCAATTAATAACTTGCTGAAATCAACCTATTGAAATAATAAGTACTTATATATTTGAAATTGTTGTTTTGGTAGCTACTAAAACGTGAAAATAAGTGTTTGATAAGTACGGTTGTTGTTGATAAAAAGAGATAAAATGACTAAAAAGTCAATTAATTTAATAAACTATTAATTGTTGTATAAATAATTAAAAATATATTATTAATCATATAAATTTAAACTTATAAATAATAAAATATTAAATTAAAATAAGGAAAATATAAATAAAATAAATTTCGTAAATAAAATATTTCATAAAAAATATATTATTAAAAGATGAATAAGACGATACGTTAGAATTGCTTTCTATTAGTTGAGAATATAATGGAAATTAATAATTATCAGAAAGTTATTAATGAAAAATAGAATTTTTACTGTAGAAGCACTTTCCTATCGCAACTATTTTTCTAGTTATTGATTTTTGCGGTGACATCGCACTTTCCTTCAATCTCCGTTTGTTCGCCCGCAGATCCAAACATACGATTACGTTTAAAAACTGCGGTGGATAAATACTTATCCTCACTGCACCGTAAATCCAAACACAGCCTTAAATTATTATAAAATTGGTTAAAGATTAAATAAAATTAAAAATTTTCAAATATAATTAGAGAAAATTGTCTTTATTTATTGAAGAATTTAAATTTTAATTAAAAAATTTTTAAATAAAAATTAGTTGATTTATTTTGATTTATAAAAATTGATTAATTTGTAAAACTGACTGATTAATTAATAAACTAGTTAATTTTTAACAATAAGAGTTATTAAAATAAATCGAATCAGAAAATTAAAAGTCGAATCGAAAAATTAGTTAGTTCAACATTTTCACGATTGAGCCGGTTAAATCGGTTTAATTTTTTTAATAATTTAAAATATACAATTCTGATTTCATAAAACCATATATTAGGAAGTATCTGCTAAGCTTTCTTGTTCACTGTTTGAGATTGCCGTAAGCCACATGAAAGAAAAACTTGAAACTTTCATGTCTGCACATTCTCTTTCAGGGCCTGACTCTTAATGAATCAGAAAAGTGGGAACAAAACTTACCAGAAGTCATTGCAAGAACACACACCATCTCTGTAATGGTCAAATCGATTCCTATCTCTAACAATAATCTCCCTTGCATAAACCTTTGACGCCAACTTCGTAAATGAACGGCAATCTTCACATACCCTACGATTCTTAATGATGCGGATGCAAGACTCTTTTCTTGAATATATCAGCCCATAGCAGAAAGCCAACTTCTCACTGTGCAACTCCTCTTTTCCTCCTCCTGAATTGAACATAAGGCTATTGATATTAGGAGCATAACCAACCAACTTTAGCTTCCTAACCACATTATCTAACTTTTCACAAATCTTATCTGCTTCCTTATGTTTCATGTCTGCCGTTGAAACTTCATGAATTTCTTTGTTCAATTCTATACGACTACATTCCCTTCCGTTAAGTATGCATCTCTGTTGTATGACACTCCTTTATCTGCCCTACATCTTCCCATCTTTTCTCTTTGGCATAAATGTTGGATAATAGCGCAAGGGCTCCATCATGGTCAGGCTCGAGCTTGAGAACCTGTTTTGCAGCATATTCTCCTACTTCAGTCTCTCCATGAGCACGACAAGCAGCACTTAGAGATTCCCAGATTGCAACATTGGGAGCTAGTGGCATTGTCTCCACAAGATGGATAGGTTCTCTCAAGAGACTGGCACGCCGAATAAATGTACCATGCACTCATAATGCTCATGTTTAGGAGTAATTTTGTACTCATTCATCATTGATGAAAAGGTCCTCCGGCCCTCCTCAACGAGTCCTGCATGACTACAAGCATAAAGCACACCTGCAAAGGTCATCCCATTGGGCTCAATCTCTTCGGATTTCATGGAAGAAGCTTAAAGCACTACTTACATCTCCATGGATGGAAAATGCATTAATCATACTAGTCCAAGATATCACATTTTTTGGTGGCATCTTCTTAAAAATTGCTCTTGCTTCTTCCAAACTCCCACATTTGGCATACATATCAATTAGAGCATTATTTACAGGCAAAGCTCCTTCAAATCCGTTCTTCTTACCATACGTATGAATATACCTGGCCTGATCCCATAGACCCAGATAAGCGCATGCTGAGATCACACTTAGCATGGTAACTTGATCAGGTTTGCATCCCCGGACTTGCATTTCATTCAATAATTTAAGAGCTTCCTGGGACTGATCACTCTCAGCATAGCCTGAAATCATCGCGCTCCAACAAAACAAATCCTTTTCATCAATTTATTAAAAATCCAACGAGCATCTTCAACCTGTCCAACCTTTGAGTATCCAGTAATCATGGCAGTTGAGACAAATAAGTTTCTTGATGGCATCTCCATGAACAATTTTTTAGCAATGTCCATGCAACCACAACTTATGTACATAGTGACAAGTGCACTCTGTTAATGAGAGTCAAGTTTGACATTTTGTTCAGCAATAGAATCATGAACAGCTTTTCCATAGCTCAAGTTTCTAGCTCGAGCACACACAGATATGACAGTGGAGAGAACCATCTCATCTGGCTGCAAATCATGAGTTATCATCTCCTCATAAAGCTGCAGGGTTTCATCTAAAAGGCCACTCTTGAAGTACCTCTAAACAAATATCCAACCAAACACTTGAATCAAAACCACCACTTTAAAAGTGAAAACAGACTCAAATCTTCATTGGACACCAGAATGAAAGGATCTTATGCAATGCCTTCGAAATCACAATCAGTCCATTGAAGAATGAACATTACAGAAAGAAGCTTCATGGATCAAAATTTGCCTATACATACCCATTCATCATAATACTCCAGGTGACAATATCTCTGTGAGACATTTTATCAAAAACCAACCTTGCATGAGTTGCATCCGAGATCCTCCCACACGCTACATACATTCCCGCCAAACCAGTCAGCGCAAAAGGGTAGTCATCATACCCCAACTTGTCAG
>JANZXP010000002.1:27565473-27598122 GCA_027576715.1 Erythroxylum flavicans
TATTATTTCAAATGAAAGTTCCTAAATCCTTTTGGGCTGATGCAGTCTCTACAGCATGTTTTTTAATTAATCGTATGCCCTCTTCTGTCCTTCACGGTGAGATACCCTACACTGTCCTCTTTCCCTCTAAACCCTTGTTTGATATTCCACCACACATTTTTGGTAATACTTGCTTTGTTCGGGACACATGCCCTTAAATCTCTAAGTTGGACCCAAAGTCTGTAAAATGTATTTTTCTTGGCTATATCCGTCTACAAAAGGGATGTCGTTGTTATTGTCCCACTCTGAACAAACATCTTGTTTCAGCTGATGTTACCTTTTTAGAATAGGTTCCTTTCTTTCCTGACTCTTTAGTCTTAGGTTCGGAGGCTACTGATGATTTGCTTGTTTATGAAGTCACCTTTCAAACTACCAAGACTATGCCTGCACAATTGCCACCTCTTCGTTTTGTCTACTCTAGATGACGAGATCATCCTGATATACGCCCTATATCTAGTTCTTCTTCGCATCTGATCCATCACCCGATGATCTTCCAATTGCTCTTCACAAAGGTAAACGTCAGTGCACCTACCATATTTCATCATTTGTTTCTTATGATCATTTATCTTCTTTCTCGTGTTCTTTTATTGCTTCACTTAATTTTGTCACTATCCCAAAGACTGTCCATCAGGCCTTATCTCACCCTGGTTGGCATGATGCTATGATAGAAGAGATGAATGCTTTAGATGCCAATGGTACTTGGGAATTGATACCATTACTTATTGGTAAGAAGACCATTGGTTGTAAATGAGTATTCACTGTCAAAGTTAACTCTGATGACTTAGTAGCCAGGCTCAAAGCTCAGCTTGTTGCAAAAGGCTATGCTCAAACTTATAGTGTTGATTATTCTGATACGTTCTCACTTGTAACCAAATTAACATCCATTCGCCTATTCATCTCTCTGGTCGCTACTTATGATTGGCTGCTGCATCAGTTAGATATCAAAAACGCTTTTCTCTATGGTTACCTTCACGAGGAAGTATACATTGAGCAACCACCTAGTTTGTTGCTCAGGGGGAGTTTGGCAAAGTTTTTCACCTTCGGAAATCTCTATATGGTTTAAAACAGAGTCCCCACGCTTGGTTTGGAAAATTTAGCTAGGCCATTGAAGCATTTGGAATGAATAAGAGTAAATCGGACCACTCTATTTTTTATAGACACTCTACATCTGGAATTATTCTTCTTGTTGTCTATGTGGATGATATTGTGATTACTGGAAGTGATCATGTGGGAATCTCATCTTTAAAGTCTTTTCTTCATAACCAGTTTCAGACTAAGGACTTAGGGCCCTTGAAATATTTTCTAGGAGTAAGAAAGGTATTTTTCTATCCCAAAGAAAGTACATCCTAGATTTACTAATTGAGACTGGAAAATTGGGAGTTAAGCCATGTAGTACTCCAGTGACTCCGAATCTACAGCTCTCTAAAGAAAGAGACTTGTTTAAAGATCCTGAGAAATACAGAAGATTAGTTGGAAAACTAAATTATCTAACAGTAACTCGTCCTGATATTGCGTATCCTGTCAGCATTGTAAGTCAATTTATGTCGTCTCCAGCTATTCATCATTGGGCTATTCTAGACCAGATCTTATGTTACCTAAAGGGAGCTCCTGGTCTAGGGATATTATACAACAATCATGGGCATACTCGTATTGAATGTTTTTCGGATGTTGATTAGGCCAGTTTTGAAGTTGACAGAAAGTCCACAATTGGATATTGCGTGTTTGTTGGAGGGAATTTAGCCTTATGGAAAAGCAAGAAGCCAAATGTTGTGTCTAGATTAAATGCATAATTTGAATATCGAGCAATGACATAAGCCACGAGTGAGATCATATGGCTATACCAACTTCTTTCTAAAATCGGCCTTAAAGTCTCAAAATCGGCCACACTTTGGTGTGATAATCAAGTTGCTCTACATATTGCATCGAATCCTGTATTTCATGAACGAACTAAACACATAGAGATTGATTGTCACTTTGTTTGAGAAAAGATCCAACAAAACTTAATCTCTACAGGATATGTCAAGACTGGAGAACAACTTGGAGATATTTTTACAAAAGCTTTGAATGGAGTTCGGGTCAACTATATTTGTAACAAGTTGGGCATGATTAATATCTATGCTCCAACTTGAGGGGGAGTGTTATAAATTGCATCCTTAATTCTAGGGATTATGATTATATTGCATGATTATAGGAACAATCCTAATTATGTATAGCTTGATTATAGGGATTGTATTCTATATTAGGCTAACAACTCTCTGTATATAAATGACTACTCTATACATACTCAATACAATACAATAAAATTACTTCTTTCAAGTTTACACAGTTCTTCAGGAAAAATAGACATCTCACGTCATGTTGTGTTTGATGCCTCGTTCTTCCCCAGTATTGTAGGTTTTCTAAATCGACGAGTGACATCTACTGAAAATGAATGTATTATTCCCTTGATAATTACTCTAAACAAAGAAAGCACTTGTAACTTTGAGAACAACAATATCGCAGAATCCTTAACCTCCAGTGAAGAACATGCTGACTCAACGGATAAATCTCCAACAACTATAATCTCCTCATATGAATCTCGTTCACAAAGTCACGAGTCTTCTTCAACAGATAGGTTAAGATTTGGTGGACCAAACATAAGTGAACAAGAAATGGGTCAGCCCAGAAGCTTGTTTGAAAGGCAGGAACAGACAAACGCACACCTAATGACTACACGAGCAAAGGATGGTATATACAAGCCGAAACATCCATTTGTTGGACTACTTCACTCAGAAAAATCAATCTGTTTAGCTCAGCTCACAAAACCTCGAAATGTCATGGAAGCTTTGGCCCCATTACATTGGAAGTAAGCCATGACTGATGAATTTGAAGCCCTTCAGCGAAATAACGCATGGATTCTCGTTCCTTACACCGGTACACAGAAGCTAGTTGATTGTAAATGGGTTTTCAAGAAAAAAATCAGATGCCTCCATCCTTAAACACAAAACCCAACTGGTCGCAAAAGGATTCCAGCAAGCACCAGGCATCGATTATGGAGAAACGTTTAGTCTTATGGTAAAACCAACACCAATCCAAATTGTTTTCATTATTACTGTCACTTATGGCTGGGAGATTTGACAACTGGTCGTTAATAATGCGTTCCTCAATGGTTTTCTTTTCAAGAGAATGTTTACATGCGCCAACCTAAAGGCTTCTGTGATCCTTGACATCCAAATCATGTGTGCAAACTGATAAAAGCACTATATGGACTCAAGCAAGCACCTCGTGCTTGGTTTGACCAATTACGTTTAACCCTATTAAGTTGGGGATTTCAGAATGCTAAAAGTGATGTATTACTGCTCTTTCTACGAACGAAGAAGCTCAGAGTGTTTATTCTCATATAGGTCAATGATATAGTAATCACCGATAATGATCCTAGCTACCTAAAGTCTTTAGTTCCAAAGATAAATAATCTATTTTCCTTGAAAGATCTTGGTCCCGTATACTACTTTCTAGGAATAGAAATCTGTAGAGACAACTTGGGTATTCACTTGAGTCAAGCTAAGTATGCATTCGATATCCTAAAGAAGTTTAACATAATGGACTGTGCCCCAATACCAACTCCAATGGTCACTGGACGACAGTTTTTAAAAAATGATGGAACACCCATGAAAGATCTATCTCTCTACCGACAAGCTATTGAACCCCTTCAGTACCTTACCACCACCAGGTTTGATATAGCTTACTCGGTGAATAAACTTAGCTAGTTTCTATCTCAACCTACTGATATTCATTTTCAAGGAGTGAAATGTATTTTTAGATATCTCAAGGGCACATGTCAACTTGGTCTACATATTAAGCCTTTCAAATCTCTTCAAATGACTGCATTCATTGATACAGATTGGGCTACAGATGTCGATGATCGAAAATTTGTGGCTGGTGTTTGTGTATATCTTGGGAGTATGTTAATTTCTGGGAGCTCTCGTAAACAAATAGTTATCTCCCGTTCGAGCACATAATTTGAGTATCCAGCCCTTGCAGATGGTGCAGTCGAGATTAAATGGATATGTTCGTTACTATCTGAGTTGGATTATTTTTGCAAAAACCCTCTATGATCTGGTACGACAATCTGAGTGCTCGTGCTCTTACTGCCAACCCAGTTCAACATGCACGTAGTAAACATATAGAGATCGACATCCATTTTCTCATACTTTCAAGCTTCATAAATGTTCAATATATACCTTCCTCTTATCAAGTAGTTGATTGTTTTACCAAGGCATTAACTCATTCTTCCTTCCTTCAATATCGGAACAAACTCAGACTGATAGCAACACCCTCTCGTTTGAGGCGAAATGTTAGAGCATAGAACTAATTCATTTATTCTTTATCATTCTGTACAAACACGTGTATGGTTAATCTTTTCCCTCTGTCTCTTTGATGTAACCAATTCTGTTATACACAACTAATATAAATGTAAAGCCTAAGCACACACATTGTGTGCTGAATATTCTATACACAACATAGCGTTTTTCTTTCTATAGATCAGAATAAAAGAGATCTAAAAACAAGAAGAGAACAAAAAGTGACCTTCCTAGGTCAAAGAGACTCATGGCGGAAACAAAGTGAGAGAGAGATTGCTTTGTCTTATCGCTTGCGCTCTGCTAACCATGTTCTATCATGTTCATTGACATGGAACTTCTGCGATGTTCATTGACATCGAACTTCAACTCCTTAATGGGTATTATAGACACTCCAAGTTTGTAAAGTAGGGCTCGCATCCTTTGTTTACTCAACTTATCGATCTTAGGTCATAAAACATGCAATATCAAAGATAGGATGAAGGTAAAGATACTGAAATTACTTAAAATGCAGCATAGGCAAATTGAATTCTAAAACCTAAAAGTTGAGGTCACCAACGCGTAACTGTGTCCAATTCGAGTAGCATCAATGGCCTACCTTTGTGAGATGGGAAGAAACGACTACTATATGTTTCCAAGACCTTTGACAATGAGCTGGGATGGAATGACAGCTTGTTGGTCATGTCCACTAAGTTGGCTGTTTTGTCCAAGAAAACATTCGGGTTTACGCTTGAGAGTCTTCTACCGGTTTCTCCTTCTAACATGGAGAGGTAAGTTGCAATATTGTTCCAACCACTCCATGCAATGTTTTTTGCAGAAAGAACACCATTAGATTGGGCCAACATCAGTGCACCACTTTTTGTTGCCATAATAGCTGCAAAATATAATATACTCGCCAAGTTTAGATATAGTTTCTCTGTGAAAACAATAGCATGATCTAATCATTTGTGAAACATGTATCCACAACATATGGCACTTCAAATCATATTAAAAAACAAGTGTAAATAATTTCACATTTTGGGTAACAGTCCTTGCGAGTTGTATAAAGAAACACTTCTCATTACACTCCTCCAAGTATAATAATATACTCATCGAAGCCTCCATGGTAAAACCAATTGGAGCCAAGTAAACGATTGATTCTGAGTTTAGCAAGGATACAAAATTCTAATTAAATTGCTGAACGTAAAGAGTAATAGTAGAACCGGAGGAAGAAAAACTACCGTTCTGAGGAACTTTAAAGATGTAATTGGCAGGAAGACCAATACCAAAACCCAACAGTTATACCCACACTGAATCCAACACCGCAACCAGCACCAACATAAGCAATGACCTCAGGGCCAAATCCAGGGCCCCATCCAACACCGCAACCAATGCCTAATCCCATGCCCCAAAACGCTCCAAAAGTTGGATGCACAGGGTTCCATCTCTCATACCTCCTAAACAATCCTTTTATGATCATTGTTACCTGAGGCCAAATAACCATTTCATAGCTCATGCTTACCTTAAACAAGATTATTCTAACAATGATAACAACTGAGAACACCAAACACTTGATTTTTACATAAGACACAAGATTTCCAGCAGCTTTACTTCGTCGCCCATGTGATAAAAAAGAGAAAAAGAAAATTAAAAACTTTATGTCATAGTATCAGAAGGGTGCCAGAAATGTCACCTTCTACTCATAAATGAAGCAGAAACACAAGGTTCAATTCAAGTTTTGAAACATCAACGCGTAAACTGAAGCAGAGTTAGTGAACTTTGCATTGAATTCACAATCTACAGCAAATGAAACAGGAAAATTATCAGTGACCCCATTGATTTGAAATTACCGTCAAAAACTCTGCTTCAACCTTGCGCACTCGATGTTTTCCCTCTTGTGCATTGCATCTCTCTTCTGTTGTTTTTATGATTATTTGTGGCTCATTCTGGGAGATGGTGTGGTCGAGCTGGAGCGCTCCAAGAAATAAAGGCAACGTGGCAAGTATTGAACATAGGATTCGAGAGTTCAATAATCACCGCCCGATGGGTTAGAGCAGGGAATTTTTATAAATGGATAAGATTTAATATATTAAATATGTGAATAGAATTTAATAGTATAAGTAAAAGCGTATTACGAGGTTGTAGTGACTGATTAATGAAAATCTATCATTTGTCTAAAAACCAAACAGAATTTAGTAAGTAGAATGTGTATTTCTCTTGGTCCAACATTGTACAAATAATTCATGAGCCATCGTACAAGATTAAAGCATACAGCTGTTAACTTTATCGTTGACTTGTTTAACAACAAAGAATGACCTATCTGGTTCAAGTGTCTTTTAATTTCAGTCCATCCCTATTAACAGACTACTTAGAAACTGTCAAATTGAATATATCGATGAATTAGATTCAATTATATTTGTAAAATTAAATTAAATTCGATTTATACTGTTTAGAATAAATCTATAAATATTAGAATTCAATTCAATTATATTGTTTGGAACATAATAAAAATAAATTCAACTATTTCATATGATTTTCTTATCTTTAACTAAAACTAGTATATAATCAATGTGTATGTGTTTTGTAATAATTTTGATGTGTATATTTGAAAAAAGAATTTTTAATACTTTGAAAAGAATTAACTCTTCAATTCACATACTAAATCACACCATTTGAGATGTGAATTGTGTTAATTGAATTTATAAAGAAAATGAGATTCAATTATATGATTATATTTAAATTATTTTTTTAACATTCCAAACGCATGAATTGAATCCAATTATATAAAATTAATGAATTAAATTAAATTCATTATATTCCAAAAACACTGTAAAACTAAAACTTGGTAAAATTCTCAAACTCCAATACCAGGTCGGACTTAGATAGAGAGCTAAAAAGCAAAAAATGGCTGACCCAATTCCATCAAGTATGAAGAGAGCAGTGACGAAGCCAGAAATTTAAGATAAGAGGGCCCAAATAAAATATAAATTTCATAAAAATTTTCATATCAAAATTAAATAAAAAAATAAAGTTTTATTAAGAATATAAAATAGTTAAAATTACAACGATCATTCCCTATTTTTCATAGATTGAATTCAATCTTTTCATAATAACGTCATTGTCAATATTTGTAAATACATCTCTTTCAATATAACACACTAAACAATCATTCAATAGGTCATTTTCTTTTGTGCAATTTTTTGCGGCCAACCGTTTGAATCATCTGGAGCTGTTATAGGTGTTCTGTGTTTTTTCAGGTTTTAGCTAGGTTTTAGTCTCAGTAGAACTTATCATCTCTTTGTGCTACGATTATGATTCATGAGTGAGTACAGTAATAAGAAAAGTCGTGGTGCTTTCTTGTCTAGACTATTTACGATACAAGGCGTTGGAATATTCATGCAATTTTTCCTTTCACAAATCATATTCTGACAGTGCAGCACATGTTCAAGACTTATGAGAGGGTCTTCTTCAATTATCAAAGATTTTGATAAAATAAAAAGTATTTTATTTTTTTTAAAATTTTGGGGGGCCAGTGCACCATTGGCCCCCAAGCAACTCCGTCCATGGAAGAGAGTATGGGAACAGTGGAACATTAGAGGTGCTCTTCTCTTTAGCCTCTTGTTGCAGACCATTCTAGTGTTGTTTGCTCCCTCCAAAAAACGCACTGCCAGAAGGCTCTTCATTTTGATGGTATGGTGCGGTTACTTGCTCGCCGATGCAGTGGCCAACTTCGCTGTAGGCCTAATCTCCAATAGCCGAAACAGCGAACCTTCAAATCGAACTGGTCCAAAGGAAAACCCGGACCTTCTGGCTTTTTGGGCACCCTTCCTTTTACTTCACCTCGGTGGTCCCGACACTATCACTGCTTTTGCTCTCGAAGATAATGCTCTTTGGCTCAGGCATTTGTTGGCTCTGATAATTCAGGCTGTGGCTACAGGGTATGTGTTTCTTCAAACATTTCCAAGTAACAAGATTACTATACCAACGTTTATCATGTTTTTGGCTGGGATTATCAAGTAATTGGAGAGGACTCGGTCTTTGTATCTTTGTATCTTGCTAGCATGGATAGATTTTGAGATTCTATGATTAGGCCATTTCTAATCAATTTTTTTTAAATAGAGTAAAGTTTTCTTTATTTTAAAGATACTATAGTGTTTTTCACTCCAACTCACATCTCTACTTTTCATATAAAAAATATTCTCAGCATATTCTTTTATACATTTTATTAATGATTATTAAAATTACTTTACAAAATTAACCTAATTTTTTGTGTATATTTTTATTCACAATATTATTATTGTTATATTTTTATGTCAATAACTAATAAATAATAAATAATAAAATTTTAATTAAAATATAATTTGTTATTTGATAATACTAAATAAAATAATATATGAGATATATTGCACTATTTGTGGCTTACTTATTTGAAATTTTCTAATGGATATTTTTAAAATTTTTAGTTAAAAATCTTTATTCATAAGTAAATAATTATAAAATTATAAATATATAATGAAAAAATTTATAAATATGAAATTAATCCTCAAAATAATTATAAAATTATAATTATTTAAATAAATATATAATGAAAATATTGAAATATTATTTAAATAAAAAAATGAAGAATGAAAAATTAAAAAAATTGAATTAATAAAAAAGGAAAGAAAAAGAAAAAAAAGGGAAATAGTAGTAGAGGAGCTACAATGTTCCTCCAAATTTGGAGGAACACTGTAGCTCTCCTCCAAAATGGAGGAGAGAATGGCGTGTGATTAGAGTGAAAAATCACTCCAATTTACCGATTCTCCTCCATTTTGGAGGAGGGTTAGAGTTGCTCTAATGTGTTTAAAAAATTATCTAGTTATGTATATTTAGGAATTTATTAATAAAATATACTATTTAAAAAATTTATAATAAAATAAAATAAAATAAAATGAAAGAATAAAGTTTTATATCATATTCTATTTTATTATAAACGGAATTTTCAATTTACAAATTTAAGATAGAATATTAAATAATAAATAACAAACAATCAATTGACTTTTTGAAAAAGTTTTTTAAAAAAAATTTTACTGACAAAAACTTTACTGATAAAAGATTCTGCAATGCAAATCCCCACCACATGGAGGAAAAAATTAACAACCAAATATTATCTCTTGACATTTCTCTCATAATTTCTTACAAATATGCACACATAAAAGTCAATATTACCTTTTTGAGCCTGTCTTTCGGTCTTTCCCATAACCATAACCCATCGGATACGTTTCCCTCGTCGTCTTTGATTCTTCGAGCTGAAACCTTCAAGCAAAGAGTGCTATGTGCTAATATTCATGCTCTTCCTAGGTTTCTAGTATGAGGGTTTGTTAAAAGATTCGATCTTGGTTAAATATGAAGGGCTTAGTTTACAGTCGAAAGATTGCAGCTTTGGTTATTATTGTTCTAACTTATGCAAGCTTGGTTTCTTCTGCTATTGTTGAAGATGATGTGAAGTGCTTGCGAGGTGTGAAGACAACACTTACTGATCCACAAGGGAAGCTGACCTCATGGAACTTTGGGAACTCTTCAATTGGCTTCATATGCAATTTTGTGGGTGTCTCTTGTTGGAATGATCGGGAAAACAGGATTATCAAGCTCGAATTGAGAGAGATGAAGCTTTCAGGGCAAGTTCCGGATTCCTTACAGTACTGTCAAAACCTTCAAACGTTGGATCTTTCAGATAATTCTCTTTCTGGTACTATTCCTGCCCAAATATGCACATGGTTGCCTTATTTAGTTACTCTTGATCTGTCCAATAATGAACTTTCAGGGCCTATCCCACCTGATCTTGTGAACTGCTCTTACTTAAATAACTTAATACTGTCAAACAATCACCTTTCTGGGGCTATACCTTACGAGTTTTCTAGTTTGGGTAGACTTAAGAAGTTTTCTGTTGCTAATAACGATTTGACTGGTACAATTCCATCATTCTTCCGTAATTATGATGCTTCGGATTTCGCTGGGAATGACCTTTGTGGAGGGCCTTTAGGATCCAAGTGTGGTGGGCTAACCAAGAAGAATCTTGCTATTATAATTGCTGCTGGGATTTTTGGCGCTGCAGCATCTCTGTTTTTCGGATTTGGGGTATGGTGGTGGTATCATTTGAAGTACTCTAGAAGGAGAAAGAGAGGGTATGGCTTTGGAAGAGGGGATGATACCAGTTGGGCCGAAAAGCTGAGAGCTTATAAACTTGTTCAAGTTTCATTATTTCAAAAACCCCTTGTTAAGGTTAGATTGGCTGATTTGATCGCGGCTACAAACAATTTTCGTCCTGAAAATATAATAATTTCAACTAGGACTGGCACTACTTTTAAGGCAGTTCTTCCTGATGGATCTGCACTTGCTGTCAAGCGTCTCAATACTTGTAAGCTTGGTGAGAAGCAGTTTCGGTTTGAGATGAATAGATTAGGCCAACTCAGGCATCCGAATTTGACACCCCTTCTGGGGTTTTGTGTTGTGGAAGATGAAAAGCTTTTGGTTTATAAACATATGTCTTATGGAACTTTGTATTCTTTGCTGCATGAGGCTGGTGCTGCATTGGATTGGCCAACAAGGTTCAGGATCGGTTTGGGTGCTGCCAGGGGTCTAGCTTGGCTCCATCATGGATGCCAACCCCCATTCCTGCACCAGAATATATGTTCCAACGTGATTCTTGTTGATGAGGATTTCGATGCCAGAGTTATGGATTTTGGTCTAGCAAGGCTTATGACTTCCTCAGACTCTAACGAGGGCAACTATGTTTCTGGCGATCTAGGAGAATTGGGTTATGTGGCACCAGAGTACTCGAGCACTATGGTTGCTTCTCTGAAAGGGGACGTTTATGGATTTGGGGTAGTGCTACTTGAGCTGGTGACAGGCAAAAAGCCTCTTGAGGTCAATATTGCTGAAGAAGGATTCAAAGGTAACTTGGTGGATTGGGTAAATCAACTCACAACTTCTGGTAGAAGCAAGGAGGTAATTGATAAGGCTATTTGCGGTAAGGGACAAGATGAGGAAATTTTGCAGTTCTTAAGAATTGCTTGCAACTGCGTAGTTCCTCGGCCCAAGGACAGATGCTCTATGTACCAAGTTTATGAATCCTTGAAAATTGCTGCCAATGAGCTTGGATCTGGCTTTTCAGAGCAAGATGATGAATTTCCGTTGATTTTTGCCAAGCAAGAAACTGAACAACTGTAGCTATTGGCTAGTACGAAAGAAACTTGCAAAATGATATGGTTTTTGCCTTTGGAGTCGTATGGTGAGCTATCAAAGACTTTGGCTATAAATCGTGTGATCACCATCTTTAGCTTCATTACCCATTTGTAATATAATCATGTATGATAAAAAATAAGCGATTTCTTCATCTCAGCTTCATGACTTCCAAGATATCAATTTGTTGCCTTGTCTTTTATGTAGAACAAGCTTAGCATAATAGCACTTATTGAGAAGGTCCAAGATGTGCTGTCTGTTTGTAGCCTTGCATATTTTCGTGGATGCTGGCAAATGATGGTTTGTAAATTCTAAATGACTAGTATCTATTGTTTGGGCTTAATCATTTTGATCTGTTTGAAGGTTTGAACATTTTTTCCCCCACATGTCTCCACCCACTTGTCTGTTTTGAAAATGCACTGAAGTTCTCTAATCACTTCCAATTCTAAACTCAAGGATCTTTGTGGGATTCTGTGGGTCTTGGAAGTTCTATTCCACTAGTTATCTGTTGATGTTAGAATCTGGCTCTCCAAGCAGTTCCAATTCTCAGGTTATGTGTCCCTTGTTATCTTTTTCTATGTTACTAATTTGTTTCCAGCATTTTCTGCTTACATTTTTTTACCTTACCATTTGATATTTCCACTGTTTGATGTTCTGAATCTGTCTAAAATAAAAAGATTTTAAGAAGAATTAACAGCACATAATAGCTGCAGAAGGTGTAAAAGCACAATATGATACAGAACAAGATGGGCGATTGGCGTTGGCTTGGATTTCCTCACTCGTGCTTTCAGTCTATCCTAGGATATAAACTTGCAAGAACCAAAAGTAGAACACAATTAAGTGTTGCAAACGCGGTGATATACCCCTTACTCATCTAGTGTTCAAACTTAAAGTCTTAAGCTACCGTAAGATTCATAAGGGGTACAATTTGTCATCATCTCTTGCATCCGTTTGACATGGCTAAAACCATAGAAATTCGCGAATTCATTTTGGTTGAAATTTATTTAAACTTTATTCATATCAAAGTATTAATTCTATTAAGATTTAATGAAATCGGGTTGTTTTGAAAACACTAATTATAAAACAAGCCGTTGTATTAATTTTTTTTAAAAAACTTCATGATCTCTATCTTCACCTCAAATGCCCTATTCTTCCGTCTATTTATACGCCTGTTCCATCATCTTTTTTAAAATATCTGAGATGCAGGCCTATGTTAAAGGCCTAATGATCCAAAGATGGTTAAGTTTAATAAAAAATAAGAAACATCCAAATAAGGAGATAGAATGCTAATCAAAGACGGTTGCTTATAAAACGGAAAAACTCCAAAGTAAGTTGTCATAACTACTATCATTAAGTTCAATTAGAAATTTACTTGTATACTTATAACCCTCAACCCACTAACTCGAACATCAAAGTGCTTGTGACGGGACAACGAGGAGTTGGCCTGTTGGCTTTAGCTTCTCACTTAAGGCTCTCCTTTACAGGAGGTCTTGAGTTCGAGTCACGCCAAAAGAGGAGAAATAGGAAATTTGTCCTATTGATGATCCTCTAGCCCCCTGGGTACAGCTCCTTGATCGGATCAATTACGGACGCCTCGTTTCCAGCGGCAGTGTGGGAGTTGAAACTACTAGGGAAGCTGAGGCTGTTGGGAACCTGATGCTGAGTTGGGCCAGCGATCAATCAACAGTTGACCAATCAAGTATGTGACGGCTCCTTGTGCGCAGAAGTGTACAAGCTACGTAGGAACCTGAGGAATCTTGGGGTTCCAAATTTACATCCTCTAAGATTCTTGGGGTGGGGTCTTAGAGGCTTAGGATTAGTCCGGCTAAGTCGGGATACCTAATGTAATAAAAAAAAATTTCCTAAAGCAAATATAAAAGGATCAAATCTCCTTTTTGGTTGTAGAATAATTTAGTTGGGATGAGTTTGAAGTTTTTTAAGTGTAATAAATGACAGATGTAGCTTTTCCCACTCTTTATCATAAAAGTTTTTTAGGTGAATTTTCTTACATACATTTAGAGCACTGTTCCTCATAAGGACTAAGCTGCCTTAGGAACTCCTTATGGGTCCTTATAGCGCTAGAGTATGAGACAACTAATGTGACAAGAATTGGCTTT
This sequence comes from Erythroxylum flavicans, assembly GCA_027576715.1. Classification (NCBI taxonomy): domain Eukaryota; kingdom Viridiplantae; phylum Streptophyta; class Magnoliopsida; order Malpighiales; family Erythroxylaceae; genus Erythroxylum; species Erythroxylum flavicans. The sequence continues at coordinate 27,579,167 of JANZXP010000002.1, forward strand.
GTGCGAGTGTGTATTGAGGTTAAACCGGAAAGGATTCTCCCCAATTCTTTAATAGATATGAGATGCAATGACAAGGGTAAGCTGTAGAGGACTTAGTTAAGTTATTTAACCCTTAGAAGCCTCTAAAGAAGGGAATGATGAGGTTATGGAGACCAAAAAATCAGGATTCACCATATCAGGAAGATAATAGTCAACCTGCAAAGGATGCAGAACTCAAATGCAAGAACAGCACGTACTAGTTGAAGAAAGTCTCAAATTAACAAATCATATTCACTAGAGGAAATTCTTTGAGGTCCTTAGGAGATAAGAGGAAAGGAAACGCATTATGATGTCCCCACTGGAAAGGAGAATGCTGAGAATATTAATCTAAAATCTAAGGGAAAAGAACTAGAAGCAAAAACAAGTCACACCAAAGGGGAAGCTACAGAAATCTTGTGTCTTAATTTTATGAAACCAAATTCACTTGGTTAAATACACATTTGAATGTTTATGCTTTGTCAAGTGTTCCTCCTTTAACATAGATTTATTAAGGCAAGACCTGAAAACGCATGTGAAAAAGTTGCAATCATCTAAAAAGTGAACTCTAAACTATGAACCTTTATACTGACATTTAATCAAATTGGCACACATTTAAAACTAGATGTGCTTTCAGATCTACCCAAATCGATTTCCAGTTATTGACAGTGGCGAAATCTATGTTCAATTTCCACAAACCAAGACCCTGAAGGGGCTCATTAATGCAACCCTACAAAGAGTTGCTTTCAACCCCCTTGTTATTGTGAAAGGACCCGTCACATGACTGGAACCTACAGAGCAGTACTGATTGTCTAACCCCATAAGGTCAATTCACAACGACTCATAAAAGGCCAAGTTATGGCGCAGTAGTATCATGTTCGCTCCACATCAAACTTTAGCTACCATAAATTGAAAGAACAAAAAACAAACAGCCAACTTCGCCTGGTATATTGGTTTCCCCTACTGGTTATAAATTGTGTCAGACACCACAGAAACAAGTAAAAGAAAGGGCATCTTCTCCTTACAGTAATAATCTCATATTTAAGACTTAAAAACTAGGATTAGGCAGCCCTTCCGGATGGGTTGGAAGTGAACCTAATATTTACCGGAGAAAGAGTGGTATCGTTTAACGTTCAGTAACCCAAAGACCCCACAGATGTTATACTTGTACTCAAATTTCTCGACTCCTGCCGGCTTGTGTAGCCATCACAGCTTCCATTTGAAAGCCTCTGAATTGGGACAGAATTTAGAAGTTCTAGCCCTGGTTTCCCCATTTGTTGAACTTCTTGTGGCGAGAGTATTTTGATACACCACACGCTGTTTACAAATTCCCTGGCATCAAAGTATCTAATATATCAGCAGTGACCTAGTCAAGAATAGGGACAAACTTTCTTATATAAAAAGCCAATAGGTTTCAAAATAGTAATTCATGGCTAATAGTAGACACCCTTTATCTTTGTATAAGTAAAATGCCGTACATGCTGTTATATCAAGAAATACTGTCATTCAGTTGAAAAAGTCCGTAACGAAACTTGAAGCACTCAGAAAACGTAATCAAGATAATGCGAAAGCTTACAGCCAGGGATCATCACCAAGGAGGAGCACATCATTCTCCCTGTCAACAAATACAAGCTGCCAGCCTGATCTCATAGGGTCCTCCAACTGGCCTTCAAGACCAAACATCCGTCCGAGTTCACTGCGTAACTCACGGTAGCTGCTGAATTTGGCTATATCCAAAGACCTGCCAAAGGACCCTGACTTATAGACCTGTAAATAGTTTCGACATTGATGGGAACACAAATATAACATGAAAAAATATTGCAAACTCATACTAACAAAACATAAAATAAATGTGCTCACCTTCACAAAGGTCCTATCTAGTGTGTTTACTTGGCCTGCATTTTCTGACTGCAAGAAACCGGATTCGTTAATGCAGCTAGAAGGTGTAACTGCTGGGTTAGCAGAAATATCTGAGCTGGTGGTACCCATGTAATTGGATGAAGAAAAGGGTGTCGTCATGGAATTACTTTCACCACCTACTCTAAGACTTGACATTCCGCTCTGAAGTAAAAGAGTTGAAGGCTCTATATTCACACCGAAGAGAAGATGGCATTGTGGATCACTGCCACATTCTTGATCCATAGAATATTCCCTGCCAGGAAACGGTGGCAAAGAAACAGTGTTCTGCAAGATATTTGTCTGAGGTGGAACCATCTGTTCTAATGGTGGTAAACTACATTGGGGAGATGCAGAAGAAATTAAAGGTTCAATGGCAGCTCGCTTGGCTGGCCAGCCAGAGGAAGTTATCAATGGATTAGCTCTAGGCATGTTGAGTAGATGCGATGACTCACCCTGTGGACATGTACCTAAGAGACTTTGGAGGGGAGACACAACATGGCCAGTTGCAGGGTTCCCATTTGACTCGGAAAAACTCTGCTGCTGGCAAAATGAAGAAATGGCTTGCAAGGGTGATGATTGGGATTGGGACTGAGAAGCTGGAGGGAATTGGGATATGGCAGATTGATGATCCACCAGTTGCTGTTGAAGTGAGAGGAAATATGGGTGCTGCTGCTGACTACTAATAACAGGCAGCTGATGCTGCAATTGTTGCTGCTGCTGACTACGACTAACAGGCAACTGATGCTGCAGTTGTTGCTGAATTAGATGCGACTGAGTTTGGGCCTGAGGTTGAGAATGTGACTGATGCTGATTTTCTTGAACAACTGAAAGAAAGGCCTGTTGAGGCTGAGACTGCTGCAACATCTGAGGTTGCAATAAAGTAGCTGTCCTGCTAGGGTGAGTTTGTTGTGAGAAATGCAACATGGAAGTAGCTAAAGACTTCGAGGGATCTACAGCTCTCATGTCTTGAAGTGCAGCAGCTGCCATACCTTGGTAGACATCAGGCTGGAAACCAAGCATTGAAACATCAACTCTTGGCTGCAACCATGATGTGACTCCAACTCCCTGAAAACTCATAGATTGAAGACAACGGTCTCCATCTCCTCGAAGCCACATAAGGGGAGAATTCATTCCCAGGTCATCATCCTTGAGACCTGAATAAAAAGACACATAAAACAAATAGTCAAGAGGAAAATGCTTCAAAATCAAGAATGAAAAGAACCATGAATTCTTTAAATCACTGAGTAACTGGGAACAAATCAGAAATTAGAACAAGTGTTAAAAACAAGTAGCCATCCATGAATGTTCTCACAATGGTCAACAAAAAACTCACCATGGAAAGAGGGTAATCCAGGTGGCCATGGACGTTTAAGCCTCAGAGGAAATGGGGAAGGATACATAGGGAATGTTGTCAGAGGTTCAATTTCCCACAGGGAGACTCTTGGCTGCCTCTCCCCAGCTGTGGATTCATCCCAGCCAACCTGCATTTTGTGCTATAATGGGTCAAACAGGAGCTCAAGATGTATAGAAAATCAATAATCTAACATGCTTTATACAGCAAAAGATTACATCACTGAATTCACTCACCTTAACTGAGCGCCAATGGGAATTTGGCCACCTAGCAGGATCTAAATCGCTTATGCCAGTTATTGTACCCATGTAGCTGGAGGTAAACAATTTTCAGAAATCTATATTTGAACAACAAAACAACAATTATCCCCAACAATATTGAGGGAAATCATTCCCCAAACAGGAAGTAGAACAAGCACATGAGAATATAAAGAGATGAGACGAAGGAGATAAATAGAAGTAAAAAGTGCCAAAAATAATGAGGGGTATGAGAGCTCTAAGAAGGGAAATAGAACCAACCGACGAACACTGGATTCTTCTGTTTCAAATAGCATTCTAAAGCGCATCCCAACAGACACCCAAGTATGATACACTGCCTTCACATACTTGGCCAATGGTATTACAAATTCTGATGGACTAGCCCTGAAGAAGAGGTGGTGAAATTTTAAGAGGGAATGCCCAGAGAATTCCACTAATCGTAAATTAACAGAAATGTACCTTGGATTGTAAAATATGGTGAAACGGCTATTTGTTGCAGCAGCATGAGCAGCTGCAGCAAGAAGCCCCAAGTGCATGCTATCACTTGTCAGCACTGAAGAAGGCGTCACCGTTTGAGGTCGACTGGCACGCCGAATTCCAAGAAGCAATTGATTCTTTTCATTCCTATCATCAATACAACCATACCATTCAGCTTAACTTGAAGATACCATTATTCACAATAAATCAAGTACAAAGTCGTGATTGCATACTTAAGCACAGATAGGTCAAAGAGTTCATTCACTCAGAACAAAGAAATCAAATATGCATATGGAGATTCTCTTCGGAAGGTAGAAGAAAAAACCTATTGTATCAATGATACTGAATTGAACATGCACTAACTTATTCAGGTACACATTTTTGCATTCCTCCAAAATAACTTATGGGTATATAGAACACAAACCACAAAAACAATTCTATAGAGATACAACGAAGAAAAGTTGAAAAGAGAAAAATCTAGGTTAAGCAATTTATCAACAACCCACCAGATAAAAAGCACTGAATCCCCAGCAACAAGTCTTTTTGCACTCACAAAAACACTCCATCCTGTTGTAAGGAGATGTCTCTTTGGCTGCCCTGGATGAAGAAAATTCATCCGCTCTTCAGAGTCTATTACATGATGGATAAACACTTTATTTTCTAGTCTATATGGATGAGTACATCGTGAAAATGATAATTAACCCCCGCTGGTCTAAGCAGCATACTCAAATTCAGTTTTCAATGATGGTTAAGGGTCAGACTTTACTTTTGGAACTTGCCAACTTAATTTCTACCATTTAAGTCAGTTATGTGAGACATGAACCCCTAAGCTAGGAATTAAGTGCATGCCACTAGTAAACCCTACATACAAAATACTCATTACGTATAAATTCAACAATTACATATTTACTTGTTCAGCACTTATCTTGAAATTCATTTTATAAGCCAAAATTCCTTGGACACACTAATGCCTACTTAATTTTGAAATGGAAGTACAACTCACCCCGAAAAATGTGTCTAAATTTCCATTCATTATCATGCAAATCCCTAGCGATTAATTCTTGAGCAGGAGGTTGCTGGGAGAAGTCCTGAAATGTCACAAAAGTCACGAGGTTTTCTTCCCGGAAGGATTAAAGCAAAGAGAACTAATCAAGGGTGAAGTTTGACTGGATATGTAGAACATTTACCAATGGAGGTAACACTTTTTCAGCTGCACGACGAGGGACAGAAAATCCTCCATGAGTACTAGTGTCACTTGCTGTCAAAGTTTTACAGAAGTAATTCGTTGGCTGTTTGCTAGGGTTGCCCAATTCTGCTGGAAGATAGACATCCTTTTGCTCTTGCTGCAGCAATTGGAGTCATTTTAATATGTGATAAAGTGTAGACAGGTTTATGTGAACAGAATCCAAACGGCCCAATAAGGAAATACATACCGGACTCAATGGCTGCAACATCATCTGTGCATACACTTCATCGGTTTCAACATCTGCCTGAAATTGGGATTAATAATGAGCCTTAAACTAGGAACCATCTTAAAAATGTAGCCCGGAAGCTAACAAAACGTTTCTTACATGCATAGTTACATTGTGAAGATGACAGATAAGCTGCAGAGGTAAACTAGGATAGTTGGGAATATGGGCATCCACTTCCTTATTCGTTGATGCAGCAACCTACATTCAGCGGGCACAGAGTCATGGTTGGAATAACAGTAAATTAGGCATTGACAAAGAAGAACAACGGGCATGAATAGGAAAAGCAGTGACAAGCAATAGACTGAAGTTTAAAAAAAAGCATAAAAACAAAAACTTACAAAAAGACAAGAATTGTCACTTCAAAGTGCATGTTACTATGAGTAAGTGGTATATACATGGAAACAAAATCATGGACGACAATGACTACCTTCACTTCAGAATCATGAGCGATCTTCATTATATAGCAAACCAGGGTATGGTTGGAACACAATGCGTACCTGCTCACTGTGACCCTGTGGGAAGTAAACAACGCGGCTCCCAACGGCAGGTAGAGAAACAAGTGGACCCGCACATGCATGCCAGAGCTCAGAATTCAGAACCCTCTTCTCGCCTGGAAAATTCATTAAAAGCACAGTGAAGATCATATGAAGAAAAGATTCCGGGGAACTTGATAATTGATGTTAATTAAGTCACAGCTGCCATTTAAAAACTTAAAAGCATACTACAAAACTCCGGTTCTTATGAACATGCTAACAGTAATATTAGGATAATAATTATCCGCATGCACCACGGTTGGCCTCTTCTCAGTTATTAACAAGGCCGATAAAAAGTAAACTGATCCCAAGGAACGAACTTGTCAATTAATTAAGCTCCAGATCGGCTATGAAAGTGTAAAAGCCAACAAAAGAAAAATCGCAGAATAAAATGCTTAATTTATATATAAACAATCTGCCAGGTGCCAGCTATGTTTCTCCAGATCTCTATTTTTATTTTCCACTTTTGTACAATCATTACAACCAATTCACCCAAAACTCAGTCCAATTCCTGAAGAAATAGATGATTAATCTTTGTCCGTGTGTAAATGTTGGCTTCAGAGCGTGTGAACGTGTATGAGAATGATATCACAACTAATATAACTCCACAAAATTTGCAAGCAAGTACTCACCTTCCTGGGTTTGTGGACTAAAACCAGCAGAAGAAAGCCTCATTTAAACACCAAACTAACAAAACCTTCAAATCCCAACTTCACACCCACCACCAGAAGATCCAAAGCCACTCGCAACTGGACCAATTAAATACCAGACTACACCAACCAAATGGCTCAACAATTTTTCTATTCACTCTCTGCTCTCTGCGTACTAATATCATTCCTTCTATCTTTGCCCTTCAAGTTCGAAACCCAACCGGAAGACAAAAATTTCTAGTATTCACCCATCACAGAAGGGAGAAAAGTCAAATCGCATTCAATGTGAAGGGTCGCCAGAAAGCTAAAACCGAACAGATAGAATCCCACAAGAAACCCACTTCTTGATTTCTCAACCGAAGCCGATTTTGCTACAAAACGCGACTGATTTCAGCTTCATTCAGTTACTATCCTCTTCACCCACAAACCGCCAAGTTCGTCAATCATCAGCCTCAGAGTCAGAATCCTCGTGCCAAAGTTCACAAAATGGAACCCCACGTACTAGCTTCCAAAGTTTCAACCTTCCTCAACTTGTAGTTTTCACGAGAGTAAACCAGAGACTTAATAAGATTATTTCAAACAACAAGCTGCTTAAAACCCAAAATCTCAAGCAAGTAAACTCAGAAACTGAACACGCAAGCCACTACTAGATCTCGCTCGAAAGTCACCAAATAGTTCCACTTCCGATTTCATTTTTTTAAAAAAAAAGATCTTATCACACGAGAAAACTTGATAATTAGCACACTGAAGCTACACGGAACCATTCTCATAGCACACTGAAGCTACACGGACATGCAAAGTCAACAACTTGAAGCATATATATCAAGTGATAACATACGTAATCATAGCTACGAAAAGACCACAATACGTTTTGTACAATGGGGACCGTTGTTTCCTGTAATGGAAGTAGGTTTTTTGGTGGTGGTGATAGACTCTGCAACTATAGTATTACACCTACTACTTTTAACCCGCCACTCAGTCAAATCTTTCTTCTCTTTTGCTTAGCTCTATTTTGGCTCAATCAATGAACAACAAACCGCCGTTATTTTTCGGTGTCTTTTGTATGTATGCTCATGAGAAAAGGCAAAGCGAAGACGGTGGACGAAGAAAATAAAAGAATGCTTGCAAGTGTTTCTACGTACGGAGTAGCGAAAGGGGTAGATGTGTCAGGTTTATATCAGATAGAGGCAACAGTGAATAATTGCTCATATTTTCACGTTACTGTGACCTTTTCGTGTTCATTTCAGACAGCTCAGGCCTTGGGCCATATTATATTACCCTCAGGGTTAGGAAGATTTACTCAGCTATCCTCTTACAAAGATCGTCTCCTCCCCATCCTTTGGTTTTAACATTCGTTCTCTTATTTGGGCTTTTTTTAATAACAAATAAAAGGTATTTTTTTAACCATTTGCATGAAATGATTAGAAGGGACTGTGTATATCAAGCCGAGAGGGTCTGATCGGGTGGCTTGGTAGGAGTTTGACTGTCACGTACTTTTGTTAATTGTTATGGGCCATCCTTCAAAGTCCCACTACTACTCGTACCAATCTATAGGAATAGTCCCAGCTCACCTGCTCCTGTTTACAGCGGTCTTCGAGCAAGTGTGCACGACTCCCTGGATTTCAGTTTTTTGCAATAATTCAATTACTTTATGTTGTTAGATGTTAGGCATACGGTAATTCAGAGACATTAATATCCGCTTTTTTGAGGGTGCTAGGGGTTTATAAGATATAAAAATTGGAGATAAGTGAAAAAAAAAAAGGCCAAAACATGCAGGGTGAGCATAATTGGGAGGGAGTTTAATGAATAAGGGTCCAAGATTTTTGCAATTAAATGTTAGGTAGATATCAATTGCATCAAATTTTCTATTTTAATTACTCTCTATTCGATTAAATTTTATCTACATAATTATATAAAATTTACGTAAATATATAAATAAAATTTAATAAAAAATAATAAATACATAACAATATAAATAAGAGATATAATCCCCATGCCACCTATTCCAATCCCTATCCATTGCACTTTGAGAACACCCCACTTGAAAAATAGTACAAGTCCTAATCAAAAGCCAGCTGGTTCCATCTCATTCAAACAGGTACAGGATCACATCCTTGTATGGTTTCATCGGGTCCAGATCTTCTGGCCCCCTTATTATGTACTTACCCAGTACTTATTTGATCTCAACCATCTAATGTAATAAATTGAATAGTTGAGATCAAAAAAAGACAGAGGGTACAGAATAAGGGGTACAGATGATCTGTACCCGGTTCCATCTACAAGAGCATTTCATATCCTCTTTTGATAAGAACCGTACTTCTATTACATAGTATAATGAATTTGGTCGTGGATACAAGTTGAAGAGAATCCGAGCAAGGTTGTACCTATTATGCACATTCTCTAAAGACATTGACGCATTTGTGATTTTCTTTTTTTTAGTAAAATTTTTTATGATTTAAATATCAAATTTTCTTTCAAATCCCATTCTTTTAAGTTGAATGTATCTGAAAATTATCCACATAGATAACTTTTTTGATTAATTTGTACTAAAATTAATAAACAAATTTGTTAGACATATGTTATTTTTGTACTTGATAATTTTCAATAAATGTCCACTTAGTTTAGTTTGTCTGATTAAACAAAATCTGCTACATGTGTTTTTTTGTCAACACTTTTAGCAGAAACTTTAAATAAAAGTAAGTTGAAAATTTGTGGGTATAAGTATTAAGGTCTCTTAGAAGATTTTTAAGTTATATATATATATGTGTCTTTTTACCTTTCAAGCTCTTATACTTAGAATATTCATATTATTTGTGAAAAATATTTTTAAACCACATATTTTTAAAATAAGTATATAAAAATTGATGTCTTTTTATCCTCTAGTTTCATATATTTAGATAACATATGTTATTAATTTTTTAAGTAAATATCAAACAAACTTAAGCTTAATGTATTTCAATAGTTCAAACCACTATATTTTGAAAACAAAAAGAAGTTACAATTTATATGAATTTGAAATATGTTAATTTGACTCCCAACATGTTGTTATTAGAAATTTAAATGCTTTAACTATAAGAATTAACCAATACAATAGTAATTAATATTGACATCCTTTGTCATGCGCCACACATTTTGCTTATTACTTATGTACTTATCATGGAGTTCGCTTTTTAATTAGTTGTAACACCCCATAGTCGATAATAGAATCAGAACATCAAGTGTTACCATATTCTTAAATGCCTAATACTTCAAACTATAACATTTTCTATTTCTATTTAAAACTTCATTATAAAAAATTAGAAAGAGTTTCCTCTATATTTACTTAAAAGATCATGCAAAAAACTTCAATACACTTCTCATGCATGTTACTCAACTATCCATCTCTATGTCAAACTCCGTGACAAAATAATTTACCCATCCTCCAATACATTTCAATACATTTAAATCATATTTCATACATAACTTTCATTTATTAATATATAATTCATAATAAAATCCTGTAAGATCCTTCACTTTTTTATATGTACATGTCATATCCAAAAACAAAATAAAAATTTGTAGTACATCCACCTCCAAATCTTTCGAGATACTTTATGTGACTCTTGTCTTATAGTAAATCTATCACAGCTCTCTTCTAATTCTCTTCAAAACCTACGCACGGAAAGAAAATCCACACGCTAAGCTATACGCTTAGTGATTTTTAAGTAATTTCATATCTCATTCAATTCAATTCATTCAACCATAACATGCATAATATATATTTTCACATATAAATATCTTCATTTATTTCTAAGCATAAATAGGCATTTAAAATCAAGTTATGAAATACAAGCATGTATATATTTTAATGATTCATATCTAATTACACAATGATGAATAAATTGTACAATTTAATTTAAAATCAATCACTATTTTCATTTGAAGTTACTTAATCAATGACTCATGCATATATATATATATATATATATATATACCTCAAAGTAAAATCCAAAGGAAATGTATTGTCGAGCCAAATAAGTGGGATTTTAAAATACGGACCGAGTTCTTAGAATCATACACTCTTTTTTTATAATATTTACATATCAAGATTGAGCTCTCGAAGTCATGTAGTTCATAACACAAATTAAATATCTTAAATTGGAACCGATCTCTCAGAGCCATACAGTTCGGTAATATATATCATGACGCAGTACTGCTAATTCCTTAATTGGTATGTCAACCTTATCACATTCCTCCAATTTCTATCTATTTTACTAGGGGCAAATCTAATGAAATTCCATTGAAATTTCATAATAAAAGCTCAAAATAACCAATTCAAGCTAATCCATATTTAACCAAGTAAATGTCATTTTTTTCTTCCATTATTGGTTTTAATTTAATTCATACAACATTCAAGACATATTCATCTCACCAATTACTCAAAAATAACATGCATTTCAAGTTTCTCAATTCAAACATAATGTATGCCGATTGGGGAAAATACAAATTATAAGTCCAAAATCTCAATTAATCACATATACTACTTAATTTAACAACCAATTAACCATTTTAACAACAATTTCATAAACTCCCAATTTTACTCAAGAACCTTAAATTTCCTAATGCACAATTTTTAGGAAAAAGTAAAATTGCAAGAACGCATACCAAATTGATGCTCAAATCTTCAAATTAGACTTCCATAAACTTCATTTTCACCATCAATTCCTTATTCCTTCTTTTCCTTTTTCTCTCTCTCCTTCAATTCATCTTCTTTATCTTCATAATATTGCATAACAAATTCAATTTCATGCATTTTATTCATCAATGCATGCAACTACATAAAAATTATATACTAAAAATAATCAAAACTTTATTAATTTACCTTATAAATTTTCATGTACTATTCATCAAGAATACCTATATACCTTTTCTTCATTTTTTTTCCAAACTTTTTGTTGATATGGTGAGTTTAGGGACCCTAGGTTGATGATTTAGAGTTTAATAGGTGATTTAGGGGTTAAAAATAAAGAAAATTGGCTTGAAAAAGAAAGAAATGAAAGAAAAATGAAGAGGAAAGGAGAGAGGTGATTCTCGACAATGTTTTGGAGAATAAGAGAATAGGTAGTTGACAAAACTGCCATGTGGTCCCATATTAAAAGTTTTCCAATTCTTTTTTTGATCCAAAATTAACATTATCTTTTAATCCATTCTTTATTTTTCTCAATAAAAATACCCATAAAAAATCAACTTCACAGAAAGACCTTAATTAATATCATTTATTTTCATTAACATTTTCGGGTTTGACTTTCACCCTTTCTTGTGTCAAAATTTGACTTATGGTTAACTCTTAGTCAAACCCTCAAAACGAGCTCTAATTTGATCATCGGGCTATCCTTGAATAATATTATCCGATGTCAAATAAAATAAAATGCAGTTTGGGTCCCGGGTGTCGCTATTCACCTCAGGATACACTGTTTATGACCTAAAAAGTAATATTTATGAAATCGAGATTTTGGGGCGTTACATTAGTAGTTACTAAATAATTATGAATGCATGCATCGTTATATAACAACTTAATTGACACTCGAGATGAAGAAAGAAAGAATAGGTAAACTTAAAATGAAGGAAAAATATACCCATGGTTGTATTGGGAATTTGATAAGTATTAGTAATTGCTTTAACTGTCATGTTAAGGTAGTTGTAACAATTTCAATAACTTTTAGATACAAAACATAATTAATTTTTAAATTAAATATTTTTTTGAAAGTGAATAATTGTATTACAAAAATTGTAAAGCCTTACAAAGATATCGTATAATATCTAACTTACTCTTTCATTTGAAGTTTTTAATTACAAAGATGCTAGTTGACCAAAGTCAAATTTTAATTAACAAGACAACTTATGCTAGGTTGGTTTAAAAGCTCAATTTATTTGTCAGTAAATTGGAGTTGAATAATAAAAAAAGGATCCTTTTTCGACATCCTAATGAATTCCAAGCTTGTTCTTTTATCTGAAGTGGAGTGCCATTAGATTATAAGCTCCTACCCCTTTGCATAGGCCTTTGATCAGGTAGGTTCCATCTTTTATTAAATTCTTGGCTAAAGATTACCATCCTGATTTTAGAGCGTATTATCTCCCTCATCTAAGCAAGTGTGTGACCAATTTAATACATTTTACCTATACTCTTTTGGTTGAATATTCTTTTATTTCCCTCCTTCCATACACCATTTTAAAGATGTTAAGATATGTTTGTTTTATACATCTTATGAGAGCAACCCATATTACAATCTGATTATAGTCTTATAGAGAATAAGTGACATTGCAAAGTGTCATGATCCTGCTTTATAGTCTACTAGCTTATTGACATTTAAAGAATGGGTGGTGTATGCTCTAATTTTCCTGATTATATAAGACACAAATTAGAATGATGGTAGCTAACTACTTGCTTAGCTTATCTTTTATGTTTAGTTTGTTCTTTATAGCTAACAATGTAATGAATGAAGCCTTAAGGAGTTGGATTTCACTCTAGGTTAATCTATCTTAGGGAATAATAAGAGATTAATTATGAATACTTCTTATCATGATTGGTTTGTTAACATCTCTGAGTGGTACATAACCTAGACAAATTTATCATATCTATTAAGTGATCTATAGTTAGGAACAATTTCCATTGTTAAAGACATTCCCCTCTCATAACATCTCCATTCATCAGCCTGTATTAGCTCCTTTATTTTTACCTTATTATGGAAAACATGTCTTGATAGCTGGAGGTTCTGGGACTAGATCTAAAGGGCCTATGTTATTCCAATTATCATATTAAAAGGAAGTGTTTTCTCTATTCCCTTCTCTCTTATTCATAATTGGTACTAAGGAAGCACTCAATATGAGAATTTGTATCATAGCCCATAAGAAGCTTGCTTTAGACTTCTTTTTATAGAAGTTGATCCCCTTTAAGAAGTGAATATAAAACCACTTGACCCATATTTCTTCATTCCTTATGAAAATTCTCTAGATTCATTTTGCAAGTAAGGTTTTATTGAAGGTTCTAATATATTTTAAGGTTCTAATATATTTTACTCCTAATAAACTTTCCTTTTTTTCACACAAACATCTTGCCCCCTGACTTTTGCTTCTTTTTGATTATTTATGGTTTCAAACCAAATGAAATTGTTGATTATTTTCTCAATCTCCTTAATAAGGGCCTCAAGGAGCATAGAAAGTGAGAGTCGATACACTTGCATATTATTTAAGATGAAGGTAAATAATTGAAGCCTACTTACAAAGGATAGCCATCTGTTCTTCTATTTATTCATTCTCTTTTGAATAGCTTTAAAAACAGATATACAGTCCCCATAAGTTAGCCTCTTAGTAGTTATAGGGATACTAAAGTATTAAAAGGAAGTTCTTTTATCTCCAGGCCTATAAAATTGCTTAAAATCTCCGCTTAGTGTAAAGCACTAGCTGATAGAATTAAATGACTCCTGTTTTTGTTAATTGCTAATCAATCTTCAATTCCTTGCACTTATTGTGATATAGGAAATTGTTACCCTAGATTATATTGTGACTTATCAGCTTGTTAAGCACTTTCATGCACAAAGTGATTAGGTATAGGTATAAAGGGTCCCTTTGCCTTAACCTTTTTTTTTCCTTTAATAAATTTTGAATGGCTTTTTATTGTATATTATGTTATAGGATGTGGTTTCCATACATTACTATGCCCATTTCCTAAATTGAATAGAAAACTCGAATGCTTTTAAACTATATTGGATAAAAGGCCAATTGATTTTGGGAGTCAATTTAATAGCACAAGTTCTTGGACTCTCTTCTTTTTATGATAATTCCTAAAGAATTCTTAAGTAAGAAGGATGATATCTCTTATATTCATACCTTATATGAAAGCTCCTTGGCATGGATTGATAACTAAGGTAAATACTTCCCTGAGCATGTTTACCAACATCTTAGAGATGATCCTATAGATCAAGTTACAGTAGTATACTAGTATGTATTCATTCAGGTTTCTTGAGTTAAGGACTTTAGGTATTAAAATGGCATAGGTTATATTTAGTTCCTTTAACATGGCTGCATTCTTTAAAAACTCCAGTATAAACCTAGTCATTGAACCCTTTAGAAAATGCCAGGATTTTTGGAAAAATTAACCATTGAAGCCATCAAGACTGGTGCTTTATAGGCGTTCATCAAAGTTAAAGGGATAAAAAAATCTATTGTTCCATGGATATTATATGATTGATAAACTCTTTAAGGACCAAAATCAATGGCAAGATCCTCCTTTATGCATGTAAATAAATGATATAAAAGACTTTCCTAATTAAATTTAAAAGTGTTTTATTTAATTTTAGAAGTAGTTTCCACTAATATTATAAAATAGTTTCTAATTAAAAGAATTATTTTTATTAGATTAGAAATAATTTTTCTAATTGGATTATAATATTTTACTTGTTAAATCTTGAAAAAGGAATTTTTCTACATTATGATAACTAAGAAGTATAATTTATTGAAAAGTGTTTTCGATTATATTAATTGGAAATAGTTTCAATTGAATTTAAAATTATTTTTGAATCAAATTAAATTTTTATTTAGAATAGAAATATAATCTATTTATGAATCAAGAGTTTAATCTAATTTAATTATCTAAGGAAAAATATTATTTTAGATTATGAAAGAATTATAACTAGAATCAAACAAAGCTTTATATTTTATGCATATAATTCGATTATGTATGCGATAAGTGATATTTGTTATAGGATTATCCAAGTCATTTTATGTGATAATGTGTAAGCTTAGTATACATATTAGGATGTTTAGCCTAGGTTTTGTGTTATTTGCATATAACTTGTGTTATTCAAATAAATGAAGGTTTTTAAGCTTAGGTTTTACATGCTTTCGTGTGTTTTGATGTACATATATTTTGCATGGTTGTATGTGAATGTTTGGGAAGGATTTGGACTTTGTTTGTGATGATTATCAACTTACTTGCATATGAATTTTGTTTTATGTATCAAAGGAGAAACAAAAGAAGAAAATAAGGTCAAACAGATGTGCTTAAGTACCCGAATGTTGTATAGGTTACTTATTCTGACTGGGGTATGCCCGAAGACTTTTGTACAGTTTCTTTGATTCAATACATTTACATTGTATCAAAAAAAAGAAGAAAATAAGGTTGGAAAACAACAAGTCACAATCGTGAAGCTTTTAACTTTCCAACTGGCAATTCCAACTTGCTCCATTTGCATCCTAAGTTGATTTAAGCACTTAAAGGGGTTCAAAAACCCCATTTTAAACCCTAGAAATGAGAAGAGTCGTGCAAAAAACCAAAAGGAGGGAGATAGACACATTTTTGGGTTAATTTTCAAGTCGAATCAAGTGATTCCAAGAGATCTCAAAGATGCCACACCAAGTTCCAACTTTGTTCTTCAACTCATAAGCCTTCTATTCTCTCATCTCTCATTTTTTTGGTTTAGTTATTGTATAGAGAAGATGTATGGACTTGTTGTGAGGATGTTGTTGATGATTGTAATGGATTTTTAAGTAGATTTTAGGGTTGTTCTTACCATAACTATATAAGAACTCACTTTGGTTTAATGTATGGTTTACTTTAATGCTTATGATTTGTGGACTTTATATGCCTTGCTTACATTAAGAAAAGGAGTAGGGAAATTAGGTTGGATGTATAAGTGTGGGCAGCTGTGAGAACACTCCACACATCAAGCTAACATGGCATTTAGAGATAGATCTTAGATGTTTTGATGGTTGTCTAATAGGTTACTTCATATCTATTTAACAGTTAAGTAAAGTGTGTAGGCTAAAAGATCGTTGATCGTGGTTTTTTTATGTGTGTACATTTTAATTAATAACCTCAATAATCCGCAAAGGTATGGGTTGTTCACGTAGTACCTAAGGTGTCGATCCCACGAGGAGGGATAGTTTAATCTTGAAATCTAAGGCTAAAACAATTCATAGTAATTCAAAATGTAATAAAACTAATGCAAGAATTTAATTCAATCACGCAACTCAATTCCAAGAATCAATTTCAAAAATATTAACAAAGTAATAGTTGCAACATACACTCAAGATTCAACCTAAAGGAACTATCAATTGAGAGAAAGGGGAGTTTTTACCTATCTTTAATGTGAACCTAATCAATTATGAATTATCGGATTATTGGTCTTAGACGATCCTAGGGTTGATTACTTTTTCTCGAGTTATAACCATTAACCTTAAATTATAAACCATAATTAGATTATAGAAAATTGCAATTTCTCAATTAGCAATCTATCCAAAACCTTAATTAGATATGAAGTTGTCCAATAAACTATCGGGAACCTATGCAAGATCTCTCTTCACACAATTACTGATTTGATTAATTTTTCGTTCTTATTAAATCACCTAACTCTTGTTAGTGCAATTTAATTTTTCTCATTTGATTCACCCTCTCAGTCTATTACCGAATTATGCAATCACAGAAATCAATCACAATAAATCCAATAAACATAAAACAATCAGATTTTAATAAATGAAAGACAAAAAACTCGAAAGTGAGCATCGAACATCTCAACATTCACAAATCCTATCATCAAACTGTTATTCCCAATTCTATACAATAATAAAAATGGAAAATAACAGGAAATATGATCTTGGATGGAGACGCGAGGCAGCGATGTCAAGAAACTCCAAACCTGAGAAGTACGTTGATGTCGGCTTCTTCTTCACTTCTCTCTTCCTTCTCTTTCTCAATCTTTCGATGAACTCTCTCTAGGGTTTCTCTCCAAAGTGACTGACACAAAAAGCTCTTCATCTTCTTTGTCTTATTCTTTATATACCTTTTGTTTTCTAGGCAACCCTAGGATTTTTTTGGGGTCCCAAAGGTCCAAAATCTCCCTCTAAACTTGACATTTTTAAGTGTCTACGCATCTGCTAGGCGCAGGCCACGATCGTGGGCCACATCTGAGCCTTTTGTCACAATCGTGGCAAGCAAGCCATGATCGTGGACCATGTCCTAGGCTTCTGTCACGATCGTAGCATAGCTAACTCTAGTGCTTCTGTCACGATCGTGGCCTATTGTGCCACGATCTTAAGCTGTTGTTTTAGCCTGAGTGTCTCCGAAACTTCTTCGTTCTTTGATGTTGACCCTGAAACACTAACAAACACATCAAAGTAACTCAAAAACATAATAATTAAGCTTAAAGACCTATACTAACCCCTAAAAACACTTAAACACAATTAATTAACAAACTAACACAATTCTAACCTAAGCACATACTAAACGATTAAGTTAACAATTAAATGCATATCAAACTAAGCCCTAAAATATGATGCAATTCACACTTATCAACATCCCAGCACTTAAACGTTTGCTTGTCCTCAAGCAAACAAAACAACAAACATACAAAAGTTCACATAGCACATAATGCTATAATGAGACAATGGCTTTAACTTTATGAATAAATTTAATTTTAAACACAATCATTCAAGTCATATCAAATCATTAACAAACAAAATCCATGAGTAGGGGGTTTGAACTAAATATACATATTAATTCAGACTCTAAATGTTAAATTATTTACCCTTTTCAATTGCACACACATATTAATAATTCTTTGGTCATTCAAACTCTGTAACTACTCCTAAGTATGTTTTCGTGAAAAGTCAAGCTACTACAATTTCAGTAGGTATTTATTCGAAAATGCTTTTTTAATTTATTTTTTTGTGAACATAGACTTAGTCTTTTTACATAGAGGCAAACACAGGTAATGAATGTCGATCTGGTTGCTCAACTAAGACATGTTTTTTATTAAGCTACTTGGTTAGAATGTCATTATAGCCTTTTTACGCGAAGGCACACATTTGTGATACGTGTCGATCTAGTTACTCAGCTACATCACGTTCTCAAATAGCTACTAACTCTATTCATAACCCAAAGGCTAGAGAAATAGTTATTTATTTAAAATTAACAAACATGATTTTTTTTATTGCCTACTTTGTTGCTTAGCTACTTGTTTCTATGAAAAAATACTAGCAAAGCTGCTTAAGTTGAAAGGCCTCAAATTATGAATGAATGCGATAGTTTAGAGGGTAAAAACTAACACTAAGGTCCTGTTTGGCAATTAGCTTATTGCATTAGCTGTTAGCTGATTCTATCCGTTGTTAACTGATAGCTGATTATATCAGTTGATTTGATCAGCGGATTGTATTAGTTGTTTGTAATTTGATGTTTGGTAAAATTAGCTATTTAGTATTAGCTGTTTATATGTAAAATGACTTATGAGGACATGACTTTAAAAAAATTATAAGAATATGAATATTAT
>JANZXP010000002.1:27616965-27630960 GCA_027576715.1 Erythroxylum flavicans
AATAATAATAATAATAATAATAATAATAATAATAATAATAATAATAATAATAATAATAATAATAATAATAATAATCCTAATGCAGACTATAATGTATATGTGACACAAAAGAAAGGACGTATAGTGTGTGGGGATAGACACTTACTATCACAACCTTTTTCTCTAGTCCAAATAGAAACCTACAAGCAATGGAGGCGGGAACTTCAACTTCAATCCCCATCTCATTAACGCTGATTCATTAAAACGTTCGTTAGGGGCAAAATCAACTTTAATATAAAATTATCAGTTGATTCATAAAAACGCTGCTTTGGAGTAGCTTCTTCAAATTCAGCTAGTTGGGTTGAATCAGCCAACCCAACCAACTGATAACCAAACAACAAATATAGCTTTTTTATGAAGTCAATCAGTTGATTTTAGTCAACCAGCTGTTTTTTAGCTGATCAGTTATTATCCAAACAAGGCCTAAGAGTGTTCTTTTTTCGTTAATTTTCCAAAAGCTAGAGTCTTTAAGGTAGTAGTCATTAGTCTATTTAACCCATAGTGCCTCTTTATCAGTAATTAATCTCTAAATTCTCTTAGTCACTAGGATTAATTGGATCTATTAGATTGAAACTAGTCCTAGTCCTCTCTTTTGTTTTCTCCAACATTGTTTCTTTTATTTGATTTTTGCTCTTTTAGAATTGTGTGCTTTTCTAAACCATAGAAAATTCTTGGTGCATCTTTCTATATCCTTATTGATCTACTCAGATAGAAGAAGATGAGTGCTCCAGTAAGTGTGAAGGTCTCTTAGGACTAATGTGATAAATTGTACTCTCCTAATTTATGAAAAAGCTTTGTCCTGCCATGCATTGATTATTTTCTTGTAAATGTCCAGAAGAGCTGGGCAGTCTTAGTATCTTAACTTCTTAGAAGATAATGGTACTCCTAGGTATTTGAATGGCAAGCATTAAGAGTTTAACCCATTCTCTTATGTTGGTTAATACTAAGACTTGAAGCCCTGTAAAATAGATCAAGAGAGTTTTGTAATATAGAAAGAGTAGATTGGTGAACTTTACAAATCAGCATCAGATCATCTGCAAAGTTGAGATGAGTGAGGTTTAACTACTCACATTTATGGTGGAACTTGAAGTTGGGGAATCTTTGAGTGTTCTTCTTGATAAGCTTAGTTAGAATTTCCATGGAAAGAGCAAATAAATAAGGGGAAAGAGGGTCTCACTACCTTAGCCCTTTAAACACTTTGAATTGTTTTCTTGGAATGCCATTGATTAGAATACTATAAGAGGTGTTTGTTAAACATGTACCGATTTAGTCAATGAATTTATTGGGAAAACCAATCCATTCAAAGCTATGGAGGACAAAGTTCGACTATAGGGAGTCAAAAGCTTTTGGGAAGTCCACTTTGATTGAATAGCTCTTGATGGACCTATTGGTTTCATAGTCCCTCATTAGTTCCAGAACCATCAGTACATTATCATATATGGATCCACCTAGTATGAAAGCACCTTGGGAGTAATGGATAATGTGATTAGAGCTTCTTTTAACCTTTGAGGTCACAACTTGGTAGAACTTTGTAAATAGTATTGTAATAGGCTATTGGAAAAAATTCCGTAAGACTATTGGCATTAGGGATTTTAGGAATCAAGTAGATATGAGTGGAGTCTAACTCTTTCAATATTTTTCCAAAATTCAAGAATTCTTGAACTACCTCAATAAGTAGACTCCGAGTAATAATTTTTTTAAGAGATCCTAAGGGAGAACATTTGGATGTTCAATTACCACTTCTATCTCCTACATATACAACTAACCTGAAGAGCTTGGTCCTAGAATGTTCTTATAGTAATTTACTACCATCTCCTGGATTGAAGATTTGTACATAACCAATTGATCATCATCATCCAAAAGGCATTTGATCTTATTAGAATTCCATCTAGCTATAATAGATTAGTGGAAAAATCTCATATTGGAGTCTTCTTTTTTTCAACTATGTTGTTTTGGCCATTTTAACAGGGAGTTATGCTCAAGAAGAGCATTATTAAACTCCTCTACTTTCTTGATTTCTCTCAATTTTAGCTCCTAATTATTAGGATCCTAATAACAAACATCATGGGCCTTCCTTAGCTCTTCGTTAACATCCTTTATTTTTTGTGTAGTTAGAGGACCTCTATTTTTAGGAAATAGCTTTAACTTAGCTTTTAGGAGTTTGAACTTCCCCATAAGCTAAAAGGATTTGCACTCTAGAATCTTGACCACCTAAACTTCTCTAACTAAATCCATAAGCACCTTCCTTTTTGGCAAGAAAGCTGAAAAACCTGAAAGGTGCCTTATATGATACTAGAGTGGTAAAGTTCTATAGCTCCATTATGGAGTAATCTAAACACAATGGGGCACCAAAGTGAGCAAAAGAGTTAGAGAACATCCTCATCTAATGTTGGTTAACCAGAATTCTATCAATTTTTATTCTAGTGAAGCATCTCCCCTATTCCTATTACTCGAAATGAAGAGGTTGCATACAAACTTTAAATCAAGGACCCTAAGCTTGTTTACAACATTTTCTAGTTTGTGATTCTAACCCTCTCATTTTGAGCCTCAGATGGATGTAATACACAGTTAAAGTCAATAGTTTGCATCCAAGGCCTACATATTGAGTTTTGAATAATGGAAAGATCCTCCTATAGTTTAGCTCCTTAGAATTCAAAATTGGATGCATAGATGATGGAAAAGTCAAATGGATTATTTGTTCCTTCCTTCTTGCAAGGCAAATGGATATACAAATTATAGCTACTTAGTGCTGTAAATTGAAAACTTTCCTTATTGTAAGCATAAACTATTCTACCATTTTGATGATGCTCATGATTAGAACTAAAGTTCCAGTTAGTGCTCAAGAACTTTATAAGATCTTGAAGTTTGGGTGCTTAAATTCTAGTCTCTAATCGACCTAAAATAACTAGCTTTTCTCCTAAATTAGATCCATGACTGCTTGTCTTTAATGGGTTCATTCATACCCCTTATGGTCCAAAATAACATAATGCTAATGAGGGAGGGCTAGGAGTGTTACCCACCCCCTTTGGGTTTTCTTTTCTTTTTTATTAGTTTCCAATGAGATACTAGAGATGTAAGCTTAAATAACTCCTTATTTAGAGTGAGCTCCTAAATCTTTAGTCTTTGTCTTCCGAAGCATGCTCATTATTGTTTTCTTCATTCTCTTTGTTTCCATGATACCCCTCTTTAATTTGATTTTCTCTTACACCTCCTTCCTTAATAGGACTAGTAACATGTTCTTCAATTCCTTCTAATGATTCTACCAAGGGTTCCTTCCTTATGGTTTTTTAGGACTCCATTTCTTCTAGTTGAGTTGAAGGCTTTCCTATTATCCCTATTACTTTATAATAATCACTAGAAATGAAAGTTTTACTAGTAGGTTTCCAAACCTTTATACTAAGTTGAGGTCTTCAATTATAAAAAAAGTTGGATTTTAGATTTCACCAGTTATCCAATCCCATTCAGTTTGATAACATGTAGTGAAGCAAGGAGGTCATCTTTAACTTTAATTTCCACACAAATTTTGGCAAAGCATATTCGCTTAAGACTAGTTGTTGGTGATTTGAAGATATTGGTCTACCCACTAAGCTTGCAAGAAAGCTCTAAACATCTAAAGTTTAGTACTCTAATAGGAATGTATGAAGGTTGATCCACAAAGGTATAGTTTTAATTCCAGTTTTGTCAAGCTCCATTCCAAGGTCCAATTTTAGACAAGCATTCCCTAATCTCCAATATTCCAAGGACCAAATTCAAACCATATCTAAGTTGTTCACATTTGTGAATTTGAAGAGGAAGGAGTCCTCAATAAGCAGGATTTTATCTAGAACCATATTTCCCTATTTGTTTTGCTCTCATATCTGAACATGTGGGAAAGAAGGCTTTTTATTAAGGAAGAAGCCTATCGATATGTTAGACTAGGTTTTGGCTCCAGCCTGCAATAATTCCAATAGAGGAGTAACTATCCCACCACTGTAAAAAGAATGTGTTTTTGTTTCTCCATAGGGATAGTAACAACCACTACATTTCTCTATGATTTGCCTGTTTACTTTTAAGCAGAAGCATTTCCTCTTATTGAATTATCGAATGGTTAGTAGCAATATATTCCATAAAGGTTGGGAAGGGGTTATCTATAGTCTTAAGTTCTGACAGACTTCCCTCAAAACCTTGTCCTTCCTATGTCTTTGATGAGGAGGACTTTAACCTACCTCCATTGGAGACTTCCATGAGGACTGCCTAGAATAGAAACATACCGATTGATGGCTACGTGTGACTTTTCAAAAGTGGTAAAAAAACATTGTATGAATCACTCAAAGAGAAGTTAGAGAAACCCAGTGTAATAGAATGTGTCATCATCATCATTGTTGTTTGATAAAACTTAAGATACTTTCCTTATAAGAGTCAATAAAATCAATTCTTTGAAGGTCACTTTTATAAAGAAGATGAAAATTGATATATTAATGTATATTATACATAAATTAATATTATGTAAATAGATATTACATATAAGTAAAAATATAATTTACTAATTCTAAATCATTATTTTGATTTAATTAATCCATATAATATTTTTTTAATGAAATAAAAGATAACAAATTTACATCAACCTACTTAAACCATAGATATAAAGCACAGGTTTGAGAGTTATATTGAGTAATTGCAAGATGAAGATTTTCATAACAGATTGTCATTCATTAAATAGAGAAGAACATATAAAGAATATAAAAATTTGTACATGGACCACTTATAAATATATAATTACATTAATCCTTTTAATTAATAATTTTTTGTGTAATATTAGAGTCTTATTTGATTGACATGTCTTAAGTTAGAATATTTTCAATTATGCTCAATTTGTAATTTATGTTTTCTTCCATATAACAATTATTAGAAAAGGTTAAACTTGTAATTTGATCTTTATACTTAGTATTCTTTCTAATTTTCTACTTATAATAAATATTTTTGTTTTATTTCATTAATCTAAGAATTGGTTATGATTTGGTGTTTGACTAAAAAATATTGCCATTGATAAAAACTAGTTGAATATTTCTTAACAAATTATAACAATATAATTAAAAGTAATATCATCTATTTAAAAACAAAATAAAATTATTTTCTAAATGAAGAGATCAAAATATAAACTTTAACATTACAGGGTAAAGAGAACAAATTGAAAAAATTGGAGCTTACTCAAATATATATTATTCATACTTACGCTCATATCTATTCATACCATCAAAATAAATTTGAGGATGACTCGCTTATAGCAAGGTTTGGAATGTACCCCCCAAATAAGTATTGTTAGAGTACTTTGTCAAATGATATTAATAATATGAGTTGCTCTTAGACTAAATCTACAAATTCTAATAAAGTTTTTAAATTAGTTTTATGTGGTGCACTTATTTATGTTTAAGAAATTGAATATATTTAATTTAATAATTTATATGATTCATAAGTCATTGTTGTTAAATAAATCTAAATGAATATATATGTAGTAATTATAATTAAAACAAATATACACTATTCTCTTTATAGTAAGCTAAACTTAATCTTTATTTTAAAAGTTATAACATATCATACGCTTATCAAAAAAGGAATTTAATAAAATGAGAAATACTCCTTTTGTACATAGTTTTAGTTTTAAACTTAAATAGTTCATGTTACATAATATGATGTGAATAAGTTAAATCAAAGTACTTCCATAAGTATTCTCTTTTGTAGATATTAGTTGCTAAACTTGGGTATATGCTTTTTCATGAAAATATTAAAATTAGAGAAATGACCTAAAAGATAAAGTCTCCATTTGCCACTATAGGAAAAGATAAGGAAGAGGAAGAAGGAAGAAAGAGAAGAAGGGGGAGAAGGGGGAGTTTCTACTGCTGCTTCAACCTCCTGTCCTCCCAAGTTATCTTTTCTTCTTTCCATCTTTTATTTCATTCATTTGATGTATGAGATGGAATTGACGATGATGAACCTTAGTTTAAGGATGTTCTAATTTCTTTTAGGGATTTGTACTTGATTTAATGTTAATCTAGTTGTTTTTGTTGTTAATGATGCCGGATGTTGTCATTATTTGTTGTAATTTCATGCTTCAGTAATAAATCGAGAAAGTGAACCAAATGTGAAATGATTAGGTTGGTTAATGAGAGTTTAACGTTCTAATAGACTATGAAAATGATCAAATCGGTAATTATACATAGGGAGATCTCATGTGAGGACCCGGTTGTTTATTGGAAAGCTTAAGAACTAATTAGGTTATGGTCTATTTTGTTAATCGAGAGATTACATGTTCGTAAATCAATTTAATTAGGGTCTATGATTTCGGGCTTAATGATGACAACTCGAGAGAGACTAATCCACCCTTCGAAAGTCTAGGACCGACACCGCATTAATACAAACTGACTAAGTTAGCATTGATGATAGGATAAATCCCCTTTCTTATAATTTGTTAATCTTCCTTGTGTGAAATTCAATTATCAATTAGTGGTGCTCAGATTTAATTTCTTGTATTAATCTAAAGTTCTCATGTCAATCATTCCATATTCGATTGTTTACTTTTCTGTTTAGTTTTTATTTTTCATTTTAATTACACTTTTAAGCCTTAGACAAATTAAGATTCAAATAGTTCGCTAATTCCTCGTGAGATTGACACCTTATATACTACGCAACGACCTATGCTCTTGCAAAATATTGAGGGTTTTATAAGACCTCATATGTTCTTCATTTTATCTATTTTCTTGTCTTCTCTTGCTGTAATTCTTCTCCTTCCTGCTCTATGAATACAAGTGAGTGTGAGTCTCAAAAAGACGGCTCAAATATTATCCTTTCGACTCACTTTAGCTCTTTCGCTTCCGAATTATACCTAAAACCAAATATGAATTAAAATGAATGTCTAAAGCATTTCATAGCATTAATCACTAAGTGTTTTGGAATAAATGTATAATCAATTGAGCACATATCAATTTTTCCACACTTAGATTTTGACCGTCCTCAGGCAAAACATTAAAATCAAAATCATAGACCCAAAATATTTACTCATTTCTCATATTTCCCAAGAATAGGTAGTTATAAGCAAAGATGAATAACTTTCAAAAACTATAGCAAGAACTCAACATTTAATGCTTCTACTTATGATCAATCAACAGTTATCACCTTTAGAAATTGAGCAATCTAAAGGTAGTCTTGATAAAATGTGTTTTAGATAATTTCATGGGTACACTCAAACACCATTCATGATCATAACATTTCACAACTTTACATATCATTTCATTTCTCCGCCATTACGATTCACATGCATAATCATGAATCAAAGGACATTTTAAGGTTGTAATATGGGCAAGGGAAAGGTGAGATGTATTTGGGTAATTTAGCATAAAAGCCATCAAAGTTAGTGAAGCAAAAGTAATACTTAATGAAACAGCAAGTGCAAAAACTAACATTCATTCAACACTAGGAACCATCAGCTATAATGAATGCAAAAACTATGTTTCACATTTCAAATTCAAGCTTTCACACCACAAACCACATAAAGCATAATTAATTAGAAAAGATCACTCATAAAAATTGATGATAACAATACATTGAAACTACAAGGAGTGAACCTTCCAAAACAACATCTACCTCATATGCATTATACTCAAGTCACTCATTCCATACAACTTTAAGAGGAGACATTAATCATAAATAACTTTGCAAAACAATTACATTTCCTCCTAGATACTTTTATTTAAACAATTTTCTTTTATTTTATTATTTTCTTTTTCTTTTTCTTTTCTTTTCCTTTTTTCTTTTCTCTTTTTCTTTCTTTCTTTTTTTGTAATAAAAATTTAAAGAAGCTGCATCAACATGAGAATTTCATCGGTAAAACGTAAAATGGCTCCCAAAAATTATAACCATCCCACAAATATGCACACCCCCACACTTATACTTTTGTACATCCACTATCATCAGCAATTAAAAAATGTTCCACTAGGTTTAAGGCTTGGGTAGGACATTTGATTAGGTTTAAAGTATGTAATGTGATTAGCACAAAAAGAAAAACTAATAAAGCTCAAGGGAGCTTATCAAAGGAAAATTTCATATCAATAGATAGGATATTTGGTTAATGTAGTTTGTAAAACAAAAAATGCTTATATCATTTCCATATTATTGCATGTGATAAAAATGTGGTCTTGAATAAAAAATCAAAGCAAAGTTATGATGTACATATTATAAAGGACACACATAAACAAAAAACAATGAGTGATATGGGTGTGTCAGTCTATACAGGTTTAAAATCTCACTGGCTTGTGTCTACTACTAGTCACTACTCTTCTAAAGATAATGCATATTGATCAATCACAAGAGCAAAAGTACATGCTAAGTTGCCATAGATTATTCTAGTCAATTCACTCTCCAATCATGACTATATAATCCTAGAAGCAATAGAAAAATGAGAAATTTTTTGTTTGTTTGTTTTTTTGATTCTCTTTCTCTTTTTGTTTGAAAACTTAAAAACAAGTAAAACAAACAAACTTGAAAACACACATGCATATAATAAAGAAATGCAAAAATGTAAAGGAAAAGAAATAAACTTCCCTTAGGTTACCTCCCAAGAAGCTCCTTAGTTTATTGTTTCTGGCTCGACTCCATATGTTCCTTATCATGTGACAATACTATGATCTTCAGGTGTCACTTGTGCTTCCTCCACACGAGGTTCTTCAGGATAGGGTCTAGGTTGATGATCATTCACCTCTAGCATCCTCTCTATCTTCAAACTTCTAATCTTTAATGAGTCCATGCACTCTAGAAATATCTCGAATATTCTTCACCCCTTTCTTCCTCGTTTAATTTCTCTAATTTGCAAGGTAAAGGTGAAGGCTTAGTTTTAACAACAATTATAAGCTCAGTATTCACCTTTGAGCTGAATGATGTATCCTTTTTTTCTTCGAGCTCCTCCTCAACTTCTTCTTCACGAGGAATTCCTTGAGTAGTTCTCTCAATATTTTTAAGCTCCTCTTCACTCTATAAGGTCTCTACACTGATGGCCCTTGGGTACACCTCAGGTTGAGATAGTTGTGCCTCTTTGCTTTGTGATGCTAGGCGGTTGATAACTTCTACCAGCTAACCCACCTAACTTGTCAAGTTCTAGATTCGAGATATTGTATCTTACTAGAATTGTATCATATCCTGCTAAACTTGCAAAGTATTAAAAGCACAAACTTAACTAATTCTTCTAAAGATATACCTAAGTTTTGTTGTCACTCTAAATTTTGGACTCTAAACCTTGGATCTGCCAAAATTGCCTTTCCTCCCACTGAAATTGCAAAGTGTTAGCAGCAACAGCATTAACAAATTCTTCTAGAGATGGACCTGAGTTGTAATAAGAAGCTTCTGGTCTGTATGGAAATTGTTGTATGTCAAACTATCAAGGAAGTAATTTTGCTGGTTATCTCATCCATAACTGAAGTTCGTATGATCACTCCAAACTTGGTTATAGGATTGACAATATAAGTTATAGGAAAAATTATTTCCGTCCATGTAAAAAAAATTTTACACACACAAACACTAAACAAAAAGTGAGAAGATTAAGAAATAACTGAAAAGAAACTAGTTATAACAAATATGTACAAAACACCAATCAAAATCAAGAACAAAAACTAAAACTAAAACACCGTACTCCCCAACAACAGTGCTAAAATTGATGTAGCACATTATAACACTACTCAAAATAACTAGATCTACAACTATAGCAGTGATGAGTCGAGGTCGATCCTACAGATAGTGTTCAGTTAGCTTTTGTTATGAAAAGAATTGGTGTTTAGGTTGGGGGGTTATTTGGTTTCAAATAAGAAAATAAAACTAAATTAAACCAATGAAAACAAAATATAGAAAAAATTCAAAATGATGAAAAGAGATGAATATGTTAGGGATGCACTCATCGATTTAATCTCGACCTACACACAATTAAACATACCTCATTGAATTGTTATTCTCATACCTCTCCTAACAACTATTAATCATAGGTTAAAAAGAAGCTCTGTCCTTAAGTCATATTTAATTAAGAAGAACTCGTTAATTAAACCTAGCTATCAAACAATCTAAAACAAGCTCTTTAGATTTAATTGCACAGCTGCATTACTAGTTAGGAAAATAGATTAATCAAGGAAACAATCACACAAGCTCGGCTCATTTAATCTAGGCTATGTTATCCCTAATGATTAAAAATCATTAGTTGCCACAAACAAATCTCAACATAATAATTATGGATTATATTGAAGATTCTAGCAATGGGTTTGTAATAAAACAATCCAATGAATGCATTAAAAACATCTTTAAACAGTACCCAAACAATAAATATTGAATAACATAATCAATTCTTAAGAGAAAAGAACAACAAATAATGAAAGAATCTTCTCTTACTTTAATCCTTCTCCTTCTTGCTACATGAAGACAAGTGAGTGTGATTCTCAAGAAGACGACTCAAATATTGTGCTTTCGACTCACTTTAGCTCTTTCACTTTCGAATTGTACCTAAAATTAAATATGAACTAAAGAGAAGACGGCTCAAATATTGTGCTTTCGACTCACTTTAGCTCTTTCACTTTCGAATTGTACCTAAAATCAAATATAAACTAAAGAGAATGTCTTAAACATTTCATAGCATTAATCACTAAGTATTTTGGAATAAATGTATAATTAATTAAGCATATATCATCTATCATGATACACCTAACAATGTTTCCAAATTAATTAATGATTTTATATTTTAAAATAATCTCTTTTACCTTAGTATAAGAGGTTAAGTGCATCCCTTTTATAAAATGGTTTTTATAAGAAAAGTTTAGTATCCACACTTTTTAATAGAATCTAGTGGATAAGCATGATTCTCATTAATAGAATTCCCCAAAATTTGGTACTTAACTGGAAGTTTTAATCCTTGAAAATATTAGCTATTGCTCATCTTAATTACCTTATCTTCTACCTCAAACACTATGTAAGAATAATTTAATGTGCAATTACTTGGTAAAAGATACATTGCATGAATGTCCCATTCTAAGAATCCATAATTCTATAGTTTTTCATATTTGTGTAATGTAAATGCTTGAGTTGAATTCTACACTACCAACTTATTGAGGTTTCCTAGAGATACTCCTATCTATAAATCAGGGAATTATATAATATGCATATTTGAGGTCGTGGTAGGAAATTTCCTAGGCTTTATGGTGACTTAGGTTGACATTGAAATAAATTTACAGAAGACAGATGTCATCATTAGCATGCCCTCTCTAAAAAGCAATCAAATAGGTACAAAGGCTAACGAGGAAGATAGGATTATTAGTTTTCTTTCCCAAATCTAAATAGTAATTACCCTTTTTCAAGTCCTAAGGCAACTAAGAGAATTTCTTTATAGAGAGAAATGGAAGAAGGCCTTTAGCGAATTAAAAGCACATATGTAGAACCATGTACTATTATCAGACCCATCACTAGCTAAAGGCTTATTACATATATCTTATAGTGTTAAATGAGGTTAAAAGTCCTATCTTGATTAATAAGGATTGAATAGTACATCAATTTCTTATTACATATTTCTTGTAGTGATAAATGAGGTTAAAAGTTTTGTCTTCATCAATAAGGATTTAACAAATAAGAAATCAATGTACTATATGAGAAAATTCTTGTAAAAGATAGACATGCACTGTACCAAGCTAGAGAAAGTTCCCTTCGTCATAGTTACCACTGCACAAAAGCTAGGATGCTATTTTTAAGCCTACATCATTAGCATTGTGATAGAGCTATCGCTTTTATAGACCCTCTATATCCTTGATCTCTCGGTAACATAGACTCAAGAAAAGTGAATTTGACCTAAGCTTTATATCCAGGTCAACACTCAACTGTTAGGTTATTATTAATAATTTGGTCAAATGTGATGTAGTCTCCATTAAAAGCAATGGGGAGGAGGGAACCCCTTGCAATGGATTGTCTACAAAGACGAATCATAAAACGAAGAGGGAAATGGCATTGGCCTATATATGTAAGGATCTTATGGTTTGGAAACTAAGATCAAGTAATAAGCTCGACAAATTACCTAAAGAAGAAGAACCCTCATTTAGATGAAGATGAAGACGGGTGAACACTAGAGAAAAAGTCGGACGAAGACAGGTGAACAAAAGACAGGTGTGTGGACGAAGACGACGACGAGCCACTAAGGCAGTTGTTGGAATGCGAGGAAGAAGATGAAAACAAAATCAAACACTGCTTCATAATTAGGTTTTCAATATGACAAAAACAACATCATTTTTAGTGGATAAAATGATGTCATTTTCATAGTTGAAACTATGGATTCTTTCCTTTAGTTGCGAAAATTATTTCTTAGCTAGAAACTTTTGTCTCCCAAAATATTTTCTAGCCAAAAGAAGATAATAAAAGATACATCTAAAGACATTTGACTACTAAAACATATTCATAGCCAATTGAAATTATAGGTTTTGTGACTTTTAGCTATGAAAAGTTTTTGATAGCTAAATTCATTTGGCTACAAAAACGTATTTGTAGCCAGCCAAAAGAACAAGAGTGAAATATTTTACTATGAATATATTTTTATAGCCAAATGTTTTTAATTGAAACTATATGATTTATGACTTTTAACTATGAAATCTATTTCGTAACTAAAATCATCTTACTACGAAAATATATTCGTAGACAAAAGAAGAATAATGAAAATATTTGTTTATGAATATATTTTTGTAGCCACATATTTTTAAATGAAATTACATATTCTGTGACTTTAGCTACAAAAATAATTTTGTAGCTAAAAGCTTTTAGCTACTAGAATATATATTTTCATAGCTAAATGTTTTTAATTGGAATTATAAGACCTGTGATTTTTAGTTACGAAATAAAAAGAATGAAAACATTACCAATATATTTTCGTTTCCAAAATCGTAGCCTGTTATAGTAAAAATGCTAATGCGCGAGTACTAAAAACGCTAATGCGCTAGTTTTTTGTTCTCTTTTATTCTTCTGTTCACTATAAAGTTCACGTTTTAGCTACAATTTTGAAAAAACGTAACTAAAAGTGTAACTTTTAATTATGATTTTCATGTCGTCACTAAAAGAAAAGTAATCAAAAGGCTATTTTATTGTAGCGTTTAGTTACAATTTTCAAAATCGGACCATTAGCTACAATTTTTAAATCGTAACAAAAAAAATGTAACCAAAAGGTTACTTTGTTGACTAAACTAAGATTTTCTTTGCATTAACAAAAAATGGAAGCTAGACAAGCTTAGGGCATCATGACACTTAGTAGATGATTAATATGGGGCCCATTTGTTAATCATGTGAGGATCTAGAGCGAGCACGATTAATTTATGACAAAGAAAGTAAGTTGGAAGGGGTCATTACTTATGATTAATGATAATGAAAAGGGTAAGGGTTAAAGACAAGACATTAGGATCAGAGAAAGTTGACGGTGTCCATTCTTTGGGTTATCTGGCTGCTGGGGGCAATGCAAGAAAACAAGCCAACAACCTCTTTGATATATTCTTGATCATGTTTTAGGCGACAGAGAGAGTACTCCAACATGAACCTTATAATCATTAGAAACATTCTAACTGTGTTGTTTTCTGCAATCATTTCTATATCATCTGTAGTAAGTAAAAAGAATGGGATCAATTTGTCTCCCTTATTCATCTCAGTTCAAGTCAAATCTCTAGCTATTATTCATCTCAGTTCCTGCAAGTTGTTATTTACGATTTTAAGCATTGCTTAGTCAATTCACTCTCTTAACCAAATAACGTTCATTTATAAGATGTAGACTATCACTATCAATTTAACGCCACATTTTCTATAACATACGTTCCATCATAGATTGATTGTATTTGACAATTTCTATGTTTTTCTGTGTATGAAGACACTACTGAAAATTGGAATTCTGCTCTTCTTAAAAGAGTGGCTCTTTTTATTTCCCTATACTACAGT
>JANZXP010000002.1:27640984-27665334 GCA_027576715.1 Erythroxylum flavicans
TTTGCAGTACTGAATTAGATACTTTGTTTGATTTGATCCTCCCGCATCCGCATGGCTAAGGGATCCCTACGAATGCGAACATCAGTTCCCATCATTATCCGAAATTCTCGATCGTTTTGGTGGCAGAACATCTCTATCAATTGTCTATTTTCATCTTCACCAGTCTCTTCAAAATGTCTCTGAATAGCTTCACGTGAAGTATCACTTTTCCATGCTTTCACCCATTCTGAGTAATATGCTATGGGACCTAAAAACAGAAGCTCAAGATCTTTCTTTTCCTTTGCATTCAAGCACACTTTTTTACTCTCCAGCAAAATATTCAATTTCACTTATCCAATAATTTTATGCATTTTTTGTGGATTCTCATCATAAACCTCTATACACCTGTCCTCAATATCAGAAATAGGGTTTAGGGTAGGAGATGGACAGAGAAAGAGAAGGATCTTCCAGAGAAGTTACAAAATACAAAATCACAACAGAAATTACCTTTCTTCCTTGAAGAGATGTTTTCTAGCTCTATAAAGAGAAGTTTCTGTCATTGTTGGATGTTCACCATAGAGCTTGATTTGCCCAGTTTCAGCCATTGCTTTGAGAAAAACCTTCAAAGAAGAAATAAGTAGTGAGAGAGATCTTCAACGAGAGACAGAGCAAAAAATATAGAAAAGAACAGGTTTAATGTTAATAAATCTGTTAGCATGTCAGACATGCTATACAGTCAATCTGTTCCTGATGTAAAATCATAATCCAACATCAAAGTTTTCAAGACTAAAATAAGGGAGATCATCCATCCAGAAACTATAAATCACATCATTTTCACCACAGAACCTATTTCTAATCTACTCAGTTGCAACATTCAAAGACCAGTTCACATTTTTATTACTCAGTCAATTGCTTATCAGATGGTATCGAGATCAACCTTTTTAAAGCAATTGACCTGAAGATAAGCACAAACAAAGGAAGAAAATAGCATGAAAAGGGATGTGCATTGAACAAAATATTTTTTTTTCAGTCTTGAGCAAGAGAAGTAAACATGAGAGAATAGCATGAAAAGGAATGAGTATTAGAAGCAATATATTTCTAAGTTCAAGAAATTTATTCCAAAATCAATAAAACAAATGTTAGGACTTTCACAGTGGCAATACCACAAGGGTGAAAGGCATATAGGAGCATTATCACTAAGGCATAAAATTATGTAAGAAATATCGACCAGAAGTATGCGCAATTATTAATCATGCACTTTAAGAAATAAACTGACCGTTTCAACATCAGGTTTTCGCCTTTGCCATCGGGACCATTCTTCTTTTTCAGGCTTTCTCCAATTCCACCATAATTCCTCATTTGTAAGTGTCCCTTCGATTGGCTTCTTCTTTTCAGGGTCAATAAAGGGATGAGGGCATCCAAGTTTCTTGTCTAATTCATATCCACTCTCTTCTTCTTTCTCAAACTCTGATTGATAAATTACATAGTCAGATGAGAAATCTTTAGATTCTTCTGTCAAGTCCTCTGCGATTTCAGTGGATACTGGATTTGTGGTAGCTTCAGGAGAATCAGGAGCAGCTGATGCTTTATACTTCTTCCTCCTACTTCCAGGTTTTTTTCCATATGATGGAGAACCTGACGAAACACCTGTAGGTTGGGGAGCATTGGCAGCCCTAACTCGATCAGCAGTGCCTTCTGGCCAGTATTCCTGTCCTGGGATACTAGCCCGAGCACCAGAGGCTGGTTCAAGTTGGCCAGATGTTGAGTCCAGATAACTATGGTAGGGAGGACGTTCAACAGATATATGTTGAGTATAGCATCTTTCTTCTCACATTTTATACTTGTGGATGATGGAGCCTTCCAGGGTTCATTAAAGCTGGATAGAAATTGCAATTTTCTAGCCGGAAATGAGCCAAGAAATGATGTCTGCATTGATTCAAAAAATTTTGCTTTATGTTAATATTGAAAGCTAAATGACACATGTGAAGAATGTCAAACGCATGAAAGCTAAATGACATGGTTTAGGACTCTTTCTGCATAAATCCTACGAATCAACCACGTAAAATGAGAAATGATGAGGCGAGAATCCAGAAAATGAACTGCTTACTACATATTTGCATATAACATTAGCATGCTCATGAAATAGATGACACTTGAAAATACTTGCAAGGTATATTTGTATCTTTTAACTCATTGATTCCATTTCCATTGTGTCATTTTGTCCTTTCAGTCATCAAGTACCTTTCTGGTAATGTGAGCATATATCTACTCTATACTTCCAAAAGCTGCTATTAACTCCAAGTGGAAAAATAGGATACACTCTGCTCTCAGACAAAAAAAGTCAATGGTATAAACTCTTCAAAGTATTATTAGACTTTAGTTGTAAATGCAACAAGACTGTCTAATGCATGAAACTTGCATACATATGATAGCATATGAAATAATTATATACATATATAAGATTGCAACTAGCATTTTCATATTCTGTTAGCTACTTGTTGCAATGGAGTCCGCTTTTCATGTCAAGCCCGGTTTTCATGTCAAGCCCTGAACTTCTTTTATAAGGATTCTAATTGATGAAAAGAAAATTGAACAATAGATATTCATCGTGTTCTCTTCATAATTGCACGAGATGAAACAATGTGTTGCCGGAAGTAGGGAAGGGGTGTTGGCGGAAAGACAGGCTACAAGGGAGCTGACTGACAGAAATTTAATTCATTTAACAGATTCTATGGCTTAACAGGCAAATAATAGGAAAAGGGAAACCATCATCTGAAGTTCAACACTGTGTCCCTAAAGATGAATAGCAAATCAAAAATTCAACTAACAGCAGTTACTTGTAAGCCACATCATAATAAAAGTACCATAGAAATGTACAAAGATGAAAAGATGAAGGCGGAAATTAAAACCTGGAAACAATTGAGGCCTGCCTTCCCAGAAACAAAGCTATCTCCAGAAACTGAAACCCTCAATCCTCTCTCTACCGCGCACAAACAACAAAGAGAAAGAAAAAAATCAATACTAGAGACAAAGGTATTTCACAAATCATAAAAGAGAGACGCAACTCAGAAAAGAAAGATGCCATTACGAAAACATAAAGAATTAGCACAACAGGAGATGACACACCTCCATAAAACCATGTAGTTGACAAAGATGCCATTGGTATTTAACAAGTTATATGGCCCATAAATCTCCAAACTTTATCTGGGTCTTTTCTTGTTCAATCTCAAGTAAAACCAATGACAATGTACGTACTTGCTAAAGAGGAAAATAAGCTCGTAAACGGAGCTGGCAAAGGAGTAAGAAACAAAGCTGAAGTTTCAAGGAAAGAAAGCACCGGTTTTGGGTGATCTGGATTTGGATAACAGGAAACAAGAGCAAGTACAGAGTTCTATGCTTCTCTATCTTTTAGCACTTCCAACTTCGGAGGCTTAAGCACAGAGAGATGTTACCACTCGCCAGGTGGGCGAGAGAAAGTGCAATTGGATATAGTTCGTTTTTATAGCTCTCCAGTCTCCACTTCTTAAACACTGGGAAGCATAGAAAATGGCGTGTAAGTTATTATTAAATCAATTGAATCAATTGATATCAATTGATTTAATAATAACTTACACGCCGTCGTCATGATCAATTGATTTAATAATAACTTACACGCCGTCGTCATGGCGGGCCGCGGGTCGAGACTTTACCGACAAGTCAATTAGTCCGTGATCGG
The DNA here is from genome assembly GCA_027576715.1 of Erythroxylum flavicans. Lineage (NCBI taxonomy): Eukaryota > Viridiplantae > Streptophyta > Magnoliopsida > Malpighiales > Erythroxylaceae > Erythroxylum > Erythroxylum flavicans. The sequence goes on from JANZXP010000002.1 coordinate 27,644,679, forward strand.
CTCGTGGCCTGCTAAGCTACGGACAGGACAGGGTGCTCGGCCCATATATACATTTTTTAAATAAAGAAGTATATAAAACGATGTCGTTTTGGACAAAACGACGACAATTCGCACAAGTCGATTTTAGTCAACCCATGACTCGGCTCGAGCAAATCATGGTCGCCCGTGACCTGTCCGTAACCCGACTAACCAAGACCAAAAATCAGGCCGGACCAGGGTGAGATTGTCATCCCTACTCATAATGATAATCTAATATCATGTGAATCGTCACTGTACAAGCCGAAGAAGTAAAAAAATCATTCACACTTCAAACAATTGAATGGACAAAAATAAAGAAGAGACTCACATTCATAAGTTAGCGATGGTTCATGTCTAATAGTCAATTAGTTGATTGTAATTTAGTGATATAATTATTTACAGCATTCTTAATTTTATAAATATTTACATATATGATAAAGTTCATGAGATAAATATACATTACAAATAAAATTATAATAAAATTATAATTATAAAATTTATATTGTATTTATGCATTATCTCTGTACATAGTCATTGCTTTCTTAAGATAGGACATAAAATAGAGCGTAAAAGGACTAGCTTATGTTATGTTTTTTTATAGTCAATCTCATAAACTAAAGTACAAAAATATTTGCACAAATGTGTGAGTATTTGTTAGAGAACGAGTTCACTGAAGTGACTCATGTGAAAAATCCATTTGAAATATTACTTGTATATCTTTAAAAATTCTTATTATGATGATTGTATAAGTGCTCTTTTGAATTGAGATCAAAATTATCTCATATAGGGATTACTATATTTTGATATTACTTATGACCTATTATAGTGAAACGTAGTTTAATCGATATTCATTGGATATAGTATGAATCATATGAAGGTAGTTGAGCGATCAATACATAATTCATCACCCTAAAGTGATTAGGGATAATATTTCATTGTTCTCAATCAATATTAATTTGGGAACTCCTTGGCTAAGATGGATAGACACTTTGAAAATAGTTTTCAAATATCATTAATTGAATCAATTACTAATGGTGAAGAATTAACATAACTAGACTCAAATCAAATAGACATTAATCCTATATTATATGTTTAATCAAAAGATTGTATGATAAAAAGATAGAATCATACGAAAAATCATGCATGAAAAGATTAGTCAAAATTATTATTGACATTTTCAAATATTTGGGTAATTATGATGCATTGCTAGACGTTAATCTTGATCTATGAATATAAATTATATAATTATAAAACTAAAAATAAATTAATTTATTTTAATTTATCTAATTCTAAATATAATTTAGGGTTATAATTTATATTTGTTGCCAACATAGTTGAAAACCTAATGGGTCACACACAAACACGGGTTAAAGAGAGAAAAGTATTCTAATCAAATTGGACTTGATTATAAAGTTTAAGAAACGTCATGATTAAATATAATATATTTAATTAATAATGACCAATATAAGATATTAGGTCTTATTTGGACATAATTGGTATTAAATTAGGATTAAATATAATTAGAATTTAATTTTAATTAAATTATTAAAATATCCAAAACATATTATAGATAGAGTTAAGTTCTAAAGGAGCTAGCACTCTTTGCCTAACTCTCTTTATAATAGTTGCAGAGTTCTTTCAACATGTTATGTGAATACTATTAGACATCAGACACTTGTATGGCTACGGTAGTTGAAATAAATCGATATTAGAAACAGTTTGAGAGATAAGACAAGAGAAAGAATCAAGATTTAGAATAAGGTATGAATTAAGATATATACTTTGTCATGATTTATATGTTAATCATTTTGTAGAATTTAAGTGATCTTGGCTTTTTCAGGAATTCAAAGCGAATAAGTTTTGTAACCATTCCAATGTGTGTGGGATTAGATCCAACCCTAATTTCCCATTAGTGATATCAGAGCTAACTTTTAATTCTACAATTTGATTAAATTCACTTGATTATTATTGACATCATAAAATTAAGGTTTAAAACTATCAATTAGTTTTAATTTTTTGAAAATTAAAACTGATCACTTTGTTTTGAGTTTTTTGAAAACCATTCCTCCAATGCTTTAAAAAATTAAAATTAATTACTTTGTTTTGAATTTTTTGAAAACCATGTCTTATATGTTTTTGTTTAAGCTTTCCTGAAACACATTGAGTTTTTATCTTAACTCTTGTGTGTTTATTTTTGCCTTTGATAATTTTTTGCGTTCTCAATAATCTTACAAGAGAGTAGGAGTTAAACACTGCGAGGATTGTGAGATGTTCGAGAACAAAGTTAGTTAGTCGATGATCGCGAGGAAAAGTTGAATCTTACTTAAACAAACCTAAGTGACATTTTCATGCAAAGGAGTAGGCGTGACTTTAGTATAAATTTTGTAACACACCACCTCCATAGAGCATTTGCCCGAATGTATCGACGATTATTCGAGAACATACTCTACGAGGATCAGACATCAAACACATCTTAAACAACCAATAATTCATTTTGGTCCATTTCATTTACAAACATGTTCAGTCATAAATGTCATTACATTTCAAAATTCAAATGCATTGTACAACAGTTAAGAAATACAATTCGGATACAATATCACTAAAGACATTTGTAAGTACAATTGATCCTGACTACTAGCTCATGTCCAAATGCAGTAGCTACTTTAACTAGATTAGCTAAATCTCTTCTGAACTTGAAAGACAACGTTGCAATTTTGATGAATTTTGCGAACTCAGTGAGTAAGTCATCCTTGATGTGCTCACTCATATCAAAACGCAAAGACAATTTATAATTCAATTCATAAACAAATCATATTATCAAATATTGAATTATCACTTCACATTTCCTCATGCTTCAACAAATACAATTTGTGTACAATATTTCGCATTTCTATTTCAGAACAGTCCAAACAATTGATTTCAATCATTCATTTAATACATATCAAATTATAAATGTGAATGCACATGTGACTCCACTTTTATTGTTACTTGTTGTGACCGAGTGCTTTTTTACTATCCCGTATCTGTTGTGGATACCGGGCTCGTTAACAACTATCCAGCACCCATTGTGGATACCAGGCTCATTAAATATTGAGCATGTGGCTCTTTATGCACATTTTTTAGCTTAAAGATCTTTTTCTCTGGTCACTCTAGTCACAACTCCTTTATCTGATCATACATATCAATGTTATAAAATGCATCATTTCTTATTATATGCAATGAATCACTTTCATTCATTACACATAATCATTAGATCTAAATCCGGCATTAAACACTTTGTTGAATTCACATATTTTTCTCGATTCACATGCAATTAGAAACACTCTCAATTATCAAACTCCTCGGACCATAAATGTTCAGAATTATCTCAATCACATCAATAACAGTTCAATAGCTGAAATTTAAACAGAACAAATTAATCATAGTAAGTAAACATCTAGGTTGACTCACAGTATGTTCCAGCTAAGTTATTACCTTGATGATTCGGCAATTATCTGGATGCTGACGTTCAATCTTATGTATCTAACTTCATGCAATACACACACATTTCACACATCATTAAGTTGTAAATCATATGATCAATCATCCACATGTATATATATATATAACATGTTTCAATGCATGCTCAATTGACTTTTCTCGGGTATGTATCCTTATTCACAATTCTTGACTGAACTTATAAGCTTTTAGATCATTCACTTTATAGCTTGTATACTTCCATTTTACAATTAGGCTTATACCTTAAGTAAACTTGATTATTCTAATATCATCGATCATACATTTATCAATCCTTTTCTAGCATTAACTAATCACACAATATCTCAATTCCCATTCACTCATGCCTAATGCATCATTCATATCCTTTGGGTCACATTTATATTCATAAAAACACTTTCATTTCTTTAACACTTATAAATTCCAGATTTTTGATACATTGATATTAAACAATCATTTCCTAAGTTATAACATCAATTAACAACCTAAACATATAAAACACTTTAATCAACTAATCTAACATCAAACTAGGTCCATTTTAGGCCAATGTTACAAATAATGTACTGGACTTGGTACTGGATTAGGTTCTGGTACGATACTGTACCAATATCGGTCAACATCGGATACCGTTTCGGGTAATTTTTAAATTTATGAAATAGTCCCTACATTGTTATAAAAATTACAAAATAGTCCATTGTCATATTGAACAATTCTACTGTATATTTTAACCCTGTCTCAAAAATCAAAAAGATAAATAATAATCACAATTAATATGAAATAATGATAATTTTAAGATATTTCACATATAAATAATAACTACAATTTATATGAAAAAAAGACAATCATTATCATACAAATATAAAATTAAGAACAATATAAAGTATTTAAAATATTACAATTTCAATTTTCATTATATTATAAATAATAATTACATCAAAATATCCAATAAAAGAATAATAATTATCCTTAACTCTCAAATTATTATAATTAAAAATAAGAGTTCATGACGGGATATCGAGTACCGTTTCGGACAATTTTTTAAATTTATAAAATAGTCCTTGATTTTTTAAAACATTGCAAAATAGTCCCTAAATTTTTTTAAAATTTCTTCAATATATTAGAGAAAAGAATTTTTTATTTTATAACTTATTCCAAATTTTTTTTGATTTATATGATAAAGCTTATACATGTTCATTTTTATTTTTGATCTTGATTTTTTATAAATAAATTAAGTGAATTTATATGTGTACAAAAAAATTTTGAGAAAAAAGTTTTAATTTAGGTGCAAATTATATCATTTGTATAATAATATACAAAATAATATTTGATAATTGAATTATTTAATAAATTACTAGTTAAGCACTAAATGAGAAATGAATTGGCTGAATGAGTTTTCAATATATTTATAATATTTTTGCCCTTAAATAAACTCTATTTTTGTTGTCAATAGAATTTCATTTCTAACATTATTACTTACTAAATTTTGATTTATTTTCTTTTTTGTTCATTTAAAATTTAAAAATGCAAAAGGCTTTATTAACCTTATTATACAAAAGCATAATTTTAGGATAAACTAGATTTTAAATTCAAATTTTTGTCTAATTTTATAATATTAACTAGAATTATCAAAAATATTCGTAATCCTATTGACATGAATTACTATATAAATATAAATGGGCTCATTTACAATTTTACACTACATTTACATAATTAAAATAATTAAATAAATAAGTGAACGAATGCTTTTAGAATGAGAGGACATTGCTTTAGCTTTTGTTCTCTCTCTTCCCTTCTACTGACTTTCTTCTATTCACCTTCTTTTCTGGTGTTTTTTTGGTTGTGCTTTTGTGTCTTACCTTTCATTCTTTTGGGTCAAGGTTAGTTACAAAGAAAAAATTTGATTTTGGGTATGAAGTTCAGGCTTATAGCAACAGGAATTAGTGGTGGTTATGGAGGCTTGTGTGATTGGCTTAGGCGTTGGCCATATGAGGAAGAGATGCTCGCGGAGTAGCGGCCAGTGACAACAACACATGAGGCAGTGAGGGAGAGCCAGTGGTGACTGGGAGATAAAGAGAGAGAGAGAGAAACAAAAAATGTGAGAGTAAGAGAGATGGGTTACAAGGGAGGTAATTTTTTTTCAAAAAAGTCCTATTTTTTAAATTTCCAATACCTGTCGATATTTGGCCGGTACCACCGAAAATCACCAATATCGACCGGTACCAGCTTGGTTTCGTACCATTTTTTGGCCAGTACGGTATGAAAATCTTAACACTGCTCATAACTTGCTAGTCTCCATAAATAGAAACCATTTGCATAAAATCAATTTAAAGAACACTCACATGTTATCAATTCTTTTGCAAAGAATTTAGTCATAAAAAACAATTAAAATACACTCACTACTTGCTAGTTTCCTTTTCACCACTTTGAAACCCTTCAATTATCTTCATTTTTCGATCTGAAAACCTAATATGAATACATTCAACTCCTTAATACATTTTTCAATCAAATATACCACAAATCATATGAATTTCGTTACTTTCCATATACACTCCATATACTAATTTTTCTCCAAATAATAACATAAAACTTCATTTAATAATTCCAATACCACAAATACTCTTCATAACTATCCTTAATCACATTCACATGGTCATTACATCATAACCATGATTTATGATACGAGTAAAGTGTATATGTCAAATTCTTGTCAAAGTACAAACAATTATTAAAAAGCTTATATGCCAATTTAAACAAAGAATCTTTTTCTCCTTAGGTACATAAAATAAGGCTTTCTCCACCTAAATATTTATACTAAGTTAATATGCTCAAATTTCATTAATATGAAAGTAAGTAGTTGTAACACCCCCTATACGAAACCTACAACTACTCACATTTATGGCAACTAAATTCCTGTACAAATAGTCATAACATACATTTCTAGTCATTTATATGGACTGTCATCAATGATTTGCTTATTCAATGCTGTACATATACATATTACAAAATTTCATATCATTTAAGAGTAGTATTACATATTTACATTTACATGGTAATCCAAAAAAAAATTACATATATCTTAAATTCTTAGCTATAAACTGTTACATATACAGTCATCTTTAACCAAAAAGATACAATCTAAAAGTACATTTACTACTAACGGTGGACCTTGATCCCTACAGATGATCCCTGTACCTCACTTCTATTACTTGGACCTACATCCATCAAGCACACGCATTCATAAATATCACAAAATTTATAAATAGTGATGTCATAAATAATCAAGGTACATAGTGCAAATATGCTTCAATGTATTATTTATATACCGTAAATTCACATTTATAAGTCAAATATTGATATTTAACCCTCATTAACAAATTATCAATACAATTATAAATCATTAATACAATGAGTACAAATGCTCATCAACACCAATTATTCATGTTGTCATGTTGTATTTCTTGTATATAACTATTTAATTTACTTTCTATGCTAGGCCTACACATTCCTGTGGGTGTAGATAACGGAAACTGTAGATATCCAAAAGTATCGAACTGTAGATACCTGAAAGTATCAAACTATAAATACCTGAAGGCATAAAATTGTAGACACACTATAGTCTCAAAATGAAGACACCACTGGTGTCAAATTGTAGTAGCTGCACTGTAACCTTATAGACATGCCTATCTATCCACCACTAAGACAATAAAGCAGGCAATTTCGTAATTCATATATTAACAAATCATATGATATTCATTTGAAATTATAAAATATGTATTTGAGTTCATACATGCAAGTCATAACTTAGCACCATTAGAAGGGTGTCAAAATCACACCTGTATAATCATACTATACACATATAAGCAATAAATATGCACATAAATCATCTATATACATGTAAACTTCCTTTAGCATACATTTTTATCAATCTTAAATTTCAATGTTTAATCACCCAATTCACGTATGGTGAGTCATATTTCATTTATTTCTAAGTGTTTGCAAAGTTTCATAAATATCTGAAAAGTTTTATATATGATTTGGTAAAAATCAGAAACGAAAACAAACTCAAAATAGTGCAATTTTCTTCCCATCGTATCCCTTGCCTAGAATTCCTAGCTCCACTTGTTTCAAAATTTTCATATAGCAAATATTCAAATCAGGTTTTAAGGTTTTCTAGACATTTATTTTCCTACGTCTCTAGTTTCCATATCGTAAAAAATCAGGCCATTTGGACTTCTAAATTATGAAAGATGCTCTAAACATCACAAGTTACTCCAATAAAGAGGTAGCATCAGGTCATCATTTTCAATCTCAAGTTCTAATGTCATTAAACCATAATTAGGTCAGGATCTCTTCTAGAGATTTTATATGTCTTAAGTTTTATCTCCAATTGAAATCACCCAATTTACAGGTTTGTAGGTCGAGTTATGGCTAAAAAAATGGAGCTGGTGTAAAGAGACCTAAGACAAAATTCCCCTACACGTTACTCTCTTGTCATATTTAACCAATTCCATACAAAGTAACACCAAGACACCATTCCAATAACCATTCCATATCCAAACGAATCTTTGTATCCATTCAAGCATACACAAACAGAAAATAAATTGAATGTAGTCCCAAACCTTAAAACTGGCTAACTAGCTCTTCTAACACTTTTCATTCTCTTCTCTTTTAGCTTTGCTTGATTCACCAACTATAAACACCACAAGTACATATCTCAATCTGAATTCTAACCTTATAATTCTAGCTCTTCATGAGAAAAGTAAGAAAAGATAAAGATGAAGAGAAAAACGACTAACTTTTACCTTGATAACTTCACCTAAATGCACGTCCCTCTCTCCTCTCTTATATGACCATTTCATGACACTTATTCTTGAATCCTATTTGACACACATGCTTTAATCCTATTGGTCACACATGCTTTAATCCTATTGGTCCATGTGTGGACTTATGAAAATTGCACATTTTGGTCCTTCTTCCTTTAATTCCTATATTGACATATAATCTCATCAATTAATTTCATTCTCATCCATATTTCACGTTAAGTACGTATGTCCATGCTGAAATGAACAAATTACCAATTTACCCATGTCTTTTACATTAAGTACCATTATGTCCCCTACTATGCTTAGGTGCACTTAATTCTTTATGTTCACTGCTTAATACACCCTAGACATACTATAATACTTCTAGGGTATATGTTGGGGCCTTATGGTAGTTACCTCCTTTTATGTACCACTAATGATTATCTTATTTTCTTTCTCATTTGGTTCAGCAGTTGGTCTTTTGATATCCGTTAATTTACTTGGTTCATGTGAGTACTCTTCATGATTATCCATTTGAAACCAATTTTTGGAGATGCCATGGTGTTCCTCATTGATACCATATACCAATGTAGATGATGTCAATTATTGATATCTATTTGATGTCACATGATATTGGCCTACAAGATAAATAAATCATTAAGTTTCTAAATGATATTGGGTCCTTAAGGCTTAGCTCTTTCGATGTATTGTGAATAGGAGGTGCATTTTAGATATATATACTATCTAATATATGCTATGCTCTATTTATGACATTATGACTTGTGGTGTTTTGGAGCAAATGTCATATTTCTTTGTTTTTCATAAGGCCTAGAATGATAATGAAACTATTTCATCTCATTTTAATGATAAATAGGCATATATGAATGATAATAATGTTGCAATATCTTTCAATATGGTCTCGTATAAAAATTGCACCTCTTTTTACCTTATAAATCATGTTTACTAGGTCTAGGTTACGAATCATACACAAATAACAAAATTTTGTTTTAGCTTAGGACCTATAATATGATGCATGAACATTGAAGTTTTCATTTCTAAAATTAATTGTTGTATGCTCATGTGATGACTCAGGTAATGGCTCATCATTATGTATATGCTTGCCCGTCAGAAAATTTTCTTGGCATTGAGTGGTGTACTTCCATAAGTGTACCTAAACCTATGCTATCTTCATTTCCTAAATTGAACTTAGACAATGATTCCTTGAGGACATCAATCTGCTTCTTTAATGTCATATTCTCATGAAATAAATGATCTACTTTACTATTAGCAATAACCATACTCTTAGAATTTACCATGTATAACATTTTTATTTCTTATTCTCAGTTATATAGGTCTAAGAGTTGGATGATATTTTCTTTATTTTTATGCTTATAATCTCTAGGCATTCAATTAACTCATCGTATAAATGCCCAACACCAAAATCATTATTATCATCATAAAAATTTAAGTAATAGGGTTCCTCACCATTATTGGCCTTTAAGCATATACTTGCCAAAGTTTTAGATTCTTTAAAATTTGAACTAGTATTGTCCCATATGGCCTTAAGTTTCTTCTTCTTCTTCTTCTTATTCAGTTATTTTTCTATCTTTTTCTTTAAAAAACTTCTTAAATTTCTTTATGATAAGCTTTATAAAATCATCATCATTCTTACTTATGGAAGTCTCCTTATAATAAATCGTCTTATCCTTGGAGACTTTAATAATACACTTTTTCTTATTAGATCTACTTGATCTTTATGCAACTTATTAATTTGTATCTCATAAGTGATGAATGATTCAATTAACTCTTCCAATGGAAAATTACTCAAATATTTTGCTTTTTGTATAACCATCATGTTTTCCTCCTAAGCCTTTCGTAAAAACCTAATAATTTTCTCATTAATTCAAGATTAGTATAATTCTTACTAAGACATTAAAGAGCGTTAATGATATAAATGAATTGAGTATATATATTAGACATGAACTCATTTTTCTCTTTATGAAATAACTCTTATTTATGCATTAGTAAGTTCACTTTGCTCTCTTTTTGCCTTATAGCCCATGTATTCTAAGTTTAGGTTATGAATTATACATAAATATAGGGAATTTCTTTTTGACTTAGGACTTAGAATATGATGCATGAACATTGAAGTTTTCATGTCTAAAATTGAATGGTATATGCTTGTGTGATGATTTAGGAAATGACTCATGATTATGCATAAACTTTTCTTTACAAAAATTATCTTCAAATGAGGCAACACACTTCCATAAGTGTACCTAATCTCACATATACCATTTAAACTCTTTTGGACTCTAAACATGTTATTTTCATGCAACGAATCATCTACTTTATCACTAGCAATAACAATACTTATAAAATTACCATATCATACACATTATATTTCAATTTCTTATTGTCAATTATGAATGCATCTAAGAGTTTTAAATTCTTTTATACTAGGAAGATATTTTTTTCATTTACATGCTCATAATCTATAGGCATTCAACTAACTCGTCATATGAAAGCTCAACATTATAACCATCATTACCATCTTATAAATTTGAACAAAAGGGTTCCTCATCATTATTTGTCTTTAAGAACATACTTTTTACCATATTTTTGAATTATTTATCCTTTAAACTAGTAGTGTTCTATGTGGTTTTAAGTACTTTCTTCTTTTTCTTACTCATTTATTTATCCATCTTCTTCCTTAAGAACTTTTTGAATTTCTTTATGATGCGCTTATATAATCCTCATTATTCTCATTTATGGATCACTGTCAATGTTCTCATCCTTGGAGACCTAAAATTGCACCTCTTTTTATTAAAGCCAATTAATCTTCATGGAGTTTATTCATTCACATTTCATAAGTGATAAGTGATCCAATTAGCTCTTTCAATGGCAAGCAAATATTTTACTTTTAGTATGGTCATCACCTTTCCTTTTAAGCTTTTAGTAAAGAACTAATCGATCAATTCAAGATTATTATAATTCTTACCAATGTAAGATTAATAATAAAAAAATGAGTATACGTATTAGAAATGGACTTTTTCAATATGAAATTGTTCATATTGATGTAGTTCACTTTGTTGTCTTTCACTTGACTAGTGCACTTAAAATGTTAAATGTGATTTTAAGTGTGTGTCATATCTTATTGGTGGTTTAACATAAAGACACCCTATGGAGTTCAACCAAAAGAAAAAATGAAATATGAACTGCTTTACTATTTAATACATTGTGTCTCTTATTATTAGTTCTCCATTCATTTCTATTTTTTGATACCTTAGTCTTCGCTTTATCTACAACTATGATTCTCATTGGGACATAAAGACCATTATCTATAATTCTCCAAAGATCAACCCTTCATCTAAAAGGAAGTATTTCTTCTTTGTTTTCAATATATATATTTTTTTCACCTTTAAAAAAAGGGATCTACCTATACATTGACTATCTTATCTAAGGAGTGATGAAAAATGTGTCTACTTAAATTTTTTAAAGAAATTTATAGGCAATGAATGATACCTTCTATAATACTAATTGACGTTTTTTAGATAGCATGGAAGAAAAAAGATGAATTGTTTGTTTACTATTTAATAACTAATATAAGAATTATATATTCTAATAAATGATTATGTCAATTTGATATATGAAAAATCACAAAGCAATCGTAATAATAACCTTAAAAAGTAGGAAAAAAGAGATGAAACTTATTTACAGTGGCACCCTTAACCTATATCTATTGCCTAAGCTTTACTCGAGAATTACATTCTCTCTCTTCCTTTAATAGGTTAGAGGAATCTTTCATATAAAATATTCTTTTTCATTGGTGAAGAGGAATCCTTATAAACGTCTTACCTTATCATGGTTGTAGAGGAACCCTTTACAACTCATCACGAAAAGCTATTACAATGTGTATCCTAAGTAATTCTTCCTAATTACTACACTAACATAATCATGTATAACTTAAAATCTTCCTTTCTTACTTACTCTAATGAACTAGGGTTTTAAATGATTTATGCAATGAATACTTGCACTTAAAGGTGCTTTATAGTCTATCAAGATTTTTAGTAATTCTCTAGTATGCCAAAGTTTCTTCTTAAGACTTAACTATGGTCGATTTATACTTAACTCTAACTCAAATAGTTATTAGACATACTAATTAATTATTATAATAACTAGTTTTTAGGTATATTAGATTATTCGATCAACTACTATCCACTAACTGGCTCTTAGTTAGTTGGGGTATCAACCAACTGGACTCCTAACACCCATTATGTGACTTTTTTAAATAGCCCAATTGGCTAGCCAATCTAAAGCCTTAAACTAATTGATGATGTAACTGATTTGTCATTATTAAACTACGATTATAACCTCACTTAATCCAACAAAAATAAAGCAATTATATATCTTATTGTAATGCTTTATATGGATCCTACTTATTTATTTTTGTTGTCCTTTTATAGTATGTAGGAATACAGCAACCTAAATATCATTAAAATGTATAAAATATTTAGAAAGAGGCACCTAAGTCATATACATAAAGGCCAAAGGTATATTTTGTACCTTAATAATTGTATTAAAATTTAAGTTAGACCTTAAAGTTTGACGATATATATGAAAAAGGTTTTTAGACTTTAAGTTTGACAATATATAAAAAAAATTTGAAAAACGTAGAAAATGACTCTCATATTGATGGAATTAATTATAGTTTCACCATTGTTCCTAAGTTGGCAAATATTCATTTTATCAAAGAGTCCACACTAGCCATGTATTCGCTTGACATGAACCCATAAAAACTAAAACTGTAATTCGTTATGCTTTAGTCACAAGAACACTAAAGCAAGGTATTTTCCAAACAACAGCTTTTTAGAAGCAACGTCAGGTATGAATCCGAGCTTCATGTGGCAAAGTATTATCAAATCGCAAGATGTTATTAGGGAAGGAAGCTTGATTCGAGTTGGTAATGAAGAGTCAATTTCAGTCTTTCAAGACCCCTGGGTTCCAATGTTATCAACTTTTTGAGTAATTTTGGAAAATAATACAGGAAGAGATTCAGTCTTAGTGGCTGAATTAAGAGATGAAGGTGGGATGCAGTGGAATGTTGAAAAATTGAATTTGTTATTTTCAGAGGAAGAGGTGGAGGCAATTCTGAAAATACCATGTTTGAGGAGTGTATTGAATGATTCTTGGGTTTGGGTGAATGATAAATGGGGTGAGTACACAGTTAAAAGTGGCTATAGGATGATTGTAGATAATTTCCCTACTAATGAAGACCTGACCGCATTACAGTGAAAGTGGATTTGGAAGGTTGATATTCCAAAAATGGTGTTAAACTTTGTTTGGAGATGCTGTCAGGGTTTTTTGCCGGTAAGGGAGAGATTAAGATACAGACGAGTAGAGGTGGAGGTAATGTGTCCGGTTTGCAGTCAGGATGTTGAAACCATATCTAACATTCTATTTGAATGTCTTTTTGCTCATGAGGCTTGGCAGTGGAGTAGGCTACCTGTTCATGTTAATATGAACTTAGTGCATGGGTGGCTTACTTTTATTATGGCAAATTGGAGTAAGGAGCAGTAGGAATTGGGTATGGTAATGATGTGGGAAATCTGGAATTTCAAGAACAATTTGGTGTGGAATGAGAAGAGGGGACTACCTGATGCTGTTCAAATGGTGGCACGAAGACTCTTGGAAGATTGGAAAGTTGCAGGGGTAGCAAAACAAACTGGTATGGTTGTCTCTTCTAGTTCGATTTGTTCTAAATGGGTAAGACCAGCTGCAAATCAAGTTAAATTAAATGTGGATGCAAGCTTCCAACATGGTAATGGCAGAATAGGAGCTGGTTGGGTGCTGCGAGATCACGATGGAAGTTGCTTAGGGGGTGGGTATGGTAGTTTTGGAGTGACAAGCTCACCACTAATGGCCGAAGCGGTAGGCATGAGGGAGGCTCTTAGCTGGCTGAAGGGTACGATGGAAGATCGACATATTATAGTGGAGTCAGATTGTTTGGAGCTAGTAAGTGCAATTAAAGGAAAGCAAAATGATGGTTTATATCTTGGAGGTATTACTTCCGATATTAAATGCTTATTGAATCAATTTAGATCAATAGCTATAGTTTTTGTTAAGAGGTCAGCGAATCAGGTAGCTCATGAGTTGGCTAAAGCTTCTGATTATGTTTCTGACTTGTTGATATAGGATACTGAGGTCCCTAATTGTATTTCTGATGTAATGGGGTCTGATTTAGTTTAATAAAATTCCCATTACCTTTTCAAAAAAATTATAAATTCCTAAATCATGAAGACAATGTGTTATGATTATCTTTCCCTCTCTCGACTAGTTTCCCTGTGTCATGACTCTCCCTTTCTCTCTTTTCTCTTTTTCGCTATTATTGTGGAACTGTAATTAGACTCTTTTTTTTGCTTACAAAGGAAGTAAAAATAGACACTATCTTAATGTTCGGCGATAGAAAGCTCCTTGTAAATTTCAATGAATAAGATCTAAAATAGCGCTCGGAGGCTCCTGGAGGATATGTAGGTCTAGGCTTGAGAATACTGCTATCGCGGCCAATCGATCTGCACATTGGTTTCCTTCGAGATAGATATGCTGAAATGTCATCTCCCAATCACGGTATATCAACGTTCGATACCTGCAACCAAAAGATTAGTCTGAGACATGACTAAATTCTTATACTCAATTGTGATATGATCTATCATTTAAAAGTCGAGTAAATGCTTATTTTTATCTTCTTTGACAAAGACTTGGACAAAAAGTATTATAAGACAATTTTGATCTAACATTGTCAATTTCATAAACCACCTTGATATGCATCAATTATATTGATTTAATTTCAACATATCAATATGAAAAAAAGAGAATACGACTGAGTTTCTTACCACCTACCCCATCTAATGTGTCTAAAAAGAAGAGTGAACTAAAAACAATACAATAAATAAAAATAAAATGAGATTCTATTATAATATTGGAAGAGTGTCAAACAACGAAGGATGAACGGTTGAGCACACATTAATATTCTATAGTAATATTGCCAAGAAGAAGAGTGCATATCAGCACTCATTATTGGATGGAACATGAGAATATTAGCCACAAACATAAGTGACTAACGTAAAAACCTTAATAAAAATTTTACTAACTTGGTAAATATGACAGAACTCTAACGATTTCATTAATTTGAAGTTTATTTTATACATCTTTTAAAATGTTATGACATTTTGTTTGCATAAACAAACGTTATAGTCCAATTTAAATTTTGGTATAAACGTTAGGAGGCAAAATGTGCCTTCGACCTATACAAAAAACCTAACTTATACATAGAATTCTAATCTTATAAATAAACTTTGACATGAAATTTTATAAATAGTTACTAGTGTTCATATAATAGAATAATATTGTAAGTCTAAATGTGTCATGTATTTTATTTCAAAATAAATATTCAAACTATTTAAAGAGTATAAAATATTAGAAACAATATGGTCTTATGTTCATGAGTTATACTCGTATTTCACTTCAATTTTAGATAGTAATACTCCTATTTTGTATTAATCACTAGGCAAGTTTCAGTTAATTAATAGGTTCATAGACATAAAATTTAAAAGGAAAGGTCACTAAACCTGGGACTGGGAACTTAAAATCCTCTCTTTCACTAAGATTACTTTTCACGTTGGTTAGAAAAATAGGAGACGAGCTTTTAACGGAACAACAGAGGAGGTTTGCAGAACTACATGTCAATGTTGGTCTTTAATCCCTTTAAAATCATGATACGTTTATATAAAATCATCAAGAATTAAATAAAAGTGGAAACATACCTGAATTCATTGTGAAATCTGCATTGGAGTCTTACGATTTTGTCTTCCAAATTAGAACGTAGCTTTTTCTTCAGAGTTTTCCCTAACTTTCTGTTTTTTCTCTAATGATGGGATACCAGAAAAGAAGAATGCGCACGTTTAATTTAGGGACTGTAACCCCTTTTATTAGGATAAAACCCTAATCTAATTTGTAGTTTGGCCTATCATAAAACTAGAAATTATAAACCGGTCTCTACACATATAAAGCCCACACTTCAAATAGATATAAAAAGCCCAAAATACGATAACCATATTAGACCAGTTTAATTAATTGGGCTTAACTTTATATGATAGCCTTTATACACAATTATACACATATAAGCCTACGTGTTTGATTAAAAAATCCTTACAATCTCCCACTTGGGCTATATGTGTTATCTTCAAATTGTGTATTAACCTTATGAGTGCTCAAAATTTTGCTATCATTACTGTATACATCCCCAGATAATCCGGTCCATCAATCATACCAACATAGGATCAAAGCATCTTTCGCTACAATTAACGTAACTAGACCCATCAATGGTCACATATGCTGATATAATCAAATGACATAGATTAAGTGTGAATGTATAGCATGAAAATTATTAGCAACGTGATCTTCACATGCTTATTTCCAACTGGTCCAATCTTATGCTTTAATGAGATCAATTTTAAATAAGTTTATAGACAAAATAAACCAAATATCTTAAAGCTGAAAATAACCTCAAACAAATTAACCAAAAACTGTATCCAAAATGACAGTGAAAAATGTCTAATCTGAAAGCATCTACAATATAAACTCCCATTGAAACTACATATACTGAAAAGATGCAACACCCATCTGAGTAGTGTGCTCATGAAAGACCTTAGGTGGCACTCCTTTAGTAAACGGATCTGCAATCATAGAGTTTGATCCAATGTGCTGTATAGACAACTGTCCACTCTGAACTCTCTCTTTAACAATTAGGAACTTGATGTCGATGTGCTTCGACTTTGTCGAGCTCCTATTGTTATTGGAATATAGAGCTGCCGAGTTATTATCACAAAATAATTTAAGTGGTCTTTCAATAGAGTCCACAATGCATAGCCCCGTGATAAAGTTTTGCAGCCATATCCTATGGTTGGATGTCTCATAACACGCTATAAACTCCGCTGTCATGGTGGAAGAAGTTATAAGTGTCTGGTTAGTACTCTTCTAGGAAATAGCTCCTCCAGCAAGTAGGTAGATATAGCCCGAAGTGTATCTCTTACTATCTTGACATCCAGCAAAATCGAAATTAGAATAACCAATGATCTTTAGCTTATCCGATTTTCCGTATGTGAGCATATAATCTTTCGTTCTCTGCAAGTACCACATAACCCATTTGACTGCTTTCTAATGATCCAATCCAGGGTTACATAAATATCTCCCTAGCATTTCAACAATGTATGCAATATCCGGACGCGTACAAACTTGAGCATACATTAGACTTCCAACACCCGAAGCATAAGGAATCTTCTGCATTTCCTTAGCTTCAAAGTCATTCTTGGGGTATTGACTTAAACTGAACTTATCTCCTTTAGACACAAGGGTATCACCTAGTTTACAATCTTGCATGCCAAACCTTTTAAGTACCTTTTCGACATAGCTCTTTTATGATAATCCAAGAATACCTCGAGAGCATTCCCGATGTATCTGAATCCTTAAAACAAAATAGGAGTCACCAAGATCTTTCATTTCAAATTTCTTTAACAGAAATCTCTTAGTTTCGTGCAATAAGCTTATATCATTAGTGGCAAGCAATATGTCATCGACATATAAAACCAAAAAAATGTATTTACTCCCATTGAACTTATGGTATATACAATCATCAGTCAAGTTCATCTTAAAACTGAACGAGATGACA
The DNA here is from genome assembly GCA_027576715.1 of Erythroxylum flavicans. Lineage (NCBI taxonomy): Eukaryota > Viridiplantae > Streptophyta > Magnoliopsida > Malpighiales > Erythroxylaceae > Erythroxylum > Erythroxylum flavicans. Next base: position 27,662,718 of record JANZXP010000002.1, read on the forward strand.
ACTTGGTGAAATTTGTAATACCATTGACGAGATGCCTGCTTAAGTCCATAGATGGATTTCTTTAGTTTGCAAACCATTTGCTTTGCATATCCTGACACAAAGTTTTCTGGCTGCACCATATAAATTGTCTCATCAATGTCACCATTGAGAAATGTTGTCTTAACATCCATCTGATGTAACTCAAGATCAAAATGTGTCACTAATGCCATTATTATCCTGAAAGAGTCTTTCGAAGAAACCGGAGAGAAAGTCTCTTTATAATCAATGCCTTCTTTCTGTGTAAAGCACTTTGCGACAAGACGAGCTTTGTATCTTTCTACATTGCCTTTCGAATCCTTCTTAGTCTTAAATATCCATTTGCAACCAATAGGTTTCGCACCTTTAGGCAATGGTACAAAGTCCCAAACATCATTGTCCTTCATGGACTTTATCTCTTCATTCATAGCATCAATCCACTTTTGAAAGTTAGAACTTTCCATGGCTTGACGGAAGTTGATTAGATCATCTTCCACCATACCAATGTCAACTTCATGTTCTTGAAGAAATATCACATAATCATCTGGAATTGCACTTCTCCTCTCTCTAGTGGATCTCCTTAATGGCATAAGTTCTTGAGGTTGTAGAGTTTGCTCTTCTGGAATAAGTTGTTGAAATAAGGAAGAGTTTCCATGACATTGTCTTGATCCAGAATTGCTTTTTGAACAATGTCAAGAATGGAAACCTGACCTTGATCATTGTCAATAGCAATTAGAGGAATTTCAACGTGTTCCTCTTCAGAAACAGAGTCCTTAATCCTTTCTCCCCCACAAACTCAACATCCTTAAAAAACCGGGCATTTCCTGTCTTAAAAATTACCTTAGTAGTGGGATCATAAAACTTGTAACCCTTAGATTTTTCAGAATATCCAATAAAGTAACAACTGATAGTCCTTGCTTGCTTCAGCTGGACATCTCCAAATGTGCAAGTGCTTTAAACTAGGCTTCTTGCCCGTCTAAAGTTCATAAGGGGTCTTATCATTTGCTTTAATTGGAACTCTATTGAGTATATATGATGCGGTCTTTAATGCTTCTCCCTAGAGTGATTCTGGCAAGGCAGAATGACTAACCATACTCTTCACCATATCTTTGAGTGTTCTGTTTCATCTTTCAGCAACACCATTCATGCTAGGCGAACCTGGCATATTGTAATATGAGACGATACCGCATTTCTCTAGGAATTTAGCAAACGTTCTTGGACGTTGTTCACCTGATCCGTCATATCTACTATAGTACTCACCACTATGGTTAGATCTGAAACTTTTAATCCTTTTGTTAAGTTGGTTCTCAACTTCAGCCTTAAAGTTTTTTAACACGTCCAAAGACTGTGATTTGTTATGGATGAAATTAAGGTAGCCATATCGTGAGAAGTCGTCTATGAACGTTATAAAATACAGTTGACCATTCCAAGCCGCTATAGGGAATAGCCCACAAATATCCGTATGGATAAGTTCTAAGACATCTGAAGCCTTATTGGCACCCAATCTCCTGACATTTGTTTGTTTCCTTTTAATGCAATTAACACAAGTAGCAAAATCTGTAAAATCAAGGAGATCGAGAATTCCGTTTGACACAAGTCTCTCAATTCTCCTTTCGAAGATGTGACCTAATCTCTTGTGCCACAACGGGGCATAATTCTCTCCGGTTAATTTACGCTTTAAACTTCGTGTACTCATATGCAAGGCTTCATTAAATGAAGCATTAGTGTCAAGCATATATAGATTATCGTAACCTGATAAAGAACCGACACCAACCAAATTTGAATTTTGAAAGAGACTAAATGTTCCATTTCCAAATGAACATCAATAATCAGATTTGTCTAAAGCCAAAATAGAAACCAAATTCTGTCTAAAAGACGGTACAATGAAAGTCTCAACTAAATCCAAATAATATCTAGTTCTTAACAAGAATCTAAAATTCCCTATTGCTTCAACTTCTACCGACTTGTCATCATCTACATAAATGTATCTTTCACCATCAATTGGTTTTCAGTAACTCAGACAACCCTGTATAGACACATTGATGTGAGTTGTTGCACTAGAATCTAACCACCAGGTGTGTCTAGGTACCGAAGTCAAATTAACCTCAGAACAAACCAAAATAAGAAGCATGCCTTTTTTTGCACGCCATGCCTGATAATTGGCACATTGCTTCTTTACATCACCTTCAGCGTCACAAAAGAAACAACCTTTGGGATTTTTATCCTTTTGCTATTTTTTTTGCGTTGCTAGAACCACAACTTCCTTAGTTTTCTTTCTTTTGTTCCTTTTGTCTTTAGATGATGTGTCTAAGTGAGCACTTTTTGCCTTATCATGCTTCAACCTTTCCTCTTTTTAGACACAATGTGAGATAAGCTCATTAATCTCTTTTTAACAGTTATAGCTCACCTTGAATTGACTGTATTGTGCTAGAAGAGATATCAAAACCAGATGCACTAACAAGTCTTTGGATAATTCCAACTTAAGTGCTTTCAATTTTGAAGCAATGTGAGACATTTTCATAACATACTCTCTTATGTTTCCTTTTCCTACATACCTCATTGAGATAAGCTTTGCCAAAAGTGTACTTGTTTTAGCCTTTTC
>JANZXP010000002.1:27705414-27722945 GCA_027576715.1 Erythroxylum flavicans
ATTATTGTTATTTCATATTAATTGTGATTATTATTTATTATTTTAATTTTTGGAGACAAGGTTAAAAATATACAGTATAACTGTACAATATGACAATGGACTATTTTGTAATTTAAAAAAAATTCAGGGACTATTTCATAAATTTAAAAATTACCCGAAACGATATCCAGTACCGGTACAGTACCGTACCAGAACACAATCCGATACCATGTCCAGTACGGTATTCATAACATTAGACGATACTGTTGTAACAATAAAATGTAGTACTGTTACGACTTTATTCGTCACTACTTTATATTATTTGTGTCGACAAATTTGTTATAAATATGTAAAGTTGTTGTGACTATATATTGTTGTCACACATTCTATAGGTTTAGTATCGATATTTTTATCACAATATAATTAAGTTTTGTTACAACTAAATTCGTAACTACTTTATATTATTTGTGACGATAAACTTGTCATGAATATGTAAAGTTATTGTGACCATATAATTTTGTCACAAATTTCAAAAGTTTTAGTTACAATATTTGTGTCACAAATGTATTGCATAATTGTGACCATTTCTTAAATTAGTTGTTATTTCATTAGTGACGAAGGTGCTTGTGACGGGAGGTGACGATTTCAAAGATTGGACACTATTAATAAGAGTGACTAATATTATTGCTTTTAATGACAATTTTTACTTTCACTAAAATTACAATTTCTTATAGTGAATCAAGCAAATTTAATCAAATTATAAAATTAAAAGTATACTATAATACCATTGTTATAAGTTGGGACGAGATTTAATCCCGATCATAGCAGAATAATTACAAAATTCTTTCATATTTTGATTTCCTGAAAATTAAGATCACTTTAATTATATAAAATTATTATCAATTAAATTATAATAAAGCATGAATCTTAATTAATATCTTATTTTAAAGCTTGATCATAATATTATTGTATCCCTTTAACCATTTTTGAAATCGTTCAATCTCAATCACTGTAGCTTCACAAGTATCCAACCTCTAACTACATCTACAAAACAAGTTAAGAGAACTTTGTAGCTCTTATAAAGAGGGTTAAGCAAGGAGTACTAGATTCATTAGAGCTTAAACCTATTTATAATAGGTTTTGGACATTTTTAGTAATTTAATTGAAATTAAATTCTAATTATAGTAAACTTTAATTAGAACTGTAAATAATTTTAATTAAATACCAATAAGATTCAATATCTCATATTGATCCTTATTTATTAAATATCTCATATTTAATCATAAAGTTTCTTAAACTTTATAATCAGGTCAATTTGATTAAAATACATTTTCCCTCTTCAATATATTCTTTATGTGAGACCTATTAGGTTCTTAAATATATTGGCAATGGATACAAACTATATCCTTAGATTATATTTAGGATTAAATAAATTAAAGGCCAAAAGGGAAAAATGAGCCATAACATTTACATTAATATACAAAATAGACCTTATCGTTTTATGGTATTCAAATTGAATCCTAGCATTTGTAAAATGTTCAAAATGATCCTTAAAGTTTAGAAAACATTCAGATTGAACCTGACTACTAATAGTGCTAAGGCATCGTTAGTTATCCGTTGACTTGGCCAAGAAATTACTGAAGTATATTTTTTAATATTTTGTTGTGAGACCCACCAAAAGTTGACGTGACATTTTTTAAAGGAGGTGGGTCCCACCTCCAACTTGATGCTGCGTTTTGGGTGAAAGAGTCATTTACTGGAGATGAAGTTTAACGTTGCTTGTGAAGAGAGGGGACGCTTCTTGTGAACTCCAAAGAAGACGAATGCACTCATGATAAGAATCAAACCCTCAAATAGTAAGAAAATTCCCCATTTTAAGTGAAACAGTGCTCCAAAGAAACACTACACTATTAATGCTGTGAAGATCACGTTCATACAAACCACCACACTCTACCTACCTAACCTCGTCTCCAAGGGGAAGATCTCACTTGAAACCAACCATCCCAGCGGTCCCTAAGATCTTCCATAAGCTAAGATAAAAATACAAACAAGGATCACAAAGAAGATCCCGATTCCTTTTGACAATATCACACCTTTTTCAAACTTTAAAGCCAATATCACTGCCACGAAGACCTGCAAAGTAGAAGAAGATATATGTACGTATTTTTGGATTCATTGTTGAATTCAAAAAAGGATCAGTGGAGTTATGTTGATAAAAATCATTTCAGCCCTAGTTTCCTGGAAGAATGCTTGCCTGCCAAATTTGTCAACTAAAGGCATCAATATTAGAGCATTGATGAAAAGTGCACTATTGGTAATTGCAGACGAAATTAAAAAGACATTGTTCCTGAATCCTAAGCTCTGGAAGATGACTGGTGTATGGAAGAGTATGGAATTATTATTGATAAGTTGTTGAAATGTAGGGATTCCCAATGGTCCAATTACCAACTGGGGGCGATTCTTCTTCTTTAGAAGGTTCGTAAATAGATGCTTAATGGCTCTAGCTGCATTGCTTGCCTCAATAAGATCAGCATCAACTTTTCTAGTCCCTCTCACTTTCTCCAAAACTTCTCTTCCTTCTTCTATTCAGCCTCTTTCCACAAGACCGTTGGGAGTCTTAGGAAGGAAAATGCCTCCAACAAACATTACAGTAGCAGGCATTGTGGCTAAACCTAGAGATAGCCTCCATCCCCATGGCAGGACTTTTTCTGTTCTGAAATTTAAAAAGTTAGCTATCAGAATGCCCAAGCATGTTGTGAGTTAAAACAGTTAGTTAACTGCTCCTCGGACGTTAGGCGATGACATCTTCTAAAGGTACAACGGAACTGCCTACAAGAATATTTTCGTAAATGGTGTTAAATAACATAGTATTGTAAGGTTAAAAGAAGTAAAAGAAATCTGAAAGTTGAAGTAATGGACCAACTTGATTACCAAATCCAATGCCAACTCCCAAGCATCAGCCAACAATTATCATAGGACTATTTCATGCAGAGGCATTAACAATAGCTCCGGCAAAGAAACTGGCTGCACCAACCATGATGCTGGCTCTCCTCCCACCATCTCTAGTTACATAGGAGGCTCAAAATGTGGAAATAAGAGCCGCAAAGTACAAGGAGGAAGTGAACAACGTGAGCATTTGATCATCACATTTACAGTAATCTATCTCCTTCAGATGCGCATACTTCTTTTGATAAACATACGGGAAAAATTCCTTTAGGAAATCGTCCATAGAAGTCACTCCACCTTAAACAAATTAAAAGACTAATCAACAACATCAGTGGGGTGAGTCCCATAACCAAAAATTAAACAAAAACAAGTTAACATTTTTTTGGCCACTTCAACAAATAATTGATTGTGCCCTAACACCGTTAGTGGTCGGGGTTCAATATGAACATTTTCCAAATGTTATGCTTTATTTTAAAAGTTTAAAAATTGTTAGGATTCAATTTGAACACCGTAAAATGTTAGGGTCCATTTTGTACATCAATATAAACATTAAGGTTCATTTTGTCCTTTTGGCCTAAATTAAACTCTTTTAGTTTATCTTTAATTATCTAATTAAACAATTTATCCAAAATCAAGATTGGTGTCTAGCAACACATAATGACTATTCAAATATTTATGAATTTTAACGTAATTTTGACTAACCTTTTCGTATATGATTTTTCATATAATTCAATCATTTCATCATAAAATGTTCCGATAAGAAATAAAGTATGGAATTAATGTCTACTCTATTTTGAGTCCAATCATATTAGTTTTCTACCATTAGCTATTGACTCAATTAATGACATTTGTAAACTATTTACAAAACGTCATTTCACCTTGGTTAAGGATTTCCCAAGTCAATACTAATTGATAACAACAGAACATTCTCCCTAATTACTTTAGGGTGTTAAATATTATCTTGATTAGTCAACTACATCCATATAGTTTATGCTACATCTAATGACTACCGACTAAACTACCTATGATTAGAATAGGTCATAAAATAACTTTGGAGATCTCAAGTCAAATGATCACTTATATACAATCATCTAATGAGAATTTTCAAAGACATACAAGTAATGTTCCTAATGGATTTCTCGTATTGTGTCAATTTAGTGAATATGTTCTCGAACAAACACTCACACGATTATTTAAGTTTCTCTATACTTTTAGCCCATTAGATCGATTACTTCCTTCATAAGGAAAAATATAACGTGTGCTAATCTTTTTGCATTTTACTAAACAATGACTAAGAACAATTTAGGCATAACTGCAATATGAAGCTTATAATTATATTCTCGTCATAATTTCATTTCTAATGTATAATTATTCCATGGACTTTATCATATACATTTAAATATACATCTAAATATGTATATGATAAAGATTGTCTTTAAATTATTTTGTCACTAAATTACAACTAACCGATTGACTGTATAACATAAACTAAAACCAATTCCTTATGAACTCGGACTTCCACTTCAAGTAGATGAATTGATGGAAAGTAAAAGACAGGACCAAGAAAAATTGGGAATCAGGACATCAATTAGTCTGAGCATCCATTACAACTGAGAGCTCTAAGGTAGGATTACTAACCTTTGAGGTGAGATAAGTGAGAGGGAGCAATTTTTTTTTCACTCACGTCCTAGCAAATAGCATCGCTCCCTTTAGTTTCTATGTTAATTTCAATAAATAGAGTAATAAATTAAAATTTAAAATATAATAAATAACTGGATTTTAATTATATAAAAATTAAAAATATTTATAATTTTAAAAATAATCTGAAAATATAAAAAATCGTCACAGGTTCCGATGTTCATTGCTTTGTCATCTTGGGTATACTACACAAGGTTATCATAGAAATTTAAACATCCTAAAATATACTTAAATGTCATGTTGATTAAGGATACACTCGGTATAAAAGCAATCAAGGAAAACAATTAACGGAGAAGATTATTTTTGAATTTTGTTTGAAAACTAAAGAACTAAAACGGTTAAAAAATTTTGGAAGAATAATAATTAAACACAATAGCGTATTTCCCATCTTCTCACATCGTTTAAAGAGAGAGAGAGAGCGGGGACAACAGATTTAGGGTCAGTGTTAGTGTCTGTTGGAGGTCCGTGGGGGCAGCTAATTTAGGGTCAGTGTTAGTGTTGAAGGTTCGTGAGGACAGTGCTTTTAAGTCACCTGATTGGGCTGCCTGGTTGGCAGGTGTTCAGAAGGACACCCCCCATGTGTTGTCAAGACTCTCCTTCTGATCTTTGTTTTAACTTTTAAATCAATTCATTTGAACAAATATAATGAAAAGATCTCAATTTTCATTTTACATTTCCTTTTTGCTTAGGTTTCAGCATCATAATTTGATTAATTACTAAATATTTAATGTTATTTATAAAATTCAATAAAAATTTAAAATTTTATTTAATTAACCCGAAAGAACCTGTCACTCAGTCACTTGAGAATCATAGCCGTTGATGTCCCACATGATTTGTCTACGAGGTGCAAGCTTGCCTGTCCCGCCATCCTAATCACAAAAAGTTATTGAAATGACAAATACGTTCCAATTAGTTATTAATCTCTTTCTTGCAATAACTACTTCCCATTCTTGGTGTCTAGGGGCAAACATGTCATATTAGTGACTGATGGACAAGGTTTTAAAGAGCATGGGCTACCATTGATACAAACACGTTGAAGACATGCCGTCATTGTGTCTCATTCCCGTCTACAGGAAACCAATAGGAAGGTTCAAAATGAGCCTTAGGAGACATCAGTCGAATGAGGTCGTTTCCAGAAATGTACTATAGAGCAAAAGCATAACTAAAATCTGCACTTCCACAGCATTTGGTGTGATGTTCATATTTTATAATCTCCTAATTTATTTATAAAACTTGGTCTGTTTAGTGATCGAGAAAGACGATAGAAAAAAAAAGTCTTCTCTTTGCAATAGAATTTCAATTGGAAACCGATTAGATTTACATACTTATCACCTGCATGTGACAAAATGTGGCAGGCGTTAACCAACACGTGGCAAAAACTTCAGTGTGTCTCTCCTCTTCCCTCCTAGAAATAATCAAAAGGTGTTGATTGACGCTTCCCTCCACACGACGATGACGGCGTTCTTCTGATTCTTAGAGAAGGGATTTCAGGTGGAGTCAGCGTTCTGATCAGCGCAACATTAAGGCCTTTAAAGAACGGGTGGGTCTTTATATCGGCAGATCCCCGCTTCGACCCGAGTCTACTACTAGGGTCCTTGTTCAGTAACCCGGATATCAAGTTCCGCGCATGTTGCTCAATAGTAGATGATGGCGTGTGGGTGGGAAAAGTCAAGGGCTTTCTGACGACGTTCCGCAGCGTATGTTCGTTTGATGCGGCTGCAAACGGCGTACGTCCATAAATTAGTTCGTATATAAGAATCCCTAGGGCCCACCAGTCTACAGCGTTCCCGTGAGACCCACCTGATGCAACCTCCGGGGCCACGTACTCGTGGGTCCCAACGAAGGAGCATGATCGAGCTCCTATGGGTTCGGCTACGAAAACCCGGTTCAGGTTCAATGTTCGGATCTTCTTAGACCGGAAGGGCCGGTTCGGGAGGCAGGAGAAGGTTTTCTTAGAGCGTGCGCGAGTGTCGGGTAAGGAAGTTGGGGAGAAGGGATCGGGAGGAAAGGATGGAGATTCAACGGCTGGGATTGCATCTGAACACAATGACAAGTCAAAATCCGATAGCATGATATGACCGTCCGATCTGACTAAAACATTTTCAGGCTTTAGGTCTCTGTAGATGATTCCCAGCATGTGAAGATACTCTAAAGCTACAAGAACTTCGGCTGCATAGAACCTGAAAACAAGCAAATGGCAACGGTATTGGTATTGAGTAAAAATAATAAAATATAAAAGACTGTAAATGGAAAAGAGATTGTCAGAGATATTATCTGCTGGTGTGGTAAATTGGAAGTAACTATACTGAGATAATTTACCCTTAATGGGGAACTTCAAATAATAGAAATTTGCGGCTTTCATATGTCAGAGGAAATATGGGACCGTAAACAACGAATTGGTTTAATGAAAAATGTTAAGAATTGGTTTACGGGTACTGGAAATATTGGCAAATAAAGAAAATTAAAAGTTCAAGAAAAATATCAGAGAGAAAGGAATCATTCATCTTTTTTCCTTACAAGCTGACATTAACATTACAGAGCTTGGTGGAGACATGATAAGAACGTATCAGTTGCACTTGCACTACAGAACAAAAACTCCATGCAAAATCATCAGCGCAAAAGTTGCATCATCTAAAACTTGAAAATGCTTTCAAAAAGCTTGTAGATTTTCTCTCTTCTCTTCAATTTTTATAACACAGTGACAGCAGAAGAGAATAAAGCAGAAATTGACATATAATTACCTGGCAGAGCCAGGAGAGAAGCGTTTATGAGTTTGCTTGTGTCTCAAAGAATGTAAGTCACCACCGGAACAGTACTCCATAACAATGCAAGAGAAATGCGATGCCTCCAACTCTGCATAAAGAGTTGGTAAAAATGGATGGTCCAACATTTTCAAGATCTTCTTCTCCATCTCCGCTCTATGCGCCTTCTTTTTCACCGCCAAAGCCTCTTTGTCCACCACCTTCATGGCATAGAAGCAAAGCCTGTTGTCCTTGTCAACATCATCCTCATTATCGACAACATCACCGTTTTTATGGTTATTCTTGAGCTGGCAGAGGTAGACGGTGCCAATGTCCCCGGATCCGATGCAGCGAAGGAAGTGGAAATCCCGAAAAGTTAGGCCAGCCTTGTGGCGGAAGTTTGCTGAGCGTATGGCGGAGTAGGTGACGTCCGAGGAACGGTGAGGCTTGAGAGTGAGGTTTTCCGGCGAGGATTTTGATGTCGGAATGAGGTCAAAAGAAAAGGGACTGTAGCTATTACAGCTTTCGTTGCTCATTGAACTATCACTGGAGTAAGAATTTGTTGTCTTCAAGCTTAGATCACCGTCTGAGTCACGGTGGTTGGGCACTACCATCTTAGAGATCAACAATCCAATTCCTTTTATATATATGTTTCCCTCTCGAATTAAAAAGTTTTAAAGAACAAGGGATTCAACTAATGCAAGTCAAAAAGACCGACGACGCTGAACTCGAATCTGATACAAGATTCTTGGAGACAGGAACCAAAAAAAGGAAGGTTTTGATTTTAAGGTTACGCCCAAATCCAATGAACTTGAGCCTTTTCTAGATGATATCTCATACTTAGAAAGATATAAACAGAATTCTTGACAAACATATAAGAGCAGAAATTAGAAGGGAACCCAGGAAAAGGATTGGATGAAAAAGCGAAGAACAGAAGAATAAAGGTCAAATATCAACGGAAGAGAGGCATTAAATGCAACGTATTTGAAAGTAGCTGGCTTTTACTTTAAAGGCCTGGACCCAATGGAGAATTATGGTTTCTGTTCTGGGCAACACCTACCCCGAAGTCAAGGCTAGTTGTGGGAGAGAATGCCAGAGCCTGAGATAAAAGAACTGCAAAAGGAAATGATCTTTTTCTTCTTCAATGGCTTGGCTTTAGCTATGGTGGGCCATTTTTGACTGTTGTTTGTAGAATTAATAGGTGGTAAGAAATAAAAATCTATCCCCTTAATGACCAAAATAATGATCATTAAATTTTTTTAATATATAAACCTTTTAAACGTGATAATTTATATTAGACGATGACGTGGGATGAGCAGCACGTGCGAAGAAGGTCGACTGAGCAAGTGTCATGCGGCATTAGTTGCTTTCTTTTTCACCTTAAAAACGCCACTTTGTTAATTTATGGTCTTGTCGACGTGCTTTCTTCTTTTTTGTACCCTAGCTATTCTGCTTCTTCTCCCTTGAATTATTACCTTCTTTTCGGATGTGTACTCTTTTAAAATGCTATCTATTAATTTATGTACTTCCATTACTATTTAACCCGTCAAAATAAGTGAAACATATTTAAAAATATATACCAGCGCGAATCGGGATGAGATCCTCTATTTTTTTAACCAATTTTTACTCTATTCTATCTTATCCCATTCATATATTTCACTCTGACCCATTTAAATATGTGAACGAAATGAGATATAACAGAGTAAGAATTGATTAAGAGAAACAGATGTTATATTACCAAATGAATCGGGTTTGTCAAACTTCATTCATTTAAAACCAAACATAAACATAAATTACAGTAGCCAATATCTGCTATAAAAACTATGTACTTTCGAAACTTTTCTTATTATTGGATATGAAGTTAGTCACTCTTAATTTGTTAATATTTTATGATTTGTGCATAATGTTTTACAGGTTGAATTAATTTGCATGTATTAAGATATGTAAAAGAAATTAAAGAAAAATCATATACAAACCTTTAAACCAAGGGTGACATTTCTCTTGACATGATTACCTTTGTATTGTTTCACTATCATATTCACTCTGTTGCTGGACAAAAGCTGAGGAAATAGGGAGGGATATACAATAATGATGCAAATGGAGGGACCCCATGAGAGTTTGGATTGGAATAGAGTGCTTCGTAGAAGGCCATCAAAAGGTCAACTCAAGTGGGAAGTGCATTAAAAATATCCCCAGGGACCCGCATTTAAGACTCTTTCCTGTTTTTCTAACCGGATGTCAACTATTTGTCACATGAATAACAATTGAGATTTCTTTCAAAAAAAAAAAAAACAATTGAGATGTGAAGCAGCCATTAGCCCGAAGCTGCTGCAAGTTTCAAACATTATAATGGTGATTCATAAGTTCTTGTCTTCTGCTCTGCATATAGTCCAGTCGAAAAGTCTGATTTGGTTGTGATATTGAATTACATATAATAAGTTAATAATATTAAATATTACAATTATAATCAGCAAAACTATAAAAAAAATTATGTTTAAAATATAATTTACCAAAAATAAAAAGGATAAGAAGAAAATTTTGGAATATGAGAAAAAACGAGTACAAAGAATTCTACATTTTATAGGAGTTTTTGGATTCTGTAAGTCTTTTATCCCATGGATTAAAATAAAAGTTCATAACTGATTGTTGTTCTATTAATCAGTGATACAAGTATGGTTCGATATTATTACATTATTTGCAATTTTAAATTCTTACATTGGCATTATAGCTAGTTTTACTTGTATTCTAACCAAAATATAAGTCTTATCCATTGATTTGATGATAATTTCTATTCATCAATTTGAAATTAAAATGGTTAACTTGATTGTATGAAACTTTTAATACAAAACTTGTTACAATGATATGAAAATTCGTATCTTAAATTTGTATTCAAAATTTGAATTAGATTTTTTTCCTTTTAAATTGAAATTTATGTCTTGAATTTGTATTTAAACATTGGCCTTCATTTAAAGATTTATGTCTTGAAAATTTGTTTTACCAAACGAAACTTCTACGATGATGATGGATTAAATCTCAATATATATTTAATAAGTAAAACCCTAATATATGTTTAGTAAGACTTGATTTAGTGCAACAAAACAAGTGTTCTCATTTAAAGCTTACTGGTATAGAGAAGAAACATTTTTTAAATATAAACAAATATATATGTCGTCCTTTGTGGTTTGAAAAACATGTTGCATACTTTATACCTTAGTTATTGCAGTGTTTATGTGGTATTGCCTTCTCGAATCATAGGAATATGAACTCTTTATTCCTAGAGCATGTGAAGAAGGTGGATCAAGTAAATGGATGAGATGTGCAAGGTTGGATTCACTAACTTGTTGCATTGTTGTAATGCTTGTGCTTGTGATTGTGACTGTGTGGCCAAGTCCCCTATTACCTCACATTTTAGCTTTCTCATCTTCTATGATTCATCTTCTCTCTTGTTTTTGCACTAAAGGATTTTAAATTATTGAATCTGATCAAGCCACTATTGTTTCCATACACATCCATTATATATTTGCAGAAATGATTGTCATTTTCTTTTTGTTTGTGAAAATTTCATCCAATGACTAGCTATCTTGAAAAAAGATGACATATTAAGTATTGCTTCACTAATGTCAAATATGGTAGCAACATAAGTTTCATTTTGTCTGGCTTATTATTGCCTGGGCTATTTTCATTTGGTATAAATGGGTTGAACGCATGGTGCTGCCTCGTTGTTTCATTGACACGCATGCGTGTACACACACACACACACATACACCATAGTTAATAAATAAATCATAAATGAGAAACTAATGTCACATATAGTGAACCAAGGAATGTTAGTCATATCTTATCTTATACTTAGATAGTGTAAGTTGTTACACATTTTTATCTCCAAATTAGGAGCATATAAAAATGCACTTAACCCACAAAATGAATATCAAGATGAAATAAGATGCTATGAGGCACCTATTGATAAACATTTTGAAGCGCCTGAGTTATATACTGAGGCATTTATGGCTAAGTGTTACTCATACGGAATTAAAAACTAAAAAGATGAAGCACTATGATGAGTATAAGTAAAAAGTGGAAAAAAAACCTTCCATAATTCTTAGGATCCCAAGAAAGACTAAAGGCAGTGAAAATGGTTAAGGAAAAGGACTTCCCATAGAGAACAAATCATGTTTATGTCATATTTTAGTTAGTTTTGGATTTGATATTAATTTATGCGATGATGCAAAGAATATTTTTTTGGGAATTATAATAGTCATGATATTTTATTGGATGGTTTTGTGGTATTAAATGTTGCTTATTAAACAAATAAAAATAGAATTTTTGTTTAAAAAAATAACATATTTCTTATAATATCTATGCCAAATTGTGACATGCTAGACTTAGTCATATTGGATAATATCAAATAAGTTGACTATTCAAGCATAATTTATTTTAGAAGCCCACATAAAGTATAGTTGTCTACTTATAAACATTATCTATCTAACCAAATGGCACAAAAACTATTTAGTATGGGACAAAGAGTTGTTAAGCTATTATAATTAATTTATTAAGATATCTGTGGACAAATGGATGTGAATGCGAGGCATGGACGTACTTATTTTGTCACCATTATCCATGACTATACTTGGTATAATTATATTATTTGATTCCTAAAACTTAAAGCCTTATGTTGTTTCCACAAGTATATAACTTTAGTTGAGAACCAATACGATAAATCAAATAAAGACTTCAAGAACTAATTGAGTATAAGAGGACTTATTTGATTGATTTAAAAGGTTGTATAATGAAAACTAAAATGGATATATGATGACTATTTTATAAGTCCATCACAAAATGGCGGTGCAGAGAGGAGTACTAGAACTTTTTTATAAATGGCTAGGTCTCTAATGAGACAGGAAAATTTTCCTATCTCCTACTAGGGTTTTATGTAATTAACGATCAAATATATATTTGATAAGGTGCCTATTAAATCATATCCTAGAGTGCCATATTATTAGAAAATTTAGTTACCATATCTGATTTCTTAAGAATGTGTTTGTTACCTATATTCATGCTTTATCTTATAAGTATAGGAATTTTGGTTTTAGAAGGAAGACGAGGATCTTTAAAAGACGTTTTTCTGAACATTCTAATGGATATATGCTCAAAGGTGAACAAGTTAATACGGAAGTAACTGAATTTGAGTCACAATATATCTCATTCTTAAAGAATGATTTTCCAAAGCAAGAAAAGATATTTCAAAACTTATCCCTATATGCGAGACAAATTAGAATAATCTTGTGAGATAAGACCAACTGGATGGAATTCATCTAAGTAGGAACAATTTAGGAGATCATGAATTATTTTACGATCAATGACAATTGCAACCTAATTGGAGCTCTTTACCACTATTTGATTCGAGTGGAAGTAATATGAACATAAAGAGATTCGTTTCTCAAGTTTACATTATACTTATATTATGAGCAAATTAATCTTCATATGATGTTTCAAAGTTAGAAAGAAAAACCCTTATAGTAATTCCAAAAGAAAAAATGAGCTGGGGAATATCAAAAAGCTCCATCTAATCTTATTGAGGATGGATGAGTTATAGCAATAGAAGAAGAATAAACTTTAATGAGCTCAATTTAAGTATAAGACTTGGGTAATCTTCCAAAAGGATGTTAAGCCATCAAGAACAAATAAATGTTTCAAATGTTAAGTAAAAGATTGATGGAAGTCTTAGAAGCTACAAAGAACATTTAAAGGCAAAGTGATACACCCAACAGAAGAGAATGTTTATGAGAAGAAATTCTCATTTGTTGTCATGTTTACGTCAGTTTAATTAATTCTAGCCTTACTAGTTGGAATGGATCCTTACATATAGCAAATAGATGAGAAGACAATGTTCTTAAATGAAGAACTAGATGAAGGAATCTACATGGTATAAAAATTAGGTTTCATTCAGAAAGTCTAAGAGGATTGCATACTTAGATTGTTAAAGTCAATCAATGGTCTAACAAAGTCTCAAAGTAAGTAGTATATTATATTAGTACTATAATCATGTCGTATGATTTTAGTATAATTGAAAAAACCAATAAGTGTATCTTAAAAGATCTAAAAATAAATATATAATTTTATTGTTTCATGTGGATGATATATATTTTTGGAAGTTAGTGATAATATGTAGTTTGTCAAGTGAAAAAAATTTAGCTATCAAACATAATCACGACTAAGGTTGCATGTCTTTGAGGTTAAGATTGCTAAATATCATTTAGAGAGAGCTTTGTTACTATTGTAAGTTACATATATATAGAGTAAATACTTGAACAATTGTGTATACAAGATAGTAAACCATTTTCTTGATGCCAATTGCTAAAGTTAAACATCTAAGCAATATGTAGTATCCACGAATGCCACAATAAGAACAAAAGATAAAGATGGTTCCTTACTTTGAAGAAATTAGTAGTCTCATGCACACTACGTTATGTATGGATAAGTATCTTGACATGTAATACTAAAGAGCTTAAATATCAACATCAAACATATATATATAACTATATTAAGGACGTAGAAGTACAAAAAGAAATGAATATATTTGGTGACCATTCATAATACTTGTTATCAATAATAATAGTTTATCTTTTAGCAAATATTTAGTGAAATATATGTTTAGTTGAGAATTAAACAACTTTTTAAGGATAAATTATAATTAAAAATTCAGTTCTAAAAATATGAAAATGCTTGATTTTGAATCAAGTTTTTAGCTCTAGAATGCATGTTGGAATAAGTGTTGAAAATTTAGTTTTAAATACAAAAAGTATATCAGACATATACGAGATGCCTTCTTATATTGGTGATCACCTCTATTACTTTGTAGGAGTGGAGATGATACAAGTTTAATTAATTTATCTAGGTAATAAATGATAGCTCAAAGCTTAAAACACTAATGTCAATGTAAAGTATATTCAAGGGTGTAAAAGGTTATTAGAAATGACATAACCTAAATAAATGATAAATTTTCCCAATCTGTCTTAATAGGCTTGAGGTGAGTTCTAAAAGGTGGATAGAATAAATAAATAGAAAGCATCAACAATCCTTTAGCGTGCAATGCTAAACAAGCTACTTACTGTTGACAAGATTGCAAGGTTTACTTACCTTACTAATTCGTGTTGTCTCTGCAAAGGTGATGAGAAGATCTCATACCACCTTTTCTTCAAATGCAATTATGTTAGAGATTCCTAGAAATCATTAATGTTGAAGTATTGTTTAAGTGAATTTCGAAAGGTTTTTAGCCAAATAAGCCTTACTGTGTTGAAAGGAATAACAAAATATTTCATGACAAGAGCTTCTCTATTGAATATTTCAACACATATCTATTTAAACATATTAGAGCTCACATTAACATCCATAGACACAAGAATTTGGACTTGCATTATCTCAACAATATATGGAGAGTATAAACACCTGCCTGAGTTGTATTTACTTTAAATATGTGCAGATTTAATCTTATGGTGTTTTTATATCTTTTTTTTATAAAGTGATTGTACTCGTATTAGTAATGTTTGCCTTTTATAGCTTAATTTAATTCAAATTTTCTAAAAAAAGTATTATGTAGTTACTAATTTTTATTGTCAAATTCCTCCATTTTATATTGAACCTCAACTTGAAAAACTTTCAATAAGTTCAAAAAATACAATATTAAAAATACCTTAAAGAATTCTAAAAATCTAAGTGTAAATTAAATCTGAAACTCTTATGATATAAATTAAATACACTAAATATTTAAGTAAAATAACTAATTAAAATAACTAATTAAATCTAAGTCTCACACGATCGTCCACCTAAGCAAGTACGTGTTTACTCTTTTTCACGTTAATTCTGCATTAATGTTGGGTAGAACAAGTTGCATCTCTTTGGTTTTTAAGTGGGAATCCATTCATCAGCTACGCTTTTACCTTTAGTTTATCTAATTTTTGATGCGAGTTGGGAGTCTGTTGACAGTGTATTATTCATGTTGGTCATCTATATAAGTGGCTCCCGTCCGTTTGTATAAGACAACCTTATGCCTCTACCAGTATAAGACAAATCCACTAGACTTTTTTTTAACTTAATACATCAACCTTTTCTTTTATTCTATTTTATTTTATCTATGTATTTACTTATTTTAATTTTGTTTACCAACTCTTTTAGCATATCAGTTTTATATATTTACTTTTTTAACCTAAATTTTTTTCATTGTCACATTTACATGTGAGTCTACCGAAAATAGCGTCTCTACTTTGTAAAAGTAAGGTTGCATACTGTCAGATCTTCCCAGATTTTGCTTTGATGCAGAATTTCAGACTGAGTGATGATGAAGAAGAAGAAGAACTAATTAAAGAATGATGCGAAACTAAGTTAAGTAAAATAAAAAGCTAAACTAAGTTAAGTAAAATAAAAAGTTAAATTAAATTACCCTAGAACATTTCATATTTAAATTAAGGATTATAAAAAAATAAAAATCACAATTCAATTACTCAAACAATACACAATTCCAGTATTACACACATTTACAGTAATATACGATTGCAGTATTACACAATACGCACACATAGATCCATCATCCTTTTTTTTTGTAACTTCGCATTTACAGGATACGTAGTTACACACCAAAAAGGCCAGCATTTTCAAGGAAAAACATAGGAACGAAAATCATCATGAACGACCAATGATGACTAGCGAATAGGAGTAGCGAGGAGGGAAAGACAAGCAGCGAGAGGAGAGGACCTCTGGTGCGGCGACGATCTGGCGCGCAAGCTGGCGAAAGGACAGAACTAGCAGCTGGAGCTGCAGAAGCACAATAGGCACAAGTAGAGGAGAGGGATGACATAATGACGGGGGCTGATGACGTGCGTCGAGGAGAGGGACGACAGTCGACAGTCACAGGAGGAGGAGACTGAAAATTTGTACCTTAGAGTGAAGGCCTCGAAAGCTGCAACATTTTACAGTTATGTTCTATTCTTTTTTTTTAATTTTAACTATTAAACTTTTACAATATTAATATTAGATCAAATTTTTTGGGTAGTAATGTGTATCGGTCGGTAACTGTAGAAAAATATAAAAAAGGACTAACCTTTGTACGGAAGCGGTAGGATCGATTTGTTGATTGCGAGTCTTCGTTTTACAGTTGGCTACTAGAGTCACCAATTAATTCACGCCCCAAACTCCAAGCCTTGATTGTTTTTCTAACGTGAGGAAGAATAGAGGAATATATTTCTTATCATTGCAACTAATGTGATTCTTCATTTTATATTAGGACAAATAACTGTTACGGGAGTTATCCAATTAGTGGCCATTAATGTCGTAAACTGTCAACAACTCCCACTCGGCCACATAAGCCACGAGTTACATCTTCCTTATAAAATATCAAGTGTTATACTGAAAATAAGGCGTGTGACCATTAAAAACAAAATAGTGTTATATTAAGTCACCATCTAACTAACATAATACGTTCACATATTCATGATACCCCAAATTATCCACAAACATCACCGAATGCATACACTGTCCCTTTATGCTCATAGATATATCGTATGATTATATACTAAGTATAGTCTCCTGGGCTGATATGATGATGAAGGAAAAAATTCTTCCTTAGACACTCATAATAATCCATCTTAGCTTAACTGCTTTCCTAATGTGCTCCGCTAGACTGTATACGTCTTAGCCTTTGGAAAAATACACTAGAGCAACAACACCAAGCCTTGATTTCATATCATAGTTCTAAGTCGAAGGGTTTCATTCGATTAGACATTAAAGTCTATAAGATCACACAGTAACAAAGAAAGAGATTTAACTGTCACTCTACAGGAAGGTCGTTATATTGCACACACAGTATGAAATGTGTGTCATAGCATAGCTCCCATTAAGCTGGGAACGTCACTCTACGATGCCATGCAAATTATGAATTTAGCTTTACTTAGAAACTAATCCGAGCCACTAGATTAACATACCTAATGCTAATCTTGACACTCGAGATTTGGCTTTAAGGTTTCAATATAAAATCTGAATGTTTCACATCTGACTCATCAGAGTCTTATCTTAGACTTACCTAGGTGACTATTCAAATAAAAAAATTATCATGCATACTACACAAGTATGAAGATAATACAATATTACATACACTCAATATTAATATTGTGAAGT
>JANZXP010000002.1:27723045-27734590 GCA_027576715.1 Erythroxylum flavicans
CATATTTATGGAATATTTCAAATTATATTATATGAAAACACATTCATGAATTTATAATAATTTAACTCATGCAAATTATATGACAAAAACAATATATTCACATAACAAAACTTATTTACATAATGAAACAAATTAATCTTTAATTTTCATGAAATAATAAGCAAGCAAAAGATTAAAATGTTAGTTATATACATAAGCCCATGTTATCACAGCCCATGCTATCTTTCTCTGTGAATTGGCTATTGTTTTCTTAAAAAACTCTCAGAAACTTCATTCTAACTCTCATGGGCTCTCTCTTTTAATTGACACTAGCCATTGTTTTATTAAAAAAAATAACAAAACTCTCATACTCATTCTCAAAAACTCTTAATTGCTCTTTTAACTTAAAAGCTTTGAAAGATTCTCTCTCTTACTCTGCTCTCGCCATGACTGCCATCCTCTGCAACTCTATATCTCTTTCACTGTCTCCAAAACATGTCTTAAATTCGGTTCTCAGTTGGCCATGACCACCAAGACTTGAAATTTATCTCCCAAACTTCTTTGTCCTTCAAATGCCCCAAAAATCGACCCATATATGATGTTAATCGCCACCACGTCGCCGCCCCTAAAGAAAGCTTCCACGGCAAAACCACCACCACAAAGGAGTAGATCGGCTTTTGACAAACCAACCAACTCTGGTCTTGCACCTAACGCACCTCTCAGTGACGGAGCATGACCCACACGCGCCTCCAATTGAGATTTTTGTTGGTTTTCTTTGCCAGAATCACATAGATCGGCAGCGAAGAAGGGTAGAGGAAGAAGATTAAAGCTTCGACGGTGGCGTATAATATTCACGCGCCACCCCTCTGAGGCGGTTCTGATGGGTAAGCCTAAAAACTTTCTTTCGTCTTTTTCTTTTACCCATATTTCTCTGGTTGGGGTTTGTTTTGGGTTATTGCTGTTGTATTCATCACTTAGGCAGAAATAGCGAGGGCCTTAGTTGGTTCATAAACCAGATTAAATCGTTTGAGTTTTAGGCAGTAATCGATCATCGAGAGGACAAAAACAGGCAAAGAAAAAAATTGCGAGCATAACATATATGCAGCGAGAGAAATTTTTCAATAAAACAGATTAATTGCATGTACTAATCATGCTTATAAAAACGAGACTAGAAACATGCAATTCGGCTCTGATACCACTGTAAAAAAATATAAAAAAGGACTAACCTTTATGTGGAAGCGGTAGGATCGATTTGCTGATTGCTAGTCTTCGTTTTACGGTTGGCTACTAGAGTCACTGATTAATTCACGCCCCAAACTCTAGGCCTTGATGGTTTTTCTAACGTGAGGAAGAATAGAGGACTATATTTCTTATCTTTGCAACTAATGTGATTCTTCATTTTATATTAGGACAAATAACTGTTACGGGAGTTATCCAATTAGTGGCCGTTAATGTCGTAAACTGCCAACAGTAACAAAGACCGATATAAGTATGGATAAATAAGATTAAGTTTGAAGGATCAAATCTTAAACCTGAAGTGATTACTACGGAGCTGAAAACAAAATTTTATATAGTTATTAATGTTTTTTATTACTGACAATAATCACATGTTAAATAACTTAAAGATAAATTGTTTTTAATTAATAAAATTTATTTTAATATCTTATATAACATTTATTAATATTTTAATAAATTAAAATAAATACTTGTAAAATTAAATTCATTTATAAATTAAAACTCATTTTAATTATTAAATCAAAATTTTATTTGAAATATATATATTGAATTTTGAATTTAATTATATTTATTAATAATAATTAATTTAATTACAAAATTAAATTAAATTAAATGATTCATAATTTTAATTAAATATAATATTAAATTAAATTATTCATAATTTTATTAATAATTAAAATATTAAATAATATATATTTAATTGATGCTAAATGAGATTGTGAAAAATAAGAAAAAACCATATTTTGTAATTTTCATAAATTTTAAAAATTGAACCAAACCAAAAAATAAAAACTACAAACTATAAACTAAAGCAAACATATTTTTTCACTAAATTTAAAAATAAAATAAAATAAATTAAAAATAAATAAATTAAAAATAAAATATAAATAAATAAATAAATACGGTACCAAATAGATGGCAATGAGTCTGCTGAAATCGATCCGTGAATTAACCAGGTCAGGATTGCCCTGCCTGTGGCACCCGACCGAGAGTTGGGTGGCCTGGGACTCAATGGGTAAAAGACGAGATAGAATTTTTTTAAAATTTCAGAAAACAATATCGTTTTGTGTCTCTTCTCTCTTGATGGCGTAACCTGTGGCCCGATTAACTTAAACTTGACATGTTAACTTCATGTTCGGTCTGACGGATTGCCAGGTCTAATAAAGATCTTTGACAGACATCTGTAACTCGTCTATTAGTACCATAGATCATCAGCAGTCACCAGTTACTGGTGAGTTTCACCTCTTTCTTACTTATTAGTCGTTTTAACTTCTTTATTGTAGTCGATTCGAGGATTTTTTTAAATTTCAGTGACACATTAGTCTCACTTCATCACATGGATCCACAATTCAAGATATTCCAAATATGCACCATACAGGAAAAAAAAGGGTTGCATCTTCTCAATGAGTTGGAGCTTTCTTTTCCATACATATATGACTAGTGCTTTTAATTGTTTAGTCCACGTCTATATAATATTAAGTTTTAGAAACTTGCTTCTATGCTTAAATTAGGAATTAATTAACATTCAGACCCCACAAAAAGAGATCAGAGCAGCAACATTATGCTTTTTAGATTGATAAGTAATATTAAAAATGCTAGTGAATATTAATACCAGAGCCTAGCTACGAAACAAGATGTTCAAGAACAAAGGCAATAACATTGGAACAATAAGCATAAGAAACCTAAAAAGGAGAAAGAAAATAATTAGAATAAGTTCAAGGAAGGATCCTTGAACCATGAGAAAGGGAAAGCCAGTGAAGTGAAACAATCTAACGATATTCCCGGTGTTTTGATAGGCCGACAATCAGACAAAATATGTCAAAATAAACAAGCTTCTCTGTAACATGGGATAAATAAAGTGGCATTAGTTGAAATCATTACGTCAACCGAATATAAAACTATGAACTTTAATCTTCTTGTTTACTAACTCAGTTTGAAAGTTGACACAGCTAAGAACATATATAGTTGGCTGTATCAAGAACAACCTAAAAGTGGAAAAAAATATTACAGATTGGAGAAACCAAAGTTTTTCTTTCTCGTTACTATAATAAATATCCACTCCATGTTTCCAAAACCGTTTACATTGTTTCTGTCGTTACTCAATTTTAAAGGTAAAAAATAGTTACTGCGTGCTCACGTTACTGCTAGATTTTGTCCCTTAATCAATGTTTAGGAATGACCCTGAAAAAGCAAAATTGTCTTCATGATATGTACTCGTATAACTGCGCTACAAGTTCCGAGAAAGATTCATATTAGCAAACAAAATGTGGACAATGTATGTAAATCTGTGTGAAAACTACAAGCAAAGTCTTACAGGAACTGCCTTCGTAGTACGAAAAAGATTCATATAAACAATCAAAATGTGGACGATTTATGTAAATCTGTGACAACTAAAAGCAAAAGTCTTACGGGAACTGCCCTCGTAGTCAACATTTGTGCACCATTCTACAAGTGTAGACTTAAATGATATGTTATCATCGGTGAGGAAATCCAGAAGTTGGGAGTTCAAGGGCTTTTAATTGCATAAGTCTTTGTTTAAGCTTTCTCAAAGTATTGATTAATATTTTTGACATTTTAACCATTCAGTTTTTATTTATCCAATCTTTGACAATTGACACGTGCAACTATAAACTGACACATATAAATTGGATCTATCTGTTAACGGTTTTTAAATTGATTGAAAGTTGACATATAAAATTATAAATTGAAAAACCAATGCGATTCAAATTTAACTAGAATTAATTTTGTTATTAACCTATTTCATAAATTAGTTTTATAAAGGAGTTGTAGAAAAGTAAATCATTCTTCATTAAAAGGTATTATTTATGATTTACACTTCATTATGATTATGCATTAATCATGTTGTAAACTTGGACTAATCTTAGTTTTTAAGAAATAATGAAAACTTTTATTTCTTCCATTGTATATATAATGAGATCACATCCTAATTTTCTAATAGAGTATCAAAGCCATCTTTAATTATATAACTTAATCTTATGTATAAAGATTCTTTGATTTGGTAATTAAAAAATTGAATCAGTTTGGTCGACTCAACCATAAAAATCTTGAACCAGTCAAATTCTCGGTTCAGTTTACGTTAATAACTCTTGTTATTAAAAACTAGCTAGTTTATTAATCAATTGGTCAATTTTTGTAAATTAACCAATTTTTATAAACTAGAATAAACTAGTTAGTTTTTATTTAACAATCTTCCTCTTTAATTAAACTCAACTTCTTTGACAAGCAAAGATAGTCTCAATCTTTAATCTTATTTTAAGTTATTTAGTTTTTTAATCTTTACTGTATACTGATTTTATGATGATCTAATAATAGTTAAATATTTAAACATTAAACTTCTTACCTTACCACTTTAGTTTCTGGTCTAATTTTTAAAACATTGGTTTGATTGCTATTGATTATCTTTTTAGATTTCAATTTCAAAGGGTTTTCAATATATTAACCACCATAACCAGATTATAACTGATTATTGAATCTAAAAAAAAGATATCGTATAAGCATTTTAAAAACACTAAGCTTGGAGCCTAGCATTTTAAAAGCTAAATGGCCCACAGTGATTGTCACATTGTTGTTCCACCCACCCACTTTAGAAATATCACAACCATCTATGATGTGAGATGACAAATTTAGCAAATTGAAACCTAAAAACTTTCAATTTTTTCCATCTCTTATCATTGGTAGTTGCTATTCTTTTTTAATGATTTGTTATGGTTGCTGGAGGCAAGAGGAAGCAGATGATGACAATTTGATTATCTTATATGATGATGAGAGTACGATGAAGAATCTAAAGTAAAGAGATTGAGAATGAAAAGGATAACTTTAATTGTATGTTTTTGTACTGTTGGTCCATTATATATAAAACTTTGGCTAGTAATGATAATGCTAAAAATAGTAGGCATCAATTAAGGAATATTTATTGGATGTAACAAAAATAAATTATGGCAAAATTCTAGGAGTGAATCAGGACTTAATTGTTGTAAATTAACATGATCCTTTAAAATTAATTGTCTATTAAGGACACCAATCTTAAACTAAGGTGTTTAAAACTGAAGGTGAGAAAAAGGCTTCATGAGAGTATCTATAAGTTGATCTAATGCATAGACATGGGTGACTTGTAAATGGTTATTTGCAACTTGCTTACGATAATACTAAACTTTTAGTACTATTATTCAAAGTGACAATCATATATGCTTCCAATTTCAAGTTCCAAATAGCCAAGTTATTGGTTGACTTAGGAACCATAAGTAACATGATGGTTAATCCTTGGATTTTAGCTAGGGATTTCAATTGTGTCGTATCTCCTTCTGAGGCATATGGTGACATAATTAATCTCTTTAAGATGGGCAGTGAGCTACAAAGGGCAATGGCAAGAATGGAGGTTACTGATTTGAGATACATAAGTAGTCTATTCACCTGAAGTAACAAGCAGAAAGGTGGGGACTTGATCATAAAGAAATTTGATAGGGTACTAGCTAATCAAAGATGGATGAACTCCCTTTCACACTCTCATTACTA
Source organism: Erythroxylum flavicans (assembly GCA_027576715.1). Lineage (NCBI taxonomy): Eukaryota > Viridiplantae > Streptophyta > Magnoliopsida > Malpighiales > Erythroxylaceae > Erythroxylum > Erythroxylum flavicans. The sequence continues at coordinate 27,728,794 of JANZXP010000002.1, forward strand.
TTTGGACCCCCTATTGTGCTCAAACCACACCTTCATGGAGTTTAATTATCTTTTTACCATAAAGAAGATTAATGCCCTATTCAGATTTCTTAACTTCCTAGTTGACAAGCATAGTTTTAGGAAGCTGGTTAGTGATGTATGGAATAATGATATCCAAGGATATAAATCTTCCAGATGATGAGGAATTTATAGGGATTAAAAATTAAACTCAAAATCTTTCTTAAAATATGAATGCCATCAGAAAGAAGAATATACAAAACTAAGGAAGATCTTAGTGATGTCCAAAGGACTTCATACATCTCTCTACACAATCAAAACTTGCAAATTGAGGAAAACAGGAAACTTCAGGAATATATTCAGGCAATGGCAGAACATAATTCAATGCTAATGCAAAAGGTAAGGAACCTATGGTTAAAGGAGGGGGACTCCAAGTCAAGGTACTTCTAATAATCCATATTACCATAAAAGAATTCTAGTGAGTTCTTTATCTACTTGACAAGAATGATTAATTGATATCTAATGCATCACTGATTAAAAATATGGTCACCAATTACTATATGGACTTACTAGCATCAAAGAGAACTGGTAAGATTTATCTACAAGACCTAGTAGAGGTGATTAGGCCTCCTTTAGTATCCAGCCTAGATTCATTATAACTGCAAGCTATAAATCAAGAGATCAAAGACATATTCTTCTCTCCAACCTTAGTAAAGCACCAAGACGAGAAAGTTACAATGTTTTTTTTTCACTGTTATTGGAATATTACTTGAAATTTGCTAGTTGATATGGTGCAGGAGTTCCTTCATACGTAGAGAATGTTAAGGGAGTTAAATGCAACCCATATCCATCTTATACCTAAAATTCCTCATGGTATCTAGTTAAATGATTTCAGACCTATGTCTTGCTGCAACATAGTCTATAAGGTGATAGCTAAATTATTGGCTAATAGGCTGAAGTTCCCTCTTAGGTCCTTGGTGAATCACTCATAAAATGCATTCATACATGAAAGAGAAATCTTAAATGACATCCTTCTAGTGCAAGAGCTTATACAGGACTATAACTTAAAGAAAGCAATAAGTGGATGTGCCATCAAAATCCATTTCTTAAAGGCACTTGATACTATCAATTGGAGTTTCATTACTATTAACTTCGAGTGGTTTGGTTTTCCCTCAAAATTTGTCTCTTGGATCTAGGAGTGCATCTTAACACCATCATTTAGCTTTCTCTTAAATGGTTCCCCCACTTGGTTATTCAAACTCTCAAAAGGGATAAGGCAGGGTAATCCCCTATCCCCTATCCCTATATTCTTTTGGTATATCTGTGGAAATCCTTACAAGGATTATCAGCTTTGACATTATGAAGTTTTATAGTTTTGCAAATGAATTAATGACATTTATGCTGTAGATTCAAAATCTCTAATAATATTACTTAAATCCCTCATGGAGTTTTGTAAACTGTCTGGTTTAGAAATTAACTATCATAAAAGCAAGATGTATTTCTTTTGGGATGTCATTAACTTTTAGAGACTAAAGGACATTTTTGGTCTTAGTATTCAACACCTTCCATTCAAGTACTTGGGGGTACCCATATCTTCTAAGAAACTAAAGTATTAGGATTGCTTACAGCTAGTGGAAAGGTATAATAAAAAATTAATGTATAGTATAATAGATTTCCCTCCTAAACTGGGAGAGTTCAACTTATTTTATCAGTTCTTAGTAATCTCCATCTACATTGGAGTTCATACCTAACTTTACTAAGGAAGATCATAAAAGAAATTGAAAGATTTATGAAAAACTTCTTTTGGTCTAGAAAAACTGAAATATACAAGAGAGCTAAGATGAAATGGGATTACCTGTACTAGAGGAAGCAAGAGGGAGGGCTAGGATTCACTTCATTCTAGCTAGTCCAAACCAAGATTATTGCTAAGAGGATATGGAAGCTTCTAAATGACAGGGAGGCTCTTTGGAGTAGATGGATGCATGCTTATTATTGGAATAACCTCAATTTTTGGAAGTTAGTTGAAAAAATTGAATACTCCTAGACTTTCATCAATATTGTAAGGCACATGCATATTATTACCCTTTCATTAAACTGCAAATTGGCAATGGGGATGACTCTTGGATGTGGTATGATAAATGGTCTCCCCAAAGCCCTTTTATCAAGAAAGATGATACACTCAATCTACTAGCAAGATGGCCAATCCATTTTAAGATATCTTGCATAATTATTAACAATTAATGGATCATTTCAGGTAGAGGGGCTGATAGATTTCAACTTATTCTTCTAAGCTACATGCCTAACTCCCTCAATAGAAAATGGATTAATCTGATCTCCTAGTGCAAATGGGGATTTCTCTAACTCTTCTTGCTTGAAAGCATTAAAACTTCAACATTTGAATACTTCCTGGCATAACATACTATGGAAATATCTAATGCTTAAGGCCTCATTTGTAAGTTGGTTGGTAGCTAAAGGAAAATGGAAGAGTAAGGATAGATTAAAGTGAAACATTGATCAAGTATGTGTTCTTTGCAAGTTACAACCTGAAACCATAAACCAAATGTTCTTCACATGTAGGTTTTCAGTTTTTATGTGTGCAATGATGCAACACAATATGAGTGTAATTTTCCCTAAGAATGATTGGGGTAATATATTAGTTTGGGCTAAAAATCTCTATAAAAGAAATGGGGATGATAAGAAGTACCTAAGTCTAATGCTTACTTGTTCAGTTTACTCAATTTAATTTGAAAGAAATCTTAGGATCTTTAGAAATGTACATAATAACAAGTATGCCATGATAAATAGGACTTACTTTTGGATTATGGAGATACTAATTGCTAATCAATCAACTAATAGTTTAAGCTTCTCCATGAAATGTAATTAGGGTTTGTTGTAACTTCTGTCTTGATTGCTCTAGTATCGATACTAGTTTTGTTCTATTGAGAGGCTGGTCCTCTACTTAGATTCATATCTCTTATAGCTATAGCAGCCTTGCAATCACTTGGTAGGCTTCTAGGCCCTTCAATGAAATTTCTTTATTTAACTTCCAAAAAAAAAGTTTCATGTAGGAGTGAAAGAAATTATTGGACTAGATATATGTTGTTCCAACATTATCATAGTGAATGACAGGTGAAATAAGTAGCCTAGTATATAATTCTTAAAGAAGGTTAATAAATCACTCGAGTTTAGCAACTGTGTAAATAATGACATGATATTCAACTTTAATGGGAGAAAACAATTTTTTTTGCTTTTTTAGCTCCATAAAATAGGAGTGTTACAGATAAAAACGTAGGTTATGGTAGAGATGCAATCAGTCTTATTAATGGTGTAATCATCATTGATAAATGTACGAAGACTCATGGAAGACTTCTTGTAGATCATTAAGCTACAGTGTATTGTACGTATGAGGTATCGTAATAGATGGCTTTATATAAACCAGTATGTAACTATAGGCTAGTGCATGAATTAAGATAATTTTTTACTATGAATCCTATGTTTAGGTAAGTGAGGGAAAGGTGCTATAAAGGTCCAAATATTTGATGGTAAAGGATAACATCCAAAGGAGGAGTATCATTATTTTGATGAAGACTATTGGTGTTGCAAGAGCAGTGGTAACTTGTTTTGTGTCATGCATATTTGACCTAGTGTAATAAATTAACAATGTATTTGTGTTGGGAGAGAAATAAGCTAGTTATAGTAAACTATACATCAATATCAAGAAAGAAAGAGAAAGAACCGAGGTATTTAAGTGAAAATTGGTGAGCTAAAGTAGAGATAAACTTATATAGAGGTAGTAAAAGAGACAATGATGACAATATCAATAACATAGACCAAAACATATAGTACCCACTTTGTGAAACATGAAGAGGGAAGTTTATAGTACCATAAGCGTTTATGATGCTTGGAGAAACCATAAAAGGATTTATGAAGTTTTACATATGTGAGGGATAATTAGCATAAAAATATAGTAGGTTGATCCTTAAAGATTGATGGGTTAAATTTATACTATGTTATTTTAATACTCAACTAAGACGAGTGTATTTATCACTTTGTACTAGTAAACTGGTAGTAAGGGGGTCAATATGAAAAGAAACTGACTAGTATTGGATTCAATGCTCTAATTATTATCTTAATAATGAAGTGAATTTTTTATTAAAATAACACTGAACTAAATACCCACTACTTTAGGTTACCATAAGAGTATCAATATTAAGAAATATCTATACTAGATTTCTTCCTAACTTCATGTTTGTTGCTTATTCAATTATGGAATTCTATAATGATCTTCCTCCTCTTAATGTACAATCACCTATTTGTAAATAGGTTAACCGATATATCTATTTGAATAACTTCTCTTAGAATGCACTTATAAGTTCTTTGAAACCCTATAATTTTAAGAAATCTTGGTAAAAATGGGTCAACCATATACTTAATTTTGTTCCGTATTCCTCCAATGCTAAAAACTTTGTATTTTATGAAAAAAATCACCACAAACATAGGTCCATAATAGATACCCATATTGGAACCATATTGTATGGCATCCAATATGGCTCCAATAGGGTGCTATGTTAATGTCCTATATTAGATCCATAGTCTTTAAAAACCATGCCAAAACGTCTCTAACTTGGCTCTAACTTATCCAAATTCACCCCTTCTTCATTATAGAGCCAAAACAATGCATTTAAACAAAACATAAGCCATATTGAGTAACACATCTTATAAAAATAATCTGAACACCAACAAAATGCTCTTAAAATTAAGCTAAAAATGTAACCTAATTAACAATTATCAAGTTTCCACAAACCTAATCTTTTTTTTGCTCTCAAATAAATCAATCTCATCAATCTTGAATTAAAAGTAACTCTGAGAAAGAATTTAACAAATTAATTAGATAAATCAATTCTATCCATTTTTCATTCAATTATAGTGTTCGTCAATTTGCTAGACTTTTAGCTACTTGCATCAAATTATAAATTAATTCAATTTAATGAACCATATGGCCATTGTGTTGTATGACATCCAACATAACTTCAACAAGTTGTAATGTTGGCCCCATGTTGGACCTATTGATAAATGCTAATTACACTATATTTTCAATATGATTTTTTAGAGAATTATGCTTATGTTTTGATATTTTTATAAGATTTGGTACTGAAAATAACTTATGTTTTGTTTCAGGTCTTATTTCAGTCTTTTAATGGAAGAGGAATATATTTGGATACTTTGAGTCAAGTTAGAGAAACTTTGGCATACTAAAGACTTAAAAAATGGTGCCAATATGATATCGTGTTACTCCTCGTGTTTCAATATGCAATATGTTTATGAGGTAATTTTCTACATGAAAAACACAAAAAAATAAGGCCTGTGTTCCTACCATGTTAATAGTAGGATATTTTGTTTTTCCAAGCTTCTCTCGATATAGTACTGTATTATGCCCATCTTCATCAACAAAAAGAAATACGGTCCTATGTTTGTAACCTTATTGGCTATAATTGTTACAAAAAAGATTCAAAAAAGCAGGTTATGCAATATAGGAGCCAACATGGTCTCATGTTTGACCCATGTTGGTCATAATTTCTAGGGTTCTATGTTTAAAAGAGAGGGAAGACAAAAAAATGGATTCAAAGACTTAAAAAAAACAATCAAAAGTTGATAAAAGAGCATGTGGGATTAAGAAAAGAGAAACATTAAAGAAAAAATAAGAAGATCCATTAAGAATGCAACATCCCGTTACCCATGTTAAGACTAGAATAGTAACTTATGAGAAATTTATGAGAAAATTAGGAAAATGCACGTCATG
>JANZXP010000002.1:27746460-27760761 GCA_027576715.1 Erythroxylum flavicans
GTTAGATTTTTGAGAACTTAAGGCTTTAGCCACCTTTCAAGTTTTATTGGTTTAAGTGTACTGATGTATTATGACTTTCAAGGTTATTAAAGCCTTGTAAAACAAATATTCATTTGGGGATGAATGAAATATATGTTTGATTCTGCGCATGATGATGAACACTGTTAAGTTTCGCTTTGCATGTGTTGATTAAATGATTTTGAGGATTTTGAAAAGCGGTTGATGTTTATGTTTGTGTATTTCTGACCTGAGAGTTGAATGAATGACAGTGGTTGAGAAGGTTGGTGGATTGCATTAAATACGGAAGATGCAAAGGAAAAATACAGAGGAAGAATATCGTCTGTGATGACGTCACAACACAGAGGCAAGGAAAAATTAGAAGGAGAATATCGTCTGTGCTGACGTCAGAACACAGAGGAAAGGTTGAATAAAGAGTAGAAGTATCGTCTGTGCTGACGTCAAAACACAGAGGAAAGGATGAATAAAGAGTAGAAGTATCCTCTGTGCTGATGTCAGAACACAGAGGAAAGGAGGAATAGAGAGGAGAAGTATCATCTGTGATGACGTCAGAACACAGAGGACACGTCATCACACAGAAGATAGAACATAGAGGATAGACCACAAACGATAAGTGGTCAACCCAGAAGATAAAAGTCAAATACAAAGGATAGAACTCAGAGGATAGATCATAGGCCAAGGATTATAAAAAGGATTTAAGAAGCTATGTAGGTTGAAGAATATCGTCTGTGTTACTATACACAGATTCGTCTGTGTTACTGTACACAGATTCCTCTGTGTTACTATTCACGAACTTCATCTGTGTTACTGTTCACAGACTTCTTCTGTGTTACTGTTCACAGACTTCGTTTGTGTTACTGTTAACGGAAATTCTTCTGTGTTATTGTTCACGAACTTCGTTTGTGTTACTGTTCACAGACTTCTTCTGTGTTACTGTTCACGGAACTTCTTCTGTGTTATTGTTCACGGTTTATCTTCTGCCCTATTTTCAACCCTTCACAAGATACAATTGGCCTTCGAGGTCTTCAAGAAAGTTGTAGCTCTTGAAGTCCTCTTTTAAACTATCTAAAGAAACCCTAAATTGGATGCCTATAGAAAAAGTTATGCCAATAGCCCCGAAGTAGGTATATGTGTGAAGTGTGGACTCACCAACACTGTTTCTTGAGGTATTCAGGTTGAAATGGATAAATGGACTAGTAGACTATCATCGTATTAGTCAACTATTCTAAGAGCTGAGCTGAGCTTAGAAAGAGGAGTTTTGAGAAGACGACCCGATAGTGATTAACGTGTTCTCTATGGGAGATAAGCTCACGTGTTATGATTTTCTGCAAGAGTTGGACTTCGTAAATAGGGTCTAACATTATTTGTTTCATTTTTTTGTTTTAATTTATGCTATTTATTTTATTTCAAATCAATTTCTTAGTACGTTAGACAAAGTTAGGTTTAAATTGTTAGCTATTATATAATCCTCTTGGGAACAACAACCTCTTATACTAAAAGATAGGATCCGTATATTTTCAGGTATTGAGAGTTTTATTACTATATAAAACTTGCTCAACAACAAGCTCCCCTTTTGATGATGATAAAACATTTAGTGATATTAAGGAAAATAAAAAACATAGACTCCCCTTATATGAAAGTAATATGTAATATGTGCTCTCTCTTAGTTCATGCATAATTGATTTATAAAGATTAAGTTTCAATATTACCATTATGTCATCCTTATTTTCAGCATTGAAAAGGGTATATGGTACGCCAAGCTATAAGTATCAAAAGGTAAAATAAACAACTTCTTTCTCTCTTTCTAACACTTTTCAAAATCTTTATTATCTAGGCAAAGTTTAAATTTCAAGTGCGTTTTAAAGAAATGAGCAATCTTTAAAAAGCTTATATAATGATTCAAATTTCAATGTTTCTCCTCTTGCATATATTTAGTAATGCTTTCTTCCCTTAAATATATATTTTAAGTTGATATGATTAGATATTATCAATATAAAAGAAACTAGTCACCTTATTTTAGATACCACTGATGGTTACCATTTCCTTTCTTAAATTATATGAGAGCTCTAGTTAATTTGTTCTTTAAACTTAAATTTTGGAAATTGATCCATATTTGGTATTAATGGATATGGTACTAACTATTTGTATTAATTTTATGCCATTTGATATTGACCTATAAGGCAAATAAATCAATATGTTCTAAGTATAGGTACCTATATAGAATTAGGTCATTGACGGTTAGCTCTTAAATCCTTTTCACCCATATCATTTTATGCTTATTTAATAAGTATTGTTTCCAAAATGAATTTCTTTTGATATTCCCATAGTCATCGCAAAAATGAAATCTTATATGATACAAATGGTAATATTTCGAGTCATGTGAAACTTACAAAAATATGACAGATAAGAGTAACTATATACAAGAACATGCCTATCATTTGAGAACTTTTATGCTCTAAGATTGTTATTTAATTTTCAGTCCCTAAAGTGAACTTGAAAATTCATTCTTTGAGGAGATTGATCTCCTTATTCAATGTCTTATTTTCATACAACATTTTAATTTCTTGTTCTCAATCATGCATAAATCTAAGAATTTTTTAGCCTCTTCATACTTAGAAGAGAATTTCTTTCTTTTTATATTCATAGCCTCAAGGCATTTAACTAACTCATTATATGAAATCTCAACATCACAATCATCATCACTATAAGAATTTGAGTAAGAGGGTGCCTTATCATTATTAAATATATAGTATATGTTTGCTTCCTCAATGTTAGATACTTCACTTTCTGAATGGTTGTATTATCCATATGGCCTTCGGCGTTATCTTTATCTTGTGATCCCTTTTCTCCTTTTTCCCACTTATGTTTTTCTTTTCCATTATGTTTCTTGATTCATTAGTATCATCATATGTAATTTCAAGTATTTGCAAAATATCATATTCATTTTAACACAGTGAAACTCTATTTAGCATATTTCTATCAAATAAACTAAGAAGAACATACATTGTCTCATTTAATGTATTCAATTTCTCATCAATGGAATCCTACTCACTTTTCTCTATAATCTTACATAAATAAAAAAGTTTTCCCATAGTAAAAACCTTCATTCTAATTTTCCTGTGCAACTTATCATTTCAATTGAAAAAAGTGACAATGTTAATATCTCGACCCTTTTGACTCAAAAGAAATTTGTAGTGTGCTATGATGATCTTTATTCAAATTTTATTAGAAATACATATGCAATAAATGAGATTGCTTTGTTATCAATTTTTGGCCCTATATGACATACAGAAAGGAAGTAAATTATATGTCTATACTTTTTGGTTTATTTAAAAAATGAATGAATTACTTATTCTAATAAATTGTTATGACAAATTAATATAACACAATCACAAAACAAACAAAATAATAATAAGAGAGTAAGGAAAAGAGAAATAAAATTAATTCATAGTGGTTCAATCAAACAACCCTTAGCCTATATCCACTCCTTAAACTCCTATTAAAAATTCACAATCTTCTTCCTTCAATGGGTGAAAGGAGCCATCTAAAAAACATTTTCACCACTAGAGAAAAAGAACCCTTCTAAACATCTTGCTTTGTTGTAGATGAAAAGAAACCTTTATAATTCTTGTTTAAGGTTAAAAAGAACCCTCACAATGTATATCTCAATAATTTATATAATAGTGGCAATTGTATAACCTTATACAACTCGAAATCTACATTTTTTCCCATAACAATGAACTATAGTTAAGTTATACAATGCACACATATACTATGTAGCCTCTCAAGGCTTTAGAAACTCTTTAGTACGTCAAAATTTCTTTCCACAACTCAAGTTTGGTCTATTTATACTTAAAATTACTATAAAAATCATTATATACATAAACTAAGTGGTAAAATGACTAGTTTTTGTCAACGATCTACAAATCAATCACCTATCTTTGACTTGTCGATTACCTAATTTTGGCTAATAGAACATCCTTCTGCTACGATAACAATTAGTGGAAACCCTGACTAAATAAAAATTCCCCTGTTAGTAACTTTCGAAACCCATCATTAGTTAACTAGTAATAACCTTTCGGTTAGTCTATTGTAGATCACCCATTTGATAACTTTTTGACACTTTCTCCAGTATTCATAATCACTTTGAAACATAAAATTTTAATGAATCAAATTTAAAAAAAAACATTAAAATACCCCATTTTGATTTAAAAAATTAGGAACAAAATTTTACTTAATAGGAGTAGTTTATTAGCCTAAGCAATAGGCTATTTAATATCCTAGCCGAAGGTAAGAGATCAGTTAGTCAAATATGCTAAAAACAATAGTCGTCGTAATGACTATTTTATGTGTCTAGTAATTATTAAAAGTGATTTTGAGTATAAATAGAGCATAATTTAATTTTGATAGGAACTTTTCGTATTTTAATAGTTTCGAAGATCGTGGAGTGGCTAGAGAGTGTACTTAAGTGAATTTGCATATTGCATAAATTATATTAAACCCTAGTTTATTGGTATCAGTTAAAAAAAGAAGTTTAAAGTTTTGTATGTTTGAGTTGGTATAAGAATCAAGAAGAATTGCTTGGGGTATATATTTATGAGAGTTTCTATAGATCTTAAACAAGAGCTATAAATGGTTTCTCTTTAGACAAGCAAAAAAAATTTGTATAGAATGTAACTTTTTAGCAATTGAAGGAATAGAGATAGTGAAATTCATAAGTGATGTTCAAAGAGTGGAGGTATGTCAAAGGTTATTTGGCCAAACTACTATAAATTTGTTTTATGTCTCTTTTCCTACTCTCTATTATAATTATATTTACCATTCAAATTATGTAAGTTTACAGTTTCTTAAATTGATTGTATATGCATATTAAAATAACATATTTATATTTTTAGGCAATTCATTCACTAAATTTTAAATAGGCCAAAAAATATACATATGCAATTCACTTTATTCTTCTGTATCATTTGCTGACTAGCAATTTTATTCATTTATTTATTATTTTTAAGTGTTTAGTTAATGGTTTTTATAATTAATTATCGTCATTACAATTATGTTCGTACTTTGGTTGTTCAAACAATTTAACTAATTATAAATTTGATGAATAATTATACTTTCCTTGTGGAATCAACCTATAATTTTCAATTGTATTACTTGAGCAGCTCATGTACACCTAACATCTACTTTAACATATATTTTTTAATTTGTTAAGTGCCTATTTTTTAATAATTGAAAAAGAAAGTCATTTTTTAAGAAGAATTCGACTAATCATGTTTGTCATCTCTTGACAAGAGGGAGTAGCCTAGTTGGTTAACTCCTCACTTAAGACTAAAGAGATCTTGAGTTCGAGTCACCAAAACAGCCGAGGGTCTATAAGGAAACAGTCTTTGTATCTCTTAGGAGATGCGGGCATGACTGCGTACATCTTACCCTCCTCATACCCTGCTTAGGAGGGAATTTGGGTATTGTTGTGTTATGTTTTTATGTTTGTCATCTCTTAACTCCGTAGTAATGTCTCTATTATCTATTACTAGAGCAAAAGATTTCAATCCATACTAAGTTTAATCATCTCCAATAATTCTAGATCTAGTTTTTTTTCTTAGATTTAGTTAATGCTTGAGCTTCCTAGCTGAGGTAAACCTTCTTTAGCAGTTTTACAATCTGCAAAAGGATCTATAAGGAATTGAATACAATATAATGCTCAAAAGGAGGAGGTGGCATAAAGAAGGAAGTGGTGAAGACAAAGGACCAAAATGTTTATATAGGTCTAAAGAAAATGAGTATGGTGGCATGTGGATTGGAAGGTGATGATAGAGATAAAGGAAATGGATTGTAACATGCCAACAATAACCTATGAGAATAATAGAAAATTTTCAAAAGAAAAAGTCTAAAGGTCATCAATTTGGTGGTTTTCATGGTCATCATAATTAATATAGATTAAATTATCATTGCATATTAGTTATGATGGTTAAAAAGCTACAAAATTAATGGCTATTTAGTCGAATCTATTTCTAGAATAGCTAATAAATAAAGGCTTGAAAAAAAAACAAATTCAAACATTATTTGTCTCTAAGTACTCTCTTACTTTTATACTATTTTAAACATAAGAATTGAAATAAACCATAGAGTAACATCAACTTAATGATTGAGATGTTAAGATCTGTCCAATTATAAGTAGCATGAAGTATTTCAAACTTAGAAAAATACTTCCTCAAAAAATTTTATTAAAATATTTTACTATAAAACTATTAATCAATTTTATAATATGACAACCCTTATTATTTATTCTCTAAAACATAGAACACAAGCCATTATTTTGAAATAAACAAAAGTTATATTTGTCCTTTTGTATTTTTATCAAAGTTTATATTTGATTTTAATATTATGTAGTGTTCAAATAGGTCTTTATGCTATACAACAATTAACCGATTTTTCTGATCCAAATTTTGTTAATTTAACCTTACATACCTCTTTTTTAAGATAAGGGACTCATTTGCTAATAATATGACACTTAAATAATATTACAACTCATATAAAATTATAATTAGCAGGGCAATGTAACTGTGGTATTAATACCAAATGGGTCTCTAAGGATTAAATTTTTATCAAAATTAATGTTTACATGTATTTAAAAGTCAATTAAGCTGACTTCATTATATATATAACTTATTTGGAAACTAAAGTTAAGCTTAAACTTTAAAAATTAAAATATATCTTATACTTTTTTATATAGGATGACAATTGATGATTTTTCTAATGCTCAAACTAACAATAAATGACCTAATTACAGGACCATAGTCATTAAACGTTATTAATAAAAGACGTAAACCTCTCCCGAGATTGTAGAAAAATTTTAAATCCTTCTCTTAAACTTCAATTAAAAATAATGACAAAATATATACGTTATAAATATTTTATTTGGATTAATAAAATGTCGTGAATATAATAACTAAATAATAATTTAAAATAATTATATTAAGTTATTAATTTAAATCAAATATAATTAAATTTTAAAATTAAACTGAATTTTTGAATAGGTAATATTTAATTCATCTCTGTTTAGTATTTATATTACCAATGTTCTATTATTAATTTTAAATTGAAGATGAAAAGAAATTTTTTTCAAAATTAAAAATAAAGATTAATTTTTTAATTAAAATTTTTAATTTTCTTAAATCGTAGAGGAATGACTGTCTCTTTCAACCAAAATACATTAAAAAGGAGAACATGGAAATATGGAACTACGAGAACCGTAATAATGTTCTAGCATATAACTAGAAGTAAGTAGGAAGAGTGATTTTCACTCTAGTTTTCGTTCAATATCGGGCTCAGGCCATTATTACGCTCTTTTGTAGAATTTGATGGTCGAAAATGACCTTGAGAAATGAGAAGAAAGCTCGTGAGAATTTGAGTTAATCAACATACAAAACGAACTCTCTTTTGTTCGTTGGACGCTAGTTAAGAAAACAAGAGCCTTTTAACTTGCAACAGTTCAGTGCTTCATAGCCTGTAAAAGGCGAAGTCCTTGAGACACTGAAACCTCCTTTCATATGTATCACTCTTTTGAAAGCTTAGAAAAGACATAAAGAAGATAAATTTTTCTTTGAAGAAATTGCTGATTCTTTGGTATACTGTCAGCATTTATAGGATCTCCATTGTTATTGGGTATTTGGCTTTCTCACTCTTGCGCAGGAACTCTTCTTTTCACCCCTCTGTTTGTAAGGTGTATGTACGTGTGACTTAATATAGGTTACAATGAGAGAGAAAATTCTGGCTTTGCACTGTCTCCTCCTTCTGAAATGCTATCTGGGTATGCTCTCTTTTCTTGTTTAACATTTGGTTATGGATCTCCTGCTTCTGAAATGCTATCTGGGTATGTTCTCTTTCTTGTTTAACGTTTGGTTATGGGCACTGGTTACTTGCGGTATTGTTTTTATCTTTCATTTCCAGTTTCTTTTCTGCTCTTTATGTTCCTCGCATCTCTATTTAAAATGACTTGGCCAACCTGTTTTTGTTAATATAGCCAATGTTGTTTTCTTCTACATATGGTTTTACTTTTCCCTGAATAGTTCTCTTTTCAAAAAATAAGAAAAGTCCGTGTGTATATATTTGTTGTTTGAAGGCAACATATTTCAAGTAACAATTAGTTAATTTTAAAAAGTTGCCTCAACGTGCTAACGTTTCTACCATGCTAAACCCTGTCTTCGTTTTCACAATATCAAACATCCAAACTTGGTTTCATCGAGTCAAGCACTGGGACAAGTGGGATTGGTTTCCGATTGACTGTTTGGCAAGTTTACTTGTTTGTAGTTACAGCATCAATACTTCAAATCAGGTTTTCTACCTGTCTTCTGACAACAAATTGATTTAAAGTTGCTGTTAAAACTGACAATATTAATTAGTTCACTTTGTTTCCTTCTTCTGTTGTATTTTGGCGTAATATTTCATTTGTATGTTCATGCATGTTTCCATTTCTATTTCAGACTCAAGGCAACACAAGAAAAATATTTTTTTAGTACACAAATGGAAGGCATCTAAATGATTTTTTGTTTCGGGAAAAAAAAAGGGAGTAATGAAATAGTGTAATCTCTTAATGAAAAGAAAAAGGAAGGACGAAAACTGAATAGAGCAGACGCTTTGCTTCCCAAGCTTATCTTACTCGATTTTGTTGGGATAGAATATGAACTCAATTTCCTGGCTGTTCATGGCACTGTCGTCCAGGGACTACTAAAACTATGTGCCCTTTGTTTATTGATGTGTAAGCTTCGCCTTGATCGTCCACTTTAGATCGTTCTTGGCGTTTTGAGGTGATGGAGTAAACTGAGCCAATTTAGCGTTTTATTTTGCTTTACGTCTTCAAATTAATTTTTATCTGTTTTAACATTCTGTATGATTGATCAATATCACTTGACACCGTTTGTGCTTGCGCATGCCCTCCAAGTCTTTATATATATCTCTTTTCATCTGCTATGAATGTGAAGTGTATGCAAAGGAGATGATGGTGCAAGAGAAGGCTGATGCAGCAATTCCATTGACTACATTGTCACCTCCTGAAGGCAATACCACTTTCCTAGGGGGCACAACATGGTGTGTGGCTCATTCGGGCGTCTCTCAAATTGATTTACAGAATGCATTAGACTGGGCCTGCGGGTTGGGGATGGCAGATTGTGGTGCAATCCAGAAAGATGGTGCCTGTTATGAACCTGATAACCTAGTGTCTCATGCCTCATACGCCTTCAACAATTACTACCAACAAAATGGGAATTCTGATATTGCTTGCAACTTTGGAGGGACTGCGACTGTAACAAAGAATGATCCAAGTATGAAAATTCATCATTTGTCAACTGATGATTTAGTTATAAAAACTCATTTCACTTTGTTTTAGGTTGAAATTCTTTTGGTACACTAACGAAATCCATGGTTATTTTTACAGGTTATGGAAAATGTATCTACTCTACATCGAGGTATATTCTTCTTCTTATTCATGAATTTGTACAGTTACAACATGTCTGTTCCATTTGTCCTCGTATACTTTTTCACCTTTTAACAACAAATAAAATTTGTTGGAGATCCTCAGATCTATTGACTCGTCAGCACCGCCGTCACACAAGTACAGACTGAGCATAATATGGTTGAAGCTTGCCGGGACTTTGTTGCTTTTGTACTTGAGAAGCTGATACTATGTTGGCTATTACTAACGTGTTCATGAAGCTGAAATGGCAAAATCGAATGGTTGGACTAAGTTCTGTTGTAATTGAGATCAGCCAAGTTATTCCAGTCCTTGCTTTTGGGTTAGGAATCTAATGGGTTTTTCAATCAAATCCTCCTTACTTTTTTTCAACCATATATTTCTTGGTTCGTTGTGAATTTAGAGCATTGCTGTGGTAAACTTTTTTATTAATTAAGAATAAGACAGTATATATTTGAATCTTCTTGTGTTTTATCAAGACTTTTCCTAAAATATTATGAAATGCTTTTTAGTGTTATAATATAATATCAACCTTATTCGGGTAGGCAATAATGACCTTGGATATGTATCACGAGAAATTGGGGAGAGGATACAAAGGTTGGTGGCAGGAAGAAGAACAAAGATTGAGGCGTAGTAATAAAGCGTTGGGTTAAGGACACAAGCAAAGAACAAACAAAGCTTAAACTCATTTCAAAAGACGTTGATTAGACTTGTTATTTTTTCTGTAGAATTCGCATCGGGCAGTGTTCTTTGCATGCATGTCAGGATATGAAATCCTTTCACTTTTGGCCACAGGTTGACTTGTTTTTTGCCTCCGTCTTTATTTTACGATAATATAATAATAATTATTAATAATTAATATTTCCTTTCCATTTTATTCTTCTTCCTTTTTGTTTCTTTCTATTTCTTCTTTTTTTAAAACAATATAGAGTATTTTCAAATATATCTTAGAGATAATGATGAAGTATCAAGTTTTAATAATTTTTATTACATTATTGAAATTTTTTAAAAGTAAATTGAAATTTTTAAAAAGAATGCAATATATACATTACAAGAAAGGCTTAAACATGAACTAAGAAATTAGGCAAGCTGAAACACAAATCCACAGTTAACAATTCTCAAAATCTGAAAACTGATATAAAAAATTATCGGTAAAGCTTATTTCAAAGCTATAATTTATAAACAAACTCGGCAAAGCTCCTTTATGATATTTTTTTATTATTCAACTCTATTATGCATGCTCATCATTCTCTAGATTCAACTATTTCCCTGCTGCAAGATAACTAAATTTCATTAACTATCAGTTCTCTTCTCCAGTTGATAACTTCTTGAAGTATCTTATTCCAAGGCTTCTTTTTTTCTTTAAATATTCTCTAGTTCTTTTGCCACCAAATAGTATAAATTAAAAACGAATTAGCCATTCTATAATATTAGTCTATTCATCCTTGATGACAACCAATTCGCAAAGCTTCTAAACCATAAATTATATGTCAAAGGTGAAATTACATTAAATGGTTTAGTATTTTAGGTTATTTGCACAACTTACATTATTGTCGAATATTGTTTCCTCATATTCTATCTAAGATTGTCAGTCTCCTTGTCACTACTACCCATAGAATAAAGGAAATCTTGAGGAGTGTTTGGTTAAACCAAATTACTTTGAACAACATTTTTGTTCTTGGATTCTGAATAGCTCATTACATGATTAATTATTAAAATATGACAAAAGGGTGTTTCAATTAGATGATAGTGTCTTCTATATTCGCCCGCTTGCACTAAGTTAATCGCTTAAGTATCTTATATCATATCACAGTATGATAATCTTGCTACTATTGGGATAGTGGTTTAGTGGAAGAGTTCTACAAGATTCTCATTAGGTAAGTGCATGCTTAAATTTTATCACTTTTATATTTATTTTCATCATAATTAAGAGAAATTGTAAAAATAAGCACTTGGATCTTGCCTTTTGTCCTATTATATGATTGTCTAGATATAGATGAACCATGATCATTTAACGTCCTAGGTAAAGTCTCCTCATTATACATGTATTTTCCCTAAGCAAATGTAATTTTGGTGTTGAGTGCACTCATATAAGTATGCCTAATCGCATGCCTATTATTGGAATTCTTTTAAGCTCATAGCATGCTCTCTAATTTTTCACTTCTTATAGTAAATTTAGACAAGGAACGGGCAATATTATCATAGTTAAAGTTTGAAAGTACCTCATTATCATCATTTTCCAAAAAGCACATGAGCCACTTCTCCTTTTAATTGTTTACTCTTAGTGTCGCTTGAGTTATCCTAAGTTAATACTTTGAAAGCCTTCTTCTTATTATTATCACTCTTTTAATTTTTTTTGTTATCTTTAAGCAGAAGGGTATTGGGACTTCATGTGACCTAGCTTCTTACATTTAGAATATATAATGTTAGAAGGTTTTTGTTTTGAATTAACTTTACATTTCTTAAAGTATTTCTTTTATAAAAGTTCTTCTCTTTAAAAACTGATTGAATTTCCTAGTGATAAGGGCCTTTTTTTTATTGCTTCCACTCGAGGATGTCCCATCTTCCTCAGTTAGTTCCTCCTTAAGGCTTTAAGTGCTAGGTTTTTTTTTCTTTGAAGATTTGTCTCTTCTTTTGTCCTTTCGGCTTTACTTGGCTGTACTTCATAGGTGAGGAGAGGTATACTGAGCTCTTTTAAAGGTAATATTGTTAGTCTTTAGCTTCTTAAATGGCTCACTTTGGCTTTCTATCTTTGAAATTAATCGAAGAAACTTTTTCGCCATTTCAATATTAGTATATTCCTTTTTAAGACCTTTAAGAGCATTAATAATATCAACAAATTTTGTACATATGTTCATCATGTTTCATTTGAAATAGTTCATATTAATGATGAAGCATGCCTACTTTACTTTCTTTAACTTGATCAGCATCCTTAAGTTTGACTTTAATTATGTGCCAAATTTTGTAAGAAGTTTTGTGCACAGATGCTCTAATGAATTCACTCTTATCTAGTTTGCAAAATACTACTACGAACTCTTAGTACACAAGTTTTGATAACTTTAATTTAAATTGGTCAACCATTAACCTATATAGGTTGACTAATACACCTAAAATCATGATGCCAACATCTTTAAAACCTCAAACTTAATTTTATTAATAAAAAATTGAATTAACATTTCTCCACTTGTTCACCCAAGTATTTTTTAAGGATCTAGAGGATTTTCTTTAAAAATCAAAACTTTAGTTAATGTTAATGATTGAAAAAAAACTAACGCAATAAGTTAAAACGATGATATGTTTATGCATGAAGTATAATAACATTACAAATTCATCTATAACTTTGTTGTACCTTGTTCTTCTTTACTCTTGAATTTGTTCTTCAATTAAATAAGTTGAGCTCCAATTTTTCTCTAGTGCCTTTGTAAGATATACCTTGATTTGTGCATGACCACTTTTGCTTTCATAAAAACAAACTTATTAGTGGTACTTATATTTTGTTACACCAAAACATGGATTGTAACCACCCTTGGTTTAACATTTATATTTATGGTTTTAGCTTTGTAATTAAGAAGTAAGAAAAAGAAACATATTCTTAAAGAGGACATTATAAGAGTAATTAGATTGGAAAATTCAAGTAGGCCAAAGACCTACCTAAAAATTAGGTATATGTTTAATCTAAATGGCAAGCATAGATTAAGACATGTATGTGTCTTAGATTATATTTATTTATGCACTTAAATAATTCTAGGACAGAGAGATCCATGACTAGGGATGCACTTATATCCTAAACCATGTCGATATTGAATTTAAAAGTTTTTGTAGAGATATCCATGTCCTAATGCATGCTCATATCCTTAATCACGTTTATATTTCCATATTAATGCATTAGAAGTAAAGAGATCCACGTCAAACCTAGGAATTGACCTAAGGAGTAATATGGGATACTAAAGATAGGCTTATGTTAACTCTTAGGTGTTAGAGACAAACCTTTTATAACAATTCATAGTACCCAATACATTTTTAAGGGTTTTAATTATATAGAGATATTAATTAATCAATATGAGCATGGGTGGTTACAATTTGAGGGAGAGCAATTCCATAACCTAGGAATTTATGTCAATCTATATTATTACAACCTTCGAAGTTTATTAAATCATGTCTACAAAAATGATGCTAGGGAGAAAAAGATATTACTTACATCCTATTTCTCAAATTGACTATTTGCTTTGATATGTTCTTATTGTTTTATTCTTTTGTTTAGTTTTTATTTGGTTTTTTTAATCAAATTCATCTATAAAAATATATTTTTAATCTTTTTGACTAGTTAGTGGTAAAAGCATGTTCTAAACTATTTTAGGTCCCTTATGAAATTGACACTTTATTAATTTTTATATTACTTATTAACAATAGGTATACTTTTAGATTTTGAGTAAATATACTATGATAAAAGAAAACTTTAAGAGTAGTATCAACACACCACCACTTTAGAATGGAATATGAGTTGGGAGATGGGTGTGCTATGGACTGAGTTCTTATCTATACCAAAAATTATGAAACCTTTTTATGGAATACTTTTTGTCTGCTGCCATCCTACTTATGTAAGGGTATGTATCTTTAAGATAACCTTCAACAAAATTGTTTCTTAAGAAATTATCTCATCCTACTCTTGCTTTTCACCCACAAAATAATAAATAAAAGCAAAGAAACAACTAACACCTCTAAAATAAAATATGAGGGAAATAAAAGTTATTGATGTGTAAAAGTCAAGAAGCCTATTAAACACATATAAAAAAACTAAAATTCAAATAATTGCT
>JANZXP010000002.1:27775415-27797050 GCA_027576715.1 Erythroxylum flavicans
TTTTGAACAGTTTTTTTGTATGAAACTTGGTATGTATGTGTAATATATTTGATATTTGATTGTGCGGGCAGTATAATGAAAACCCCAGTAGCTCGAAGAGTGTATAATCTAACCGAAAGATGGCTTTCTATTTGGGAGACAAGCTGCATTCTGAATTGTGGAGTCCTTGGACGAATGATTCACTAATCTATTAAGGGGCGTATGCCAGATTTTTCTATGGAGTTTCTTGTGCGCGGAATGAAAATCATCAGCCCTGTAGGAGGCACGTTAAGAAGTGTGGTTCTCGAGGAACTCAAAAAATTGACTCGTGGTCTCTCTGTTCAAGGCCAGAATGTTACGGTCTACCTTCCAAAGTAGTTAGTGGTATACTCATTTGACATGGGGTCCAAATTTAATTGGGAAAGAACATTTTGAAGTTTCATTTTATCTTAAACTGTTATAAACTAATATATAAGAAGTAAAATTAGAAGAAATAAACAATAATATATTTTTATTGAAATAAAGAAATACAACAATATTTATCAATAAATAATAAATATAATAATTAAAATATTATAATTTAACATAAAAATTTAAATTAGTAGTATGTTAACAATAAAAATTCTATTTACGGAGAATGTCGTGTTTCGTTATTGTCAAAAACGTCAAATCTTCTAACACTATTTAAAGGCTTAAAAACAACAATTTTTGTCCAAATTATTTGCATCAATATCTTCTATTACATTTAAATAAATTACAAATCAATTATCTATGAAATTATTTTTATTTTAATACATTATATTTTAATTTTCAAAATGTATAAAATAAAATATCAACTAACTACTAATAGATATTCTCAATTCATTCGATATAATAAATGCATTTTTTCATAAATCACCTTTTCAATTTCACTATAATTAATATCAAGCAATATTTCTTTTCTAATCCAAAAATGCATATATTCTCTTGTTACTAAGCACTCTGAGTACATAATAGAGAAATTATATTATTAATAGTAAAAGTATAATAATTAAAAAATAAAATTCAATTAATAAAATATCCATTCTTTATTCTCATATTATACATAATGTAAACAAAATCATTGACTCTTTTAATTTAATTCTTTGTATGAATTAGTTTATTAACGCTTTGATTATGTTCACAACCTAATGCAAAAGGTGTTTAATTAAATAATCTAATGAGAAATTTTCTCAATGTTGGAGATTTTTCACCAAACAATCTCTATTACTCATTTGTATTTAAAAATTAATAGTTATAAAAATAAAATAAAATAATTAATAAGTAAAGGATAAACTAAAAGTATGAAAACTTAACAGGCTTTACTTTTTTTTTGTCATAAGTTCTCTCTTTGTAGATGATTTAACAAAACTCTCAAATTTTATGATACAATTTAATTTTATTTGTCACCTTTGATTGCTTTTTATTAGCGAAAATATTTTTGCATTCAATCACATCAAAGCAAACACCTGTAATATCAATATGTACATACATTCTACTATATAAGTAATAAGGACTAAAAAAGTAAGTTGTTAAGTAGATTCTTTGAGTAAGATGCTTCTCTCATCGTCAATATAAATTTTTTGAATAAGATGCTTATCTCATCGTCAATCGATAATATTTATATAAGGCTTATATAATTTTTATCCCTTTAAAAGTATTCATAATTGTTCTACAAACTCTATATATACCATCGTACATGTACTCTAAAGATAATTTCTCATTTGGGTCAACATTTCTTAATAACCTTATAAGTGGGGCCATAGTCTTAACAATAATTAAACTAGCATTCTAAAAATTGTTATCCATAATAATAACACAAACCTCTTTTCTTTTCGTATTCTTTAATAACTTGAAAAATGTTTACTTGTCGCTAAATGTTGAGGAACTTGCCTATGATCATACACATTATAAATGTAGCTACCAACCTAGTAGCAACATGATATATAATCTCAACTCAATCTTCTTTCTTTTTCAACCAAGGCTAAAACAAAATATGATTATACACAAAATTATGATATTAAATGCATATGAAACAACTTTAGAAATATAGTTCATTCATAATATCTTTTAACTTGAGATTTATACAATGAGCATTACATAAAGAATAATAAATATGCTCGTATTTTGACTGCGCCAAGTACTATTAAGAGTTTTAATAGAATAGTTTTAATTTTTCCAAATTTTAGTGGCTGTATCCTGAATTAAAACATTAAATGGATATATATTCAAAATGAACAAAAAAGAAATAAAGGTTGCTAATTATATATCTAAAAGCAAACGTATGATATAAGAATTTCCAAAGTTAAGAGTTAAGTGAAATGTAAGAAGCCATGCATAAATTTTTTTTCCTTCTACCAATTGTTGAAGAAAAGGTGGTGTTATGGAAATATTCAATTTGCTAGTGATGAGTCAGGATAAGGTAGTTTTCTATAATATGTTTGCATAGCTAAAATAATTGAATGAGTGAAGAAGTTAAAACCTTAGCAACTATACTCCTAAGAGTAAGGGGGGTTGGTCGACTTTGTTCCTTGTTTATGTTTCACAGTATTAACACTTTGAAAAATGAATAAACGTAATCTTGTAAACAAACTCTAATGTTTCCTCAACTAAAGGGGTGTTGTTAATGTAAAATTGAAGAATCAATTTTTTTCATAAACTAATCATTCCCTTAAGATTTAAGACACATCAATAGAGAAAGTAACTTTATATGTAAATTGTTACATCAAACTATAATTGAATAAATTGTACTCATTGAAGCAAAGAATAATATTATAAGGAGACAATGCTCAACTCATAAAATGTTTTACGTAAACTGTCATACAACTTGCAGTGAATGTCTTTTTTAACTCGATAAAACACGTATCATGTGTTTCTGTTTCCTTACTGGACATTGAAGATTGAAAGAAAATAAAGTTGCCATAAGCCTAGTGATTTCATCTACAAAGCCATATAGTTTCCTAATATGTAGTGAGACTGGATCAATAATATGGCTATTTGCAAAAAGTAAACAAGAATAAAAGAGTAACAGTTGCAAAAAGTAAACAAGAATAAAAGAGTAAGATCTATTTGCAAGATTATGAACATCTCTCGCAACCATTTCCTTTAACATAACAGTTGCATCTCCCATAAACATAAATTTACTCTACATGCACACCAAAGATGATCCATTAGTAGAATTTTCCTAAAAAACTCTGGACTGTACAACTAAAGAATGATCACACTTCCTTTAATTCATTTATAAAAGCTTGGCGAAAGTAGCCATAGCTATGGGGAACATAAATTGATTGGACAGGACGTTAGACAATTGCATGAGAGTAAAAACCAATTAAAAAACATAAATTAAATAAAAAACACAAACAAAAACCCACTTTTCCTTATTTAATAGCGAATTGCCACACTTCAAGAGCCCAAATGAGTTTTACAAGTTGAAATCTTGAAGGAGTAAAAATTTAGACTTGTCAAGTATGCTACTGAGTTTTAAATCAATAATGCATGCACAAAAATATATATAACAAAAACACAAAAGATATTAAATTGAAATAGAATTGAAACATTGAATAAAATTAATTAACATCGGAGATGCAAGGATTTCAAAATTAAGGAGATTAAAATATGATTAAAGAAGGGGCCTAAAAAAAGTATATAAATTCAAATGTGACTTCTTATAGGCTTTAAAAACTTTAATTACAATTTATAAAAATGTTCAATTTATTAATGAACTGACCAATTTTTATATAATCATGTTATTAAAGTGAAAGAGACTAAAAAGTTGACGGATTTATAATAATTAAGGTCAAATTAACTAATTTGGTTAGGTTTTAAAAATAGTGATATATATAATAAAATTCTAACTCATAAATGTTTATAAACAAGCTTGATTTTAGGGGCAGAAATCACTTGTTATATAAGGTCTACTGGATAAACTTTTTTATTCTTGTTGATTGTATATTCTTTTATTGTGTCAAATGTATAGTATTTTTATTTTATATTAGTAAAAAAATTTCAATAATTTTCCCATATTGTGATCTTTATTTTCTCTTTTTATTGGTTGCATACTAAGTATCAATTATTCTTAACAAAAGTTATATTTATGTTTTTAGTATAGTTTAGAGATTATTAGGTCTCTAATTCAACACATTAGTTACAAATAAGGAACTCGGTCAATGAAATACCTTGGGTACCTTTGGTTTTATCACGACAAAATGACAAAAATTGTTCTCCCCTACTGTGAATTAATTGATAAGAAACTAAACAATTGAAATAATATATTGCTTTCATTTATAGGTAGATCACACACACATCTTTATTTCTTTATCAATAGTGAGGATCTTAGAAAGAAAAATATTTTATAGACGAGACATACTGATGATATTTCTAAAGCTAAGGTGATATTTATAAAAGAAAAAATATTTTGAGTGGTGAAACCAAATGCAAGTTCAACTTGGACCCTTAGACAGCTACTACATCAAAGGGACGAAATTAGATTAACAATGAATACATTATCAGTAACAATTGTATGATAATTGGAACATTCTTGATCCACTCCATAATTTGTTCTCATTAAGATCCATAACTGAAGATCCTAGTGCTAATTTAATAGTTGAATCCATGATGAGAAAATAAAAATTATTGGAGTTAGTCGATGCAACACTACAGAAAATTTTCTATTATAAGGAATAACTTTCCCATTTATCAACCAAATGGGTCTTTTGAGGATCATATTTGGTGTGTACACCCTTTTGTTCATTTCACTAATAAATTATAGTTGTGATTATTTAGAGAATCTTACCAATCTATCTACTAGTGAAAAATAGCCTAGTTTCCTTATTTGATGCTTACAATAAGCTTCATCATCTAGTTGGTTATTAAAGGTAAACTCTAGACTAAACATCAAATATCATTGCTCATGCTTTGAACAAATGGGGCGCTTTTCCTTTCTCTTTCTTCTTCCTCTTCAACTTCGGATCCAACTCTCTTAAAACTTCTATAACGAACTTAGGCTTAGCCAGGCACAGGGTGTTGAAATATTCACAAAAGTTATTTTGAAACAAAGTGCCTGAAAGAAGCACCCTCAAATTAGTTTGCACTTTCATCAGAACATTTCTCAGCCTTCATTTTGTGCTTCTAGGATTATGGCCTTCATCTAGAACGAGGATCCCAGGACTTTCTCGTAACACTTTGGCCATATACTTTCTATGAGCAAACTTGGAGTCTTCTCTCATCAATAACAGAAAAGAGGTGTAGCCCATCACCAAAACACTTGGCTGGGCATTATTGTGTGTACACCCCTTTGTTCATTTCACTAATAAATTATACTTGTGATTATTCAGAGAATCTTACCAACCTATCTACTGGTGAAAAATAACCTAGTTTCCTTATTTGATGCCTACAGTAAGCTTCATCATCCAGTTGGTTATTAAAGGTAAACTCTAGACTAAACATCAAATATCATTCATGCTAATGAATAATGGAAATTTAACCTTATGCAATTATTATCTAGAAAGTTAAAATCACCTTTCTTTGAGTGCTTCTAGTAATCATCCATTTAGAAGAAAATTCTCTTTAGGTGTCATTTTAACAAAATAGTCATGAACTAGGAAGATACATTCAATTAGATCTAAAAATATTTCCTCTTTAAACAAAATAGATGATGCGGTGCTCAAACTTTCTTTTAGTTGTTGTATTTATACCATTTAGGAAGAAAGAAATGCTAAAATTATCAAACAAAACTCTATTTCCTTGCAATTGGCTACTAGCTGTCTACTTCAATGGATTAGAGAATCAACATTCTCTAAAGACTTTTTTGAAAAAAAAATGAATATTGATCAACTCTAGCAAAGCCAGTATATCATTACAATGATTTTCGAGTTATAAGCTAACTAGAGTCTTACAGCATGATTGGAAACTCAATCAAAAAAATTGGGAAAAAAATAGATCAGCTCAGCTTATAGACCAGTGCAGTAACTAAATCATATATTCTATTTGCTCCTCATTCCAGGGGATAGTAGATGGTTTACTTTTTTAGTAATTACATTAGCTCTAATCCAATTCAGGATTTTATCAGCTAGCTGGTGTTTATCCTCCTCGGTTTGCTTGTACAATCTATAGTTTCTTTCTTTCCAAATCGTGTAGATTATTGTGGTGAATGCAACTTTGAGCAAGCTTTCATTCTCTTTTCTAGATCTAGCGTAGTTTATGAACCAATTCAGTGTTTGTTTCCATTCATAAGTGTGATTTACCATAACCAACATATACTGAATTATGCTCCATATTGCTTGTTGTAATTGCAAGTGAAGAACAAATGGTTTATGTCCTCTTCTGCTACCTTACATAGAACATATGTTGAATCCCTTTATCCAAACCATCTGCTTTTAGTCCTTAGCTGATTTCTAATTATAAGCTAAATGATTATTGAGGATTTTGAATTTAAAGAGTTCTTCCATAGAAGATTATGCTAAGGAACTTCTATAGATTTAGTTATGAATATTCTATGGCAAGATTCATTAGTGAATCTTCCTTGAAGGTTAGAAGTCTAGCAAATAACATCTTTTTTTCTCCTTTCATTTAGTTGGGGTAAATGCTCAGTCAATAATGAGGCCTATAAAATTTCCATTCTAGTCTCCACTTTGGATTCGCCATGATACTTTGGAGTCAATAGGTAATATATTCCTCAAGTATGATATCTCAGGTCCGTGTATGAGAGGGCTTGCAATTATCAAACCACAAACAAGTGTTTCTCCATTTCTTACCATATGTTTGATGTATGGGTATATCAAGTTCCTCAGATGCAATAGTTGATTAAAGATCTAAGAGAATTGACTTGAGTTTGCAATTTTCTAGAAGTTGAAATTCTTGAGATGATATTTATATACCCATTTAGTCCATAAGGCCTCTTTATCCATAAGGAGTCTTGAAATTCTCTTACTCAATATCACCTTTTGCATTGTTAAGATAGAAATGATACCCAATCCACCTTGTTTCTTAGGTATAATGATCTAACTCCCTTTAACATTTTCCTTTTTTGCATTCTTAGTATTCTTAGTTTATAGGAATGCTTTTATAATTCTATCAATCTCTTTAATATGCTTCTTTGGGAAAATAATATGGGCAGTCCTGTGACACCCTAATACCCTTTAGGAGGATATACGGATGCACCCAAAATAGACCTAGACAATTCAACAACTTCCAAAGATAAGGCAAACATATATCACATCTCATATTTCATTGTGGTTTACACAAGTCACAAATTACATATATAACATCCATACATAATAAAAAATCTCATCATAAGTTATGGTTAGTATAGGCCATTCATATATACTACAAAATTCCTACTTAATATTTATAAATACAACACACTGTTTGGATATAAGATCTTCTAAAAAGTTACATGTCTTTCTTTGGCCATTGTGGTTGTCCCAACTGTAACACTTTTTATCATGACCAACATGGCTGAAAAACCACCATGCTAAGCATATAGCTTAGTAGGGAATAATGATGGAAGATAGCAACTACCCACAGCAATCACCTAACAATCACATGTAAATGATTAATGACAATTGAGTAGTGGAAAATACATTATAAAATAAAAGTCATGAAGCATCATATAACAATTTGAACATGATATTAAGAGATTATTCCAAATATAAGTTTGCATCAGAACATAACAAATATCTAAACATATACATAATTTCTTGCTAATTTCTTTAGACGTGGGTAACGGGAACAAAACAGAAGATACATACGATTCGTATCTACAGAAGAGGTAATAGCCTCTGAAATAGAAGAGACTAAAGTCTCCAAAACAGATGACACATTAATGTCTTAAAATGGACGCAGCTGTAGACCTTTCCAGGCATGCTTATTTACCCACAACTAAGACTTGGTAGGTTAAAAACTATCATCAGAACATTATAATTACGTTTCGGAGTCATATTAAAAAGCAACAATTCATAACGTACAAATTCATTTCATTATGCTTGCATCATTATTTGAAAATTTTTATCATGCCCAATTGTATTTAATATGCTTTATGATCACATCTTGTTCAATAATACATCATTGAAAGTATTAAAGTATATACACATTACATATATGATGAGTCTCATATTACGCTTATACTGGGTTTTTTAAGCTTTAGCTACATACAAAAACTTTTGGATGAGATTTAGTAAACATTAGAAATGAAAATAATCTCCTATTTGTGACAAAAGATAAGGTGTCACGGTCGTGACAGACACTCACCATTCATACCACTACTTTTTCTATTATTTTCATATAGAAAACACTCGAATTAGGCTTTAAGGCTTCTAAAAATTTGTTCCTATTTGTATTATTTTTCTAATGGAATAGATTTCATGCAATTTGGTTAAGTATTATAAGAGTTATCCCTAAAAAACTACAGGATGTTAGAAAACAACGACAACAGCAAGAACTCAACTTCAAACTAGAATTCAGAACTCTTAAAGGTAGAATCAGATTTTGATTCCTTCATGAAAGTTTTAGAAATACGTATCTAGTTTAATATCCAATTAGAATTATCCAATTTATAGGTCTCCTTACTAAGATATTTCCAAATTATATAAGCCTATTCAGTGGAACCTATCCATCCAGCGACGTACCCATCCCAAATCATCTAACTTTAGGCTTATCATGAAAGAGAAACACAAAAACACATCCAATAACATCTCATAAGCAAATAGGGTACTTCCTTTTCCAATTCCCCACACATCACATTCATAATCCAAGCAAATATATCAAAATTTCCATACCTCCTGAAAAAGTGATCAAAACCCTTTTACTTCACTATCTTTGCTTCTCTTTGCCTTCGTTTTTGGTCTTCTCATCCTCTACACATAACACAACCATTCAAAACTCATCTTCAACAATAAAATATACATAAAAAACCCCTAGATGAAGAGAAAAACACTAAATTTTACGTTGTTTTCTACCAAATATTAACTTGATTCCTTCTATGAAAAATGGTGTGATGAAAAAGATGAAGTGGAGAGGAAATAGGAGAGGAAAAATTTGGAATTCCTAACCCTAAAGGCCATCCCTCTATCCTCTCCTTATTTCCATTCATACAATTCCAAGACTTACACACATGCTTACTTACTATTGGACACATATGCTTTATTATTATTAGTCACATATGCCTTAATCCTATTGGTCCATTTGTCAACTTTAGGAAAAATTGCACATTAGTCCTTCTTCTTTCTTTAATTCCAACATTAGCAAATAATCTTACCAATTAATTTCAATCTCATCCATACTTCACGTCTAAGGATGTATATTCATGTCAAAATGTGCAAATTACCCTTTTACCCATATCTTTTACATTAAGTATCATTATGTCCCTTACTATACTTAATGCATTTCATTTGTTAGGTACACTTCTTATTACACCTTACACATGTTATAATACTTCCAGGGTATATGTTGGGGCCTTACAAGTTCAATGTAGGTATACAATACTAAGCATTAATATAATAAGGGTAAGTCCAACAGTTTAAGAGAGATATCTATTTTTCTATGAATTCACCTTGGATTTTATATTTTCCAAGAGAGGGATACAATGTCTGAGTTGACCTTCAGTCTAGACCAATTTGAGAACATTTTTAGTGTTTGAAGCATGATGTTGATAAAGTGATTGTTTGCACCATATAAGAGCATAAGATCATCTGCAAAAATCAAATGAGTTATTATGTTTTTTATACACCTGTAATGGAATTTGAAATTTCCATTGGAGGATGTGAATTTGTTTAGTAGTCTGGATAGTCCATCCATTGCTATGGTGAAAAGATAAGGGGATACGGGATCCCCTTGTCTTATTACCCTTGCATTTTTGGAAGGCTTTGAAGGAATTCCATTTACAAGCACACTAAGGGATGAAGATTGGATACAAGTCATAATCCATTACAAGTCATAATCCATTTCACAAATTTAGCAAGTATGTCCATTGCTTCCATTCATATTTGTATAAAGCTCTAATTGATTGTGTCAAAAGTTTTATAAAAATCAATTTTTATCAAGAAACTACTTATTGTCTTCCCATATGAATATTCTTTTAGTAATTCTTGTAGAAGTAAAAATATTATCTCTTATATTCCTCCCAGCAATGAAGGCTCCTTGTGACGTATATATGACTTCCCTTAGGACATTCTTCAATATTTCAATAAGAAGCTTTGCAATGACTTTGTAGATTGTTTTATAACACAATATATGGTTTGAAATCAACGATATTCAAAGGCTGTTTCTTCTTTTGAACTAAGCAAATAAAGGTGTGGTTAATTTCCTGAAGCATCTTCGAGGAAGAGAAGTAATTTATGACAATTTGAAGAGTTTTCTAATAATATCCTTAGTATGTTGGAAGAACCATGCAGAGAACCCATCAGGGCCTGGTGCTTTGGAAGGGTGTCAGTTGAATACTATTCTTCCGAATTCTTATTATAAAAAGGTGTAATTAATGACTCTTTTAGATCTTTGAGGCGTGTCAAACGCACCACAAAATAAACCTAACTCAAATGCACCACAAAATAAACCTAACTCAACACAACTAATTTTATAGCAGTGGTGAGTAGGGATCATATCTATAGAAAGTGTACGTGTAGCTTTTATAATGAAAAGAATTAGAGTTTAGGATTAAGGGCATCTTAGTTTGATGCAATTAAGAAAACAAAGTAAACTAAACTAATGAAAGCAAATCAAATTAAAAGGCCTAAAAATGAGAAAATTGATTTATGATTTTGGAATCTGGTTATAAGTTCAATCTCAGCCTACACACAATTAAGCATACTTTATTGAATTGTTGTTTTTACACTTCTTTCAGAAATTATTAATCGTAGGTTAACAATAAGCTTTATTAACCCCAGGTTTTCCTTAGGTTGTATTTAATTAAGACAAGTTCTTTAACTAAACCTAGCTATCGAACAACCTATAACAAGCTCTCTAGATTTAGTAGGACAACCGTATTACGAATTAGGAAAACAGATTAATCTAGGCAACAACTATACAATCTCGGGTCATTTAACCTACATTTCGTTATCCCTAATGATTCAACACCATTAGTTGCTACAAATGAATCCAACACATAACTATTACGTATTGTATTTGAGATTCTAGTAATGGCTTTACATAAAAACAATTTAATGAACACATTCAGATCATCTTTACACAAATACAACGTAGAATAAAATACAAAATCCTTAAAGAGAGAGAGGTTTAACAATACACAACGAAGATACTCCTAAATGTGTTATTTGGCTTTAGTATCCCCTATAAACTGGAAGAAGGAAGATTAGCCCTCTATAGATCTCAAAGAATATGTACTTTGCCTCCCTTTATGTCATAAAACCAATCCATGCCCCCTAAGTGACTTAAATGTCACTTTATATGAGAAATTAGGGTTTTGGAAAGATGCACAGTTGGGTGCATGACCGTGCAAACCCAAAATGAAGATTTCGTGAAGACACATGACTGGATACATGATCGTGTATAATGCATCTTCCAGGTCATCTTGAAAACTTCATTTTCTTGTTCGATCTTCACCCTAATCCATTTCCTTCTTGCTCCATAAAACAATTAAGTTTGAACATCAAAAGGATGGCTTAAAAAATCAAAATTAAAGACACCCGTTTATCAATCAAGAAATCGCACAAGACAAAACTAACCGATTACGAGAAGATGAGATTCATCCTATCGTTCATTGCTACTTTAATTACTTTTGAGTTAATAGGTATTGGTCCCTTCCAAGACCTAATCATTAAACCCTGAATCGTAATCCCTAATTGAATCTAATGTTTTGAAGTTGCAATTTCTCAATTAACAAAACAACCCACATTCTAATTAGTTCTTAAGCACTCTAATAGACAATCGGGTCCTCATATAAGATCTCTCTTCGTATAATTACTGATTTGATTATTTATATTATCTATTAGGTTGTTAACTCTCACTACCCATCCTAATCATATTACTATCAGTTCACTCTCTCAATTTATTACCAAAGTATGCAACAATGATAAACAGTCACAATACCTAACACATTAACATCAAAAGAAATCAAACCACAATTGATTCAAAAACAAATCCCAAATGAAGTTTAGAACATCCTTATTCATCATCCTCATATCCATCTCATACATTAAATGAAATAAACACAAAGATGAAATGAGAAATTAACTTAGAAAGGATGCCTGAAGGTGACTGCAGCAACTCCTTCTCCTCTTCTTCTTCTCTCCTCTTTTCTTTTCTTTCTCTTTGGCTCTTTCGTTAATTGGTAAGATGGAGGCTCCTTGATTGGGTCATTTCTTTTTCCTTTTATAGTAAACTAGATTTTACCTAGGCCAAAAAGTCCAAAACAACCATCCAAAAATAGAAATGGAAGCAGATCCCTATGTCTATATCATGCCTATCACAGTCATGGCAAGTATGTCTTGATCGTGGCCCTTGAAAATTAGATTTTGTCATGATCATGGCCCATTCTGTCACGATCGTGGCCATGTCTAGGTTATTTGTGTCACAATTGTGACTGGGATGACACGATGGTGACTTTGGCACTTCCTCCAAGGTTGCTCTTCTTTTTCTGATCTCAAACATTAACAAACACATCAAAATACCTCAAATGCACAAAATTAAAGTCCAATAATATGCTTTAAAACATAAAACACTCAAAAACACAAACACATAATCACATTGACATAATTCTAAACCTAAACATGCACAAATCATCTAATTAACAACTAAAAACACATTAAAATAACCATTAAACATAATGTAAACTATAACTATCAAGTCCATACATAAAGGTTTTCCTAAAGAGTTAGCAAGGAAACTCAACCCTTTGATAATCCAAAATTCCAAGGGAAGATTATGAAAGTTCACCCACATAGGAAATGTACTAACTTTTCCTCTATCCATTTCCATACCAAGCCTCCATTTTTGAATGAATAGGAGCTGATCTCCAATATGCCATGACCCTTATTCGATAATGTCATTCAACACATTTTCATTAGCAAACTTGAATAAGATGGTTCCATCATCTCTTAATGTGATCATCTCTAGTCCCTTTTTATCCTGTAAAGCTTTAACCCATGCATTCACCACTGGAAAGGCTGGCCTTTTACTCTAAAATAAACCAATTAAGGCAAAAGACCAAGCTTGTGCTCCTACTTTAAGTAACTCTATCAGGGTGATAATACCCTTATTTATGACATTATGAAATTACTTTAGGGATCCTTTTTCATGGTGAGTGTATATGTTATTCTTCTAAGCTCCAGTATGGTAAGAGGCATCGATTATTTCCAGTGCATTTGCACTTTTATTAGATTTGTTCTGCTTGTTTGGATCTGCAAGATTAGAACGAAGAGTCTCTCTTGAGAGTATTGGGAAATCTTTGAAAGCATTAGCAGCATCAAAAGACTCCCCTTTCTCTTTGGTTATTATCAAGGCCTTTGAAAGGCCCTCCATATCAGGGTAAAACCTCCAGCAAAAGACGAAGTTGTTGTATGAAGCCAAAGTAGCAATAAACTAAAAAAGGGAAAAGAGAAACGAAAAAAAGGAAAGGACCAGGGGTAAAGATATAAAAGAAGTTAGTGAGAAGGCAGAGAAAAGTAGTTATAGAGAGAATAGTTTGTTAAGTCCTATCAGTGTGACAAAACATTTACAAAGACTTGGTTAAAGCTTAAGTAGAATCCAAGTCAAAAATTGGCAGGTGTGATGTCACTTAATTTTCATTAGGAGTGTATTTAAACCTTTACGTAAGGTTTCTGATGTGTGTTATCTCAAATTCCTATTCTTATATCTTCTTTTTTAGTTTTTTAATAATTATTGACCCTGTAATAATTATTAGACTTTAATATATTTATTTATTTTTAAAAAATATAACATTTGTTATCGTGATAAAACCAAATAAATTTAATGAAAAAAAGAAGCCAAAAATGATAAATGATATAAATATAGTTGAGGGACAAAAATAGGTAAAAAATATCACAGAAGTTAATGTTGACATTTTGGGTTTGATGATCATGTTCATTTTGATAGTTTGGCTCTACAGTAATCGACTATAGGCGTCTTTGCCAGATCATAATTAATTTAAAGTATGTTCATATATGGATAAAGGACTAAAGAAACTTAAAAAAGATAATAGAGTTATGATCATACCGTATTAGAAAATACAAAAAATTTTAAAAAATTAATAGTCCTAATAAAAAATGAATTTAAAGGTTAATTTCTAGAATACAGGTGATAGATACTCTATTTTGTTTACCTAAGTGATTACCAAGGTCTTGAACCAGTTTGCAAAATTTTAAGCAAACTTTCGGTATAAATTAAAGAAATTTGCTTAAAAGCTCTTGGCTTGTACCAAGAGTTCGAAAAAAAAAAGTGATTGAATGGTTAAAAGTTTATGATTTTAACCTAGGGTATTCTAGTTTTAACATAGAATTAGAAGATAAATTGAAATGTCCATAATGGATTGGTATAATTGAATGCCTAGAATGGATCATAGGCCTTGAAAAATTAAATTAAATCTCTTGAATGGATCATAGGATTTAAAAAAGGGTATATTACATTTAAAATCTTAAAATTTATTGGATTTTATCATACTGGCTAAAATCATCAAAAATAGCAATAAAATATTCAAACTTTTAATTTATTCTAAAATGGTTCCTATAACTAATGATATTGATATGAAAAGTATTTTTTAGTATTTTTTAAAATTAAAGTTCTCAATAGATGTTCACTTCATCAAAGAGGCTCATCCTCGTTGCTGTGGGCTGATATCTGCTTTGCTTATACAATGTGTTCATCCTCCACACTACAAGATGGACCTATCCAGATATGAGTACGAGAAGACTGCCCCTAGAGGTTATGATTATCATTGTGTGTGTACCAATCACTTGTATAATTAGAGAAATAATGGAGTTATGAAAGTTGAAGAGCAAGAGTCGGATGGCACAAATGGTGGCTGTTCTTTGGTCCCTTTTAAAGTGAATAAGAATTGATGTCCAATTGCAAAGATTCTACTCTCTAATATTAAAAAACCTAGAAAAGCTTTAAAACCATATGCTACTTTCCCAATGGATATCCACTTCACTAAAACCTGTATGAGAAGTGAACATCCATTGGAAAATTATGATTATTTTAATATTTTTAATTTCTAAAAAATATTGACATTTAATATATTTGCATGTAAATCAAATTATCATGCTGACATGATAGGCCATGTTAACATTGTTAATTTATATGTTTAACAATGAGGTAGTTTTATAATAAATTGGAAATTTAAACAGTTATTGTTATTTTTGATATTTTAAGCTATTATTCCAAAATTAAGAAGTTCAATATTTTAAATACATTTTACTCTTTGAAAAATAAAAATAAATGTCTGGAATAAATCTTAGCAAATGAAAATAAAATGGAATGGGCATTACCTCTTACGACTTGAAAATAAAATGGAGTACCTAAAATAGATCTTATTTTAATAAGACATTTGGCTTTTTATTACTAAGTGTTAAACGACCGTTTCATCACAAAAGCTTAAGTTATTGTGTGAGGCCAACTTAATTGATTTTTTATATTCACGAACACACTCCCTCAAGTGAAAGTCCTTTACGCTTGAAACTCGCACAAACTCACTCTACCTTACGCTAAATAATAGGTGGGTGGTAGGATTTGAACTCACGACCACTTGGTCACAGAGACTCTGATACTATGTTAAGTGACCATTTTACCACAAAAGTTTAAGCTATTGTGTGAGGCCAACTTAATTGGTTTTATATATTCACTAATACTGAGACTTGACTCCTGATCACTTTCTCTTACTCCCACCTTCGACCATACATTTGCATCAAAAATAGATAAGAGGAAATAAAGAAAAGAAATGGATATTTTAAAGTTAAGTTCCCCTTATTCAAAATTAGCACTTAGGTATAAATTTATTCAAATCAATTTCCAACTAAAGTTTTTACATAACTTCAAATTTAAGAAAAAATGATCCAATTAATTAGGCCCAAGAAAACAAAGCATATACATCGTATGTTTCATAATATTTCACATCAATAGAACAATAAATATGAATAATTTAGGGATAATACATAAATTCAATATGAATATTACCATTTTGATCTCATTATTATTTCATTTGTAATGTGTATTTATCTTGTTGAATTTATCAAATACATATAAATATATATAAGAAAAAGAATGCTTTTAAATTATTTTGTCACTAAACTACAACCAACTAATTAGCTATAGGGTATGAATCAATACTTCCACCGACACTAAGCCAATCCGTTAAGTATCTTATACCATATCTCTATATGACGATCATGCCATTATTAAGATAGTGGTTTAGTGAGAGAATTCTAGAAGATTCTCTGCAATGAGTACTTGCTTAAATCTTATAATATTTATCTCGATTATCATCAAGATAATGAAAAGCTGTTTAAATACATACTTCGATATTTAGTGAGACATTATCTCCTTTTGCATGCTTAATGGTTCTAATGTTTTACAGTATATTACTTTTTGAACAATGCAAAGACCTATATCAAGTTCATTAAAGAACTTATTGACCCAATTAATCATTTCTACTGAATAAAAAATTTATTTGGTCTTATTAGCAAAAAATGCTAAACTAAAACCTTTCTAATCTTAAAATATTATTGTTCTAAGTAAAAACTATCTTAATTATTGTTCTAAGTAAAAACTATCTTAATTAGGATTTATTCTAAAGTTAATATCCATATAAAATTGAACTCAGATATAACTCATACATAAAATAATAGATATCTTAGTACTTTATAAGTATCAAATAGCTTAAACACTAAACACCTATAACACATTGTCTATACACTTGGACTAGAATAGATAACTAACATCCTTACCTATTCTCAATAGGTCTAATTCCCATAATTAAGTTATTACTTTTTCATATCCAATAAGAGTTTTTCTTGGACTATTATATTGTTCAAAAATAAAAAATATGAATTATTATTCTCTGTGAGCAATATGTCTTTAGATAATCCTTTTGAAGAGGACAACTATACTACCACTAACCTTCTTATAGACATGATAAATTCACAATCATCTCTAAAATAAACTCTTTGAATTCATCACAGAAGTGAATCTTTTAACATCTCGTGGCCTTTTAACTATACATTAAATGTATCAATAAAAGCACTAGCTCCAATTGGATGTATTACTTGAGATTTGAACTTTTTAAATTTCATCTTACGCCCACCATTTATTTTAAGATTCATTCTTCTATAGATGTTTATTGAAACAAACATTTTGATCAATAAGGTTTATAAGGCTATATCAATATGAAATCTTGTTAATTGATCTAATTGGAACTATTGGAGGTAAATCATTGTACAAGGCATAACTATAAAAGAAATATATATTAAATCATACAATATTTCATATTATATATTCGTCCTTACATAAATTTGTACTCTTCTAGAATTTATTTATGAAGGTATTCACTGGAGAATCTCATTCCCTATAGATAACCAAAATTTTAAATCTCATCACATCGAAATGCTTTAGGGAGACTATTATGTTATACTCAATTGATATTGATTATTAATCCTTTACTAAGGTGGAATAAAAATTTAAAAATATTTGTCAAATGTCAGTAAAAGAATCAATTACTAATGATAAATAACTATTATGATTGAACTCAAATAAAGTACAAAATAATTTCATACTCTATGTCTAATTAAAACAATGTATGATAAAAAAAATTATACCAAAACATTATGTATGAAAAAGTTAGTTAAAATCACTTTGATGTTTCTAATATATGGGTGATCATAATGTGTTGTTATACGTTAATCTTGACCTATGAGTATAAATTGTTCAACTAAAGAACTAAAAATAAAGTAGGGAGTTTAATTTATCTAAATCTAAAATGAGCTTTAGGATTACAGTTTATATCCATTTATAGTATATTCAAGAACCTAATGGGTCACATTTAAAAAAGGGTTAAAGAGAAAAAAAAGTAATTTAATTAAGTTGAATTTAATTATAAGGTTTGAGAAACTTTAAGTTAAAATATAATATACTTGACAAATAAAAACCAATATTGAATATTGAATCTTATTTGGACCTAAATGTATTTGATTAGAAATAATTTTAATTCAAATTAAAGTTTAATTATGATTAAAATCATAACTCAATTAAATTATTAAAAGATTCAATGTTCTATAGGAGCTAACAATCTCAATAATGATCACTAAAGGAGATGACTCTTAAAAATTCGATTATATTCATTCCAAAGCTTAGATGTATTTCAATGGTGGATAGAGTCTTGTAGTTGTTAGACTGCCATGTGTTATCCCTCTCATTTTTATTACTAATACTTTCTATCTTTTAAAAAAGATAGACTCTTTGCTTATCCATCTTTATACTATTTGTAAAGTTCTCTTAATTTATTCACGTTGATAACATTAGAGGCCAGATACTTGTGTGATTATAGTGATTATAATTAATCTATTATAGAAATCAATTTCACGAAGGAGTTATAGAAAAAAAATCAAACTTCATAATAAGGTACAATTTATGATTTATGCTTTATTGTGTCCATACATTATTTAGGTTATAAAATTCACTTAATCTTGGAATTTAAGATATTAGGAGGAAATTTTGTTCTTCTTCCACTACAATGGGATGACATCCGACCTCTATTTCCTAATAATAAGTACATAAATATATAAAGGTTATGTTAGGAATTCTTACTGATGATAAATCTAAAATCCTTATGTCAAATTTCAAAAATGAGTGGGCAGTTTAGAAAATTAAAGAATTTAATAATTTATGATGTTAATTGTTTATTTATCCTAATAGTTTTACATATATATGAGGTGTCGTTAGATTTTTTTATAATTATAAAAATTAATATTGATTTGATTATTGTTATCTACTCTTTTAATTTAACATAATGTCAAAATCATCCTAAAACTTCTATTTGAGAAAATTTTATCTAAAATCTTGACCTTAACATTAGATTCTTCTTCCTTTTTCATAATCCCATCGTGATGTTAGTAATGAAATTTCAAAATTAAAATATAATAGATGACAACAATTTTAAATTTTACGATCTTGAAGTTATAACATCAAAAACAAAAAAGAGAGAGAGAGAGAGAGAGAGAAAGAGAGAAAAGAAATTAAGCTATCTTCACCGAATTCCTATTTACCATTTAATGGTGTAACTATTTTTAAATTAACCTTGAAATCTAATTTCATTACAAAGATCTTTCAAAGCTTCATCGAGTTCTCCTTCTCCATTATTCTTTTATCATTTTCTTTTCCTCATTCCTTCCTTTTCTATTAACTTTAAAGCCTTGATAGTTGGCAAGTATTTATTGACTTGTTTATTGAAATTATCATAAGCATTACTAGGCCTACAGACCAATGTTATGGATCCATACCAAATTTAGTTTTAGCATGGTATAATACTAATATCGGTCAATATTTGGTATCATTTTAGATAATTTTTTTAAAATTATAAAACAATCGTTAATTTTTTTTAAGTTGAAAAATAGTCCCTCAACATATTATGTCATATAATTTTTAATTTTACATCACTTCCGTTTCAAAAAATCATAATAACATAAATTTGAAATAACAAATATCTCTTTATTTTTATTAATATTATTTTCATATATTTTACATATAAACAATAATGACAATTAATATAAACAATACCATTTAATTATCATATAAATATAAAATTACGAATAATATAAAAGTATTTAAAATATTACAATTTATATCATATAACAAAGAATAATTACATTAAAATATTTTATATTAAGAATAATATAGGTATACAACTGCATAAGTATTATGAAAAGGGTTTTTTTTTTCCTCCGTAACCTCCTTTAATCACCATAATAAAAGTTAATTCCTTTTATGACTAAGAATCAGCAGCATGGATAAAGTTTCATCATGGCCACAATTGACAAATGTTTTTCTCGTGGGAGGAGAAAAAATTGTAGATGCATTAAAGCAATGTAAAGTGTCAGAGCAATATTTGAAAGAGGAGGAGAAAATGAGAGTTAAAAGAAGTAGGAAGAAATGAAGCAAAAGAGTAAGAGGGAGGTAAGAAATAGTCTGTAACAAGAGATGATTAAGTTGTAGAAGAAAGAAGAAGTAGGAGAGGAGAGGAGGAAGCAAGAATGCTAGCCCTAGTAGGGTTTCAACTTTGAGCCCTGGTTTGGATTGAAGGAAAGTAAGAGAAAAGAAAGGAAGAGAATTGAACTTCTCTTGGTTTCCACCGTTTGGGCAAAAATAAGCAAAGGGAAAGTGAGAGAATGGAGAGGAAACTGAGGGAAGTTTGAGCCAAATATGTTTCCCGTCAAATTGGTGGGAAAGGAGGAGAAATCCAAGACAAGAGAATCCCAATATATGTAAATTACCATATTATCCTTATTTAACTCAACAAAAAGGATACATTCTTAGCCACAATTTTTCCCACGCAGAACACAACCCTCCCGCCTTTCTTCCTATTTTCTTCTGCACAACTCCAGTCAAAGAGGTAAGGTTGATTAATCCCTTGATCTGATTACGAAAATTGCTGCTATGACTAGTAAATATGATGTTTTGTTGTTATTAATCAATTAATGGATCAATCTCATATGGGTTTTTCAGTTCTTGGTAAGCAATTAAATTATTTTTTTCCTCTTTTTTATTTGCAATGAATTTTGTAGTTGTATAATAATTTGATAATCAAATTTTGTAGTTGATTAATAATTTTATATACACCATTAACATGTTGCTATATGGGTTTTTCATATTGTTTAGAAATTATATACATATAATGATATTTTCTACATT
This sequence comes from Erythroxylum flavicans, assembly GCA_027576715.1. NCBI lineage: Eukaryota > Viridiplantae > Streptophyta > Magnoliopsida > Malpighiales > Erythroxylaceae > Erythroxylum > Erythroxylum flavicans. The sequence continues at coordinate 27,796,257 of JANZXP010000002.1, forward strand.
GTTTTACATGTTGGAATGTTGAGTAGAAAATGAATAATTTAGATTAGAGATTCACTAAAGAAGATGATTCAGAAGATGAGTGGGATAGGATAAGGCGAATTGCTGTCGTTCAATTAATATGTCATATAGTTCATATTCTTAGCCATTGTCATAGTTCTATGTATGGATCCTTCAAGCAAAAAAACTTAGTGGCTCAATATGAAGAACAAGTTCGACGAGAAATTATGCATCATTTGCAAACTCACAGTAAGGATTGTCATGATCTCATTCATATGACACCGGATACTTTCTTAATTCTTTGTATAAAGCTTCACAACATTGGTCTTCTAAACGATAGTGTTCGATGTTTGCTAGAAGAAAAGGTCATCACATTTCTTATAATTGTATCCCATAATTTAAAACTTCGTGTAGTGGTTGTCTTCTTCCGTCACTTAATTGAGACGATATGTAGACAATTTCACTATGTTTTACGTGCTATCATGTCAGTTGAAGTCGAGTATCTCAAACAAACTGATGGTTCTCAAGTTCCGTCAGAAATTGCAAATACTTCTCGATTCTTCCCGTACTTTAAGGTGAATATTGTCTTTGTTAAATATAATGATTAGGTACTGTTATTATTAGGTACTTAAACTCAGTATTCATAATGAACTTGTTTTAGGATTGTGTCAGTGCAGTTGATGGAACTCACATTAGAGTTAAGGTGTCAAATGCAGATGTGCCAAGATTTTGTGGTAGGAAGGACTACCCAACACAAAATGTTCTTGCTGCATGTACATTTGACCTAAGGTTTACTT
>JANZXP010000002.1:27803305-27818732 GCA_027576715.1 Erythroxylum flavicans
GCTGAAATTTTGACAGTTCCACTGCCGGCAATGGCAGCAAATGTGCCATCTGCAATTTTGATTTTTTTATTTCCTACCAGCGGGGTTATAAGAAGACAAAAATTGAGAGCAATACGTCACATAATCAGTAGCCCCAGAATCTATGACCCGAAGACCAAAAGATTGATTTGAACACACAAAGGAAGAAGAAATACCTTGCTGGGCTGAAGCATAAGAGGAAGAGGAGTTAAGAAAATTTTGGAGAGTTAAAAAGCCTATACAAGCGTTGGAGTTGATCCTTGGTGAAAGGCACCGAGTCTGAAGAAACAGTTTGCTCCTGAGAAGTTTCAACCACAACTGTAGTAGAATTGGTAAGAGAAAATTTTGGAGAGTTAAAAAGTCGATACAAGTGTTGGAGTTGGTCCTTGGTGAAAGGCACCGAGTCTGAAGAAGTAGTTTGCTCCTGAGAAGTTTTAGCCACAGTTGCAGTAGCTTTCCCATCCCCCTTCTTTTTGTTTTGAGGCGACTTTTCATGGAGCTTCCAACACTTGTCCTTTGTATGCCACGGCTTGCCACAAAAATCACAAGAAAATGGTTTTTTCTTGTCACTACCACCATCATCACCCTTGGAAACCAGCGCCATGTTGTTTCCATTTTGCGTCAACTGGACAGGTTTGTTCATCACGTGTTTTCGGGCTTCCTCCTGACGTAGTTCAGAAAACACAGGCTGTATTGAAGGTAAAGGCTGGTGGCTAAGAAGTCGGCCCTTGATTTCATCAAAGTTGTGATTGACTCCAGCGAGAAGCATGAAGACATGATTATCTTCCTCTCTTTATTTTGCCCTTGCAAGATCGTTGGGGTTCTCCCATGCATCATCATATCATAAATCCAATTCTTGCCAAAGAGAGAGCATTTCGTTGAAATAAGTTGTGATATCTCTATCGCCTTGTTTGGAGAGCCACAGTTTCATTTTCAATTCAAAAATTTGAGAGGAATTCCCAAGATTAGAGTATGTCTCTCTAACAGAATCCCAAATTTCTTTTTCATCCATGTACATGAACGGACGACGAATTAGTTCTTCCACGGAATTTAGTAATCATCCCGTAATTAGAGAATTCTCATAACGCCAACACCAGAACATGAGGTCTGTTGTTGCTGATTTTGGCTCCTCTCCGGTCAAAAATCCAAGTTTTCCTGTGCCATCCAGGGCTAGTTTGAGAGACTGAGCCCACTCTAAAAAACTCTGACCACTAAACATCACAACTGTAATCTGCAACGATGGCAATGCAGCAACATCCAAACTGGCCGAAGCAGAGGTGACAGCTGGTTGGTCGATTGGTGGACAAGATATACTAGAGATTGTTGACATGATGTGGTAGGAAAAAAATGGAGGAAGGATTTAAAGGGAAAAAATAAATCCGAAAATCTGGAAAAGAAATCAGATTGTAGGCTGGAAAAAATCTGACTTAAAGGATGAAGAGAACCAAAAAATTGAAAATTCAGAGTGAAGAAATCAACTGCAGAATGCAGAACAAGTAGTCGGCAGCCCCAGAGTGCTCTGATACCATGTAGTTTTGAGGAATAAAAATATTTTCTGCTTATTATCAAATGGTTACAGAGTTGTATAAATACAATGTAGGAATCACCTAAAAAAGGAAATTGCTAACTAGGAAACTATAAACTAGGAAACTAAATAAACTAATTTACAACTGTATCTACTCACTAATTACCGAATATTTCCTTTCCATTAGATCTAAACTGACAAATTCCATTTTCTAGAAGGCTATATCAAAAGTTGATTCCTCCTCTCCAATTCATTTTCTGCTTCCATTACCACGTTCATTTAATTAAGCAAGTGTAACAAAAAATTCAAGTCCCTTGGAAAAATGGACTGATTTTCTATTATATCAGTCTGAAAAGCATATTTTTATTCTATTAGATCAATATGAAAAGCATAATTTGAGAAGCTTTTGATACTTGCAAATATTTTGAACATGCAATCTATAGCATCCAATGCTATACCTATTCCACTTCTTCAACTCTTGGGCTGCAATTTAAACCATTATGTTATTAGGAAGATGTTATTGGCTGTTGTATACGAGATTTTGTGATGCTGGTGGTTCTTCCTTTAGAGGCTTGGCTGATGAAGATGATATGGGGCATATGAAGATACTTATTGCATTTTGAGACTAATCTTTTCCATCCTCAATTTATAGATTTTCCTGACCCCTATGCACTACCTAGCAATCATAATTATGGGTAGAGCAAATTAAATTCTAGGCAAATCTACATCTTGACTTATAAATGCATGGGGAACTTTTTTCTTTCGTTGGAATCATCTCAACTGTCAGTTTTTTCCTATCTCAATGTGCCCTTGACTATGAATCTGTGAGAGATGTTAATTTTGCTAAGCTATGTAAAATAGTATCTTTTGGTCATCAAATGGTCACATATTGTTACTCTTCCATATGCTGAGTTATCCAAACTACTTGCTATCCTAAAAAGATGGAATAGTTGCAACTTGTGTTGTTTACTTGATGACTTTGCTTGTTTCAGTTATTAGGTGTTCTTTGTGAATCTCAGTATTTTCAGAATGTCATGCGAGTTGGTTTTTGGCTGAGGTCAACTTTGGTAATATCATTTCCATCCTAAATTTTTTGTGTTTCTAAAGCTTTTAAAATGTATTACCCAAGCCTGTTTGAATTCCTTCTGAGCAAGTTGTTCGTTGTATATCTCCATACTTGAACTTTCTGAAACAATGATGGTTTGCATTTTAGTAAACTTTGCAGGTGGCTGCTATATTTCGTAAATCATTGAGATTAACTCATGAGAGTCGCAAGAAATTCCTGTCTGGAAAAGTTACAAATATGATCACAACAGATGCCAATGCCCTTCAGGTATGCTCTTTATTGAAAGCAGTTATTGGGTATATATATATATGTCTTCTAAAGGCCAGAATATTTTTTTCAATTAGATTATTTTCATGAGATATGTAATTTCTAGGACATCCTTAAGGGCACAGAAGTAGAGGAAATTGTTGTGGATCAAACAGCTATGCAGTTGAAGGGCAACCTGATGAAATGTGATCTGTTTTTAGGCTAGTCATGGTTAACAGAACTAGGAAAATTGCTATGAGAATCTTTATTTGTCAAAGTTCTTTCTATTGTCAAGTACAGCCATTTATTTAAAGGAAATGTAGTTGAAACATCTAATAGATGAAAACACTGCCTCATTATCATATGATCCGTACATTAATATTGAAGGAATGCATTTTTACTTTCATTAGGAATGTATTTTTACTTTCATTCTTGCTCTCTTTGTTAGTGTCAAAAACCATCAATACAAAAGTTTAAGCTGTTGGGTGGTGCCTGGGACTGGATCATATATATCATATATTATCCTAGTACACTCACACATATGACAGATAACATGTCATAAATCCATAAAGATAACACATCATTAATCCACAAAAGGTGAGGGCAACACAACTTGAGCTTGAGACCTGTTGGTTCCAAGGCTCCAATATCATTTATAAGTTTTGCTAGAGAAGATGATTTTATTCCACTATTCAATAGAGTATATAGGCACATGTATGTATACACATGGTAAAATATTTATCATATTAATGACCTAATCATAAGTTTTTATTTGTCTAGTATGAAAGCTAATTAGGTTCCTTAAATTCAAGGTCAACCATTCTGACAATAAGCATCCATTCTCATGTTTGCACTGAAGAGGTGGTATTGAGCTTTATGATAATCAATTTAGGCATGGATATTAACAATTGAATGCTATGAAATTATTCAGCAAATATGTCAACTTCTTCATGGGTTATGGTCTGCTCCATTTCGCATCATAATGTCCATGGTCCTCCTTTATCAGCAACTTGGTGTTGCTTCGATTCTTGGATCAGTAGTTCTTGTTCTCATGGTTCCTACACAGGTAAAAGTATTCCAACATTTACTAATTTTGATGCTTGTATATGGTTACCGTATGTTATATATTAGCATCCTTTTTCTAGCTAATCCTTGTGCAAGTTGTTTAATGTTTCTCACTTTGATCAAACTCTGAACATTGGAAGACCAATGGAATGAAACTAATACCAAGAACTGATAGCTCCAGAGATAATCCAAGGTTATAAAGCACATGGCTAATATCATCAACTCATGTTGAATTTGGCTTTAGCCCACATGAATGGAAGGTTATACATTAAAGACAAAAAAAAAAAAAGCTCTAAAATGAAAAGGAAAAGAAATTTCGATACCCTACCAAATCTGGTTAATTTGCAGCCAAGAAATAGAGTCTGATAAAGGATCCATCTTAGTTAATACTTACTCTTTTATAACATGTGTTGTCTCATAACTGGATTTCAAGTGGCTGATCTATTATTTGGAAATGAAATTGTGGATTCACGAACTTCTAAATATCAATGCATCTTTTTGTTGACCAACTTTTTGTCATTAATATGTTGATAGATTATGTACTCCGTAAGAATTAATTTATTCCCTTTCTTTGATCAGACATTAGTCATAAGCAAAATGAGAAAACTAACAAAGGAAGGACTTCAAAGGACCGACAAGAGAGTCAGCCTCATGAATGAAATTTTGGCTTCCATGGACATTGTGAAGTATGTTACAATATAACAACAATCTCTTGTAAGAATAACATGTAATTCTGTGCCATTGACTCTGATAACTAACTCTATCCAACAAATGTTTCAGATGTTATGCATGGGAGAAGAGCTTCCAATCCAGAGTACAAAACATACGGGACGATAAGTTGTCATGGTTCCGTAGTGCTCAGTTCCTTTCTGCTGTATGAAAAAAAAAATCAATCTTAAGATTTTCCATCTTGCCTCTATTTATAATACCCTAGTCAAGTACATTGCATTACTGCCAATTTATGCTGCTATAAAAGCTAAGAAAGTCGAGTAACAAAACTTGTGGCATTGATGCGTGTATATGGATAGTCTAATAGCAAAGTATTACTTGATGATTAGTGAGTTACCGAAAGTAAAGTGAAAATAGAACACTACTACAGTTTCTTGCAATTAAGTCCTCATAAATTCCTAGACTCAGCTGCTAATAGTTATGCAGCTACATATACCAGCTAGTAATTGATATTAAAAAGTTTTTTAAAAGAGAGCTTGTGATTGTTTAGAATGCTGGTTATAACATATATGTCACCCTCATAAGGTCACTTTCTTGTTAATCTATGTATTCTCCAAACTGTTGAAAAACATGGAGATGGCGTTTGAAAAACATAAGAATACACTTAGACTACATAATTTATTATTTCAAATGCGTCTTTCTTTGTGCAATATTGAGCATATATGTCTAAGCGAGTTAACTTGAGTTGTGACTTTTTGCATTGAATAACCATTGGGCTTCTCTTGCAGTTCAACAGTTTTATACTCAACAGCATTCCAGTTGTTGTGACATTGGTTTCGTTTGGAACTTTCACTTTGATGGGTGGAGATTTGACGCCAGCAAGGGCATTTACATCACTGTCACTGTTTCAAGTTTTACGATTTCCTCTAAACATGCTTCCTAACTTGTTAAACCAGGTTTTATCACATTTCTCTGGCTTTCTTGTTATGTCTGGTAATCTCAATTCTGTTCATCCTCAAGTGATACTCATCACGTTCAAAAAATAAAACAAGCTCAAATGATTTTCTGTATTGCTGTTGAGTTAAAGTAGCAGTTTATCTGGTCTTATGCCATTCGTATAACTATTTTTCAGAAGTTAGGGTATTTAGAGCATGATATTTGAATACAAGTCAGACAGTGCTCTGACCATAAGCTTATTCTAGTATTGCTATTTACTTGGATGCCTTCTCTTACTACAGATTTTATACACAGTCTGCATTAGATGCTGCTTGGCTCGATGAAGTTAGATTTTCATAACTAAAAGTTATTAGCTGCAGTTTTCAGTTGTCCTTGTTTTGATTGATTTTCTGAGAGTTATTTCCTCGTTAAGCCAATAGAACTTGTATTTCACATAGTTTAGACTTTTCTTGAATGTCTGCTGGAGTTTTTGTGCAGTTTTATTGTTTGTTAAGAACCTACTAATGAAATTGTTTGACAGGTTGTAAATGCAAACGTATCGTTACAACGCATGGAGGAACTATTTTTATCTGAAGAGAGAATTCTAGCATCTAATCCCCCTCTTGAAGCAGGACTTCCAGCCATATCAATTAAGAATGGGTACTTTTCATGGGATTCAAAGGTTATTGTGTAGATTATTTCTCTTCTTCTCCTTTTTTATTTTATTTTATAAAGTTTTAGCCTTGTCGGTATGAAAAAGAAATTTAATTATTAGTTCCATTTCTTCTGCCATTTAACAGTTCTTTCAGCAGATTTTTAGCTTCTATTGCATTTTTCCGTAAGTGCTCACATAATTAGTGACAAGGAGTATAATGAGATCCATGCTCAAGATTGTAAATGAGGCCAGTTTTCAAGTTTTCGTTATTTTGACAGTTCAGACCAAGGCTAATAAAACATAGTTCTTTCTCAATGTTGAGAAGATTGCCAAAGGTTGCCATGGAAAGTAATGAATCATTGCATAGTGTAAGGAGTACATTTACGTGCCAACTTTTTCTCTTCAAAATTCACATTACTTAGAAAATTTCACAAGCACAAAACCTCCAAATTTTCAAACAAACTTAGGTAAACTTCTCAGCGTGTCTTAGTATTTGTTAGATGCAGAAATTCTATTTGAGATCAAAGTAAATATCCTTAATAGGTCAAAAGTGACATCAAGACTTGCGTATTTACCAGGCTGAGAAGCCCACATTGTCGGATATCAATTTGGATATACCAGCTGGAAGCTTAGTAGCAATTGTTGGAGGAACTGGGGAAGGGAAGACATCACTTATTTCGGCCATGCTCGGGGAATTACCTCCTGTAGCAAATGCAACTGTTGTTATTCGAGGGACTGTAGCTTATGTTCCTCAAGTTTCATGGATTTTCAATGCTACTGTGAGTTGCAGCAGTTACTCTTGTTCTCTGTTATCTTTTGTATTGATTTGTTGTTACTGACTGAGTGTATGTTCGCTCCGTCTAGCTATAACATTCTATGTTTTCTTTTTCTAGTGATTATCTGTCCAGGTCACTATACTGTACCCTTCTAACAAAACAATCTCTTTTGTACAGTTGCGTGAAAACATATTATTTGGGTCTCAATATGAACCCCAACGTTATTGGAAAACCATTCATGTAACTGCATTGGAACATGATCTTGACACACTTCCAGTAAGTGGAACATCAGGTATTGAAACATCATCTGGTAAATCCAACATTAATAGAACATTGGCTCATGATTTCTCAGGGTCATGACCTCACTGAGATAGGTGAGAGAGGAGTTAATATCAGTGGTGGGCAAAAGCAAAGAGTTTCCATGGCAAGGGCTGTTTACTCCAACTCAGATGTATACATATTTGATGATCCTTTGAGTGCTCTAGATGCTCATGTTGGTCGAGAGGTAATCATCTCAAATGTGAAAACTGTACGCTGTAACATCTAGTAAGCTCGGTAGTAATTTTTGCAAGGCTATGTTGACCAGTTCAAAGTGGAGCTTTTGCAAGTTCATTGTTGGTCTAATCTCGAGTGATTTCCAGGTCTTTAATCTATGTATCAAGGAAGAATTGAAAGGAAAAACAAGGGTTCTTGTCACAAACCAACTGCATTTTCTTCCACAAGTTGATAGAATTATCCTGGTCAGTGAAGGAATGGTCAAGGAAGAGGGAACCTTTGAGGACCTCTGTGAAACAGGCAAGCTGTTCCAGAAACTGACGGAAAATGCTGGAAAAATGGAAGAGATGGAAGAGGCACAGGAAGAGAAGCTGGAGGAAAGGAGTTTTGACCAGAAAATCACAAAAAATACAACTAATGTGGTAGATGAATTGCCAAGCAATGCAGGAAATATGAAGAAAAGTAAAACAGGGACACCTGTACTTGTAGAGCAAGAAGAGCGGATGACAGGTGCTGTCAGCTGGGATGTTTTGCTGAGGTAATACAACTATCGTTTCCTGTTAATGTAAACTTTCATGCTCTACTTGGATTCAAGCCAAATTCACAGCAGTTTCCAAGTCATTTGAGGCCTCTTTTCTTTTGCACAGTCCAACAGCATGTACATGCACAAGCCTTTTATTTTTCCTTCTCCCTTTTAGTAGTTCAGGAAAAATATTCATGCTTCCTCCGTTTTCCTGAAATAACATCTCCATTTTACACGGTTTTTTCACCTTTCAGGTATAAAAAAGCATTGGGAGGCGTATGGGTGGTTATGGTTCTTTTTATATGCTATTCATTGACTGAAGTTCTGAGACTTTCAAATAGTACGTGGTTAAGTTTTTGGACAGATCAAAGCACATCAGCAAATTATAGACCAGGATATTATATTTTCATCTACGCACTTCTATCAGTTGGTCAGGTTTGGTTGCTGCTACTTTATGGTTGGTTTTAATACTCTGTTAGCACTTGAAGTCATCCTTTTCCGGAAGCATCCTTATGCCTAACTTTCAAATTTTGAGTATCAGTTACTCAATGATTTTGAATTGTTTATTTTCCTGTCCGATTTTTGCAAAATTGATCTTGAAGAGCTCATATGCTGAAATCAATTTCCCAAGATAGAGAGAGATTCGAGGTGTTTTCCTTATATTTAAAATAAGGAAATAAAGAAAATGGAAATTAACTAGCATTCTTTTCAACTTCCAGTTGCATCTGCCGTAGTTTTCAGAATTCTACAAAATTAGAAAGATGGCAAATGAAAAAGAAAGGATAAGCATAAATTGCTATAACTTCTACCAATTCTGATGTTTTACTTTCTCTTTTCTGCTTCAGGTCACAGTTACACTCGCAAACTCTTATTGGTTGATCATTTCAAGTCTCCGTGCAGCCAAAAGATTACATGATGCCATGCTAGGATGCATTTTATGTGCTCCAATGCTTTTTTTCCACACAAACCCTTTGGGAAGGATAATCAATAGGTTTGCAAAAGATTTGGGTGAAGTAGATCGTAATGTTGCCAGTTTCGCTAATATGTTCTTGAACCAATTTTGGCAGCTTGTTTCAACTTTTGTGCTGATAGGCACTGTGAGCACAATTTCATTATGGGCCATAATGCCGCTTCTTATCTTGTTCTATGCAGCGTATCTCTACTATCAGGTAAGTGGAAGTATCTCAACGTTTTTACAGAATTAAAGCTTAAATGAACAGGTCTGTGAAAATTAATATATAGGGCAATCCTTAGACTTCACCCAAGAGTTTAAACTAATGCTTTTTTCACAATTCCCATTGACATGGAATCATCTGAGCATGGTTATGTTAGTTATGGATGCTTTACCTGAGTCTCTCTTCGTATTAGTTTGTATGCACTATGTCCAGGTGCATGTTCACCATGAATCGAGAATACTTCAGTTTTATCATATTCACTTACCAATCTATCTCAGGTCACAACCACCTTTAAAAACTGTGTTGTGATGATAACTTTTCTGCAGAGTACATCCCGGGAGGTGAAACGTTTGGATTCGATTACCAGGTCTCCTGTTTATGCACAATTTGGAGAAGCATTAAATGGTTTATCCAGCATTCGTGCATATAAAGCATATGACCGTATGGCCAACATGAACGGAAAGTCTATGGATAATAACATCAGATTCACTCTAGTGAATGTTAGCTCAAATCGTTGGCTCACCATAAGACTGCAAACTTTAGGAGGGATCATGATATGGTTGACAGCAAGCTTTGCGGTTTTGCAAAATGGAAGAACAGAAAAGCAGGCTGCATTTGCATCTACAATGGGTCTACTTCTCACTTACACCTTAAACATTACTAATCTGTTGAGTAATGTTCTAAGACAAGCAAGTAGAGCTGAAAATAGCTTTAATTCTGTTGAACGTGTTGGCACATATATTGATTTGCCTTCTGAGGCTTCTGCTGTGATTGATAATTGTCGTCCTCCACCTGGTTGGCCATCATCAGGATTAATTGAGTTTAGCGATGTTGTCTTACGGTACAGACCTGAACTTCCTCCAGTCTTGCATGGTTTGTCATTTGTAGTTTCACCTAGTGAGAAGCTAGGAATAGTTGGAAGAACTGGAGCAGGAAAATCTAGCATGCTCAATGCATTGTTCCGGATTGTGGAACTTGAAAAAGGAGAAATCATCATAGATGGTTTTGATATTTCTAAGTTCGGACTGACAGATGTGCGGAAAGTTCTTAGTATCATACCACAATCACCTGTTCTTTTCTCAGGTACCTGCAGTTTTAACTCTTAATGTTCTTTTGGTTCGCTTGTGGCATCACGTTATCATCTGTGTATCAGATTTTAGATAAGTTGGATTATTTTGATCTCTTTCTTTTTTCCTATTCTGGTTTTCCAAATTGAAAAGCTGATTATTTGGTTTATTTAATATTTAAACTGGAAAATTTTTCCAATGTTCATATATCGAAGATTACTTGTGTGTATTTTTTATTTGAACACTCTTACTGTGTCTAGGGACTGTCCGACTGAATCTTGATCCATTTGGTGAACACAATGATGCTGACGTTTGGGAGGCTCTTGAAAGGGCACATCTGAAGGAAGTCATACGGAAAAATCATTTTGGTCTAGATGCTGAGGTATAAATCATGACATAATTAGTCTGCTTCTGTCAGCAAATTTTGTCGACCTTTAGACATTAATTTGGCTGTAACAAAGTTGGAGAATTGTTTTTATTCTATTTCCAAAAGTAGTGTTCCTCAAAAAAATTATAATAATCTTGTAGCTGATTTAAAAGTGAAGTCCAAGTCGAGTTCAAAAGATGTTTTTGGTCCCTCTGAAGCAAAGAGTAAGATTTTGAATTGGTCATACCTCCTGCAAACAGAAAATTAGCTTGTGCCTGTAACATTTAAATGAAAATAAAACCAATTACCTGTGTATCTTTGTTGTCTCAAGGTCCAAGAGGGAGGAGAGAATTTCAGTGTTGGACAGAGGCAACTACTTAGTCTTGCTCGTGCATTGCTGCGGCGATCAAAGATTCTTGTTCTTGATGAAGCGACTGCTGCTGTTGATGTTAGAACTGATGCTCTTATCCAAAAGACCATTCGAAATGAATTCAAATCCTGCACAATGCTTATTATTGCTCACAGACTGAACACCATAATTGACTGTGACAAAATTCTTGTGCTTGATGCTGGCCAGGTATGCCTTCAAACTGTCTTTGGAGATCTTTACTCAAATTTCTCAAAAACTTAGAATTTTCCTGTATTCAGGAAAATATCCGCCTAAAAGTGGCAATTCAAGAATTTTCATGATTTAGAAATGACTGATCTTGCCGCTTTCAACCTTTGTTTACAGATTGCAGAACATGGTACCCCAGAGGAGCTGTTATCAAATCATGGAAGCACCTTCTCTAGGATGGTTCAAAGTACAGGGCCAGCAAACGCTCAGTACTTACGAAGCATAGTGTTTGGAGCTAAAGAGAACAAGCTGAGCAGGGAGGAAACCAAACAGCAGGCCTCTTCACGGTGGGCTGCTGTGGCCCAGTACGCCATAGCTCTCAGCCTCACTTCTTCAAAGAATGATCTTCACAGGCTTGGAGGTGACACCTACATCATCAACAAAACAAAAGACGCAGTTCTAACTTTGCAGAACGTCTTGGAGGGTAAGCATGATAAATTGATAGATGATGCTTTACGACAACACCAAGTTCCCAGGGATAGATGGTGGTCAGCTCTCTACCGAGTAGTTGAAGGTATACATATGCGGTGTGTAGTTTTTTACGGGTAGAAGTTGATTTCCTGTTTTTTTAGTAAGTACAATATTTCTGATCCTCAACTGGTTTCTTGTTCCAGGCATCGCTGTAATGAGTAGGTTGGCTCACAACCGGCTTCAACAATCAGATTATGATAATGAAATTGAATCTCTTGATTGGGACAATCTTGAGTTTTAGAGGATGGATGCTTCAGTCTAATTAATTGTACAGCGAATTGGAATATAACTGCATCACTCATTGTGTAAATGTTAAGTTTGCTTTCAAAAGCTGCCTAAACTGAGTCCACTTGTTTCTGAATAACCCAATCATGTCCTTGTTTAATTCGGGGAATATATCTAATGAAACTGCTTATTTTCTTGGTTGCCAATCAAGAAAATGAAAAGGAAGAGCTCTGGTTCCATGATATTGGCAAAGGATTCACTAATTCAAACAGTACTTTCTTCTTAATGATCAAACAGATCTGTTTCATTCTAGCCACAATATTATGAAGCTGCCAGTATAATCTTGTGCAATCGAAGCTAAAAGACTACGTCTCCAGCTCCCTGCAGCTTGGACTCGGCCTTTGGGCTTCAACATAAAATCTGACGCATAAGCTACTCGGAGCTGGAGACTAGTCTTCTGCGTCTGTCCGTCTAGTCTCGAAATCATCACAATATTAACCCGATGATGTATAGGAATCGGGGATACTCGGAATCATAGAATTCGAGTAAAAGAAATTTAGAACTCAATTGTGTTATTAACTTTTGATAATACTCAAATCGATGATTGAATTAAAAATTTCTGTGTAATTTCATTTTGTTTTAAATTTAATTTCAACAATATTAACAGATAATATCTAACATTTACCAATTTGAATTTTAAGCCCATCAAGGTCATTAATATGGAATTTTTAGATAAATAATAAATTTTGACAAATCGGTTGTAGCAGAGGATACCATTTATTCCATCTTTTCATAATCTGTACTTAATCAACCATATCTCAAACAATTATAAGTTTATTGTTTTGTGTATTAACTATGTCGCCCTCGAGGCCTCTGGTCGGATGGTTGAGAGCTGGGCTTGGTTTGCGCTAGGTCCTAAGTTCGATTCTATGCCGCATTGCTACAATCTTCGTAAAAGCCTGGGACAACGGGGGGTTTTATCTGTTGGAGAGGTATTACTTATTGGGCCCTCCTGTTGGAGGTGTGCCCGCTGGGCTCCCAATTACACAAGAGGTGTTGTCCGCTGGGCCCCTCAGAAAGAGTTTCCCTCATACTAAAAAAAAGTGTATGTACTATGTAATGCAGGATGAATAATTTTTTTTCTTTTTTTTAATATGTTTAGCTATTAATATTAATGAAATTGTATTTTATTTATGTAAGTAATAAAATAGTGAATAAGTTTTCTAGATAAACTAATTTTTAGAATTAATAAAAGTTAATTTAATTTAATTTCTTGTATAGTACTTTTTAATAAATATCAATAATAATTTTACTTTAAACTAGAAATTATTTATTAAAATAATATTTGTCTTTAAAACAAATTTGTAAAATATTTTTATTTGATAGATATTTATTTTAAAATTTGGAATTTATGAATTTATATGATATTTGAATATTAAAATATTAAGTTCAAATTTCTTATATGAATGTATAAACTAAAATAAATTAAAAGTATTTGAATAGTTAAATTATATTAGTTATATTTCTTATTAGTAATTAATATTTAATAATTAAATGGTATTTACTTAGTTAATAATAAAATAATATTATGACAAAAATAAGAAAACAGAAAATTAAGACCACTTTTCTGTGGTCTTTTATAAGTTTTAAAAGAAAGAAAAAAATTAAAACAAAAAACGAAACATAACCAAAATCTTTTTCTAAATTTAAAAATAAAAAATAAAAATAGAACCAAACATATTATTGAAAATTCAAATTAGTGTGGCCGCACCCATTGGTCGAAATTGTTTAGATGTTAAGAAAGCAATAAATGGGAAGTTATGGTCTAAAAGTCAATCAAATCTTTTATTTGAAAATTCAAAGTTTGTAACTTTTATTAAAAAGTTGAAGATATATGCATAATTTTGTAAAACCTTAATCCTAACAGAGTAACAAAACCCATTAAACTTTTAAAATAAGAATATACTCCTATTTATAAGGCTTAATAAATAGACTTAAACTCTAAGTTAATAAGGATAAAATAGAATACAACTACTTTCCCTTTCTTGTTAAAAGGTTAGATAATAATTCTTTTTATTTTTTCATTAATATGTTTTGGCCCCATATGTTTTTATTTTCACATTGATAAAAGTTTGATATCATGTACTAGTTTGACTTTTATATTGAAAATTAGATTAAAATTGTATGAGTAACAAAATAAATCTCAGCTATTATTGAATATCTTATTAATTCTTCTTGTTCTTTTTTTAAATGAATATATATTTTTATGCTATTGAGTATTTTGTAAAAATTTTTGTAATAAATCATTGAGTTGTATGAGGAGAATAATAGATTCTTGTTTGTCAAATATTTATCATTATAATCTACGTGCAAAAGAAAGTGAGAGAAGGTCTGATCTCTCTTTAAAAGCTCTCTTTTTTGACTTTCCTCACTCTTAGTTAACCATTTCTTATTTGAAAAATAATATCAATTCATCATTTTGGTATGATAGATGGTTAATTTTTAGAGTATGTGAGGATATTGGTGAGCTTAATTCAATCAGAAATATCATTGGGGATGATCAATCTATTGCTTATGGTCTAGCAAACAAAACTTGATGTTCGAGATTTTGGTTTGTATAATCAGATTAATAGCAGTGAGCTCAAGGAAAACAAAATAGATGTCAATTGGTGGAATTTGTGTAGAAATGGTAAATTCAACAATTTGACTTGTAGAAAATTATTTCAAGAGGAAGCAAATGTGGTACCATGAATAAACTTGTCTGGTGCAAGTATATCATATTTAAAGCTTCAATCATAATGTGGAGAGCAATTAAGAACAAGTTACCTACACTTGATAGATTGAATAAATTTATGGCTATTCCAGACATATGTGTTATATATATATTACTCACTTATTCTTCAAATGTCGGTTTACTTAACCTTTATTGAAGGACATAACTCAAAGATGTTTGTTAGGAGATGCACCAAATGAGTGGTATCAAATTGTAGCTTAGTGTTCAACTTTAAACATGCATGATAAAAATAAATGGTGCCTTTTCATTGTTATGTGAGAATATTTAAGGACATTGAGAAAAAACAGTCAATGATACATAGGGAAACAATCAAAACAATTAAGTTACATTTGTCACCTTTAAAGATAAAATGCAGATTGACTCTAGTCTTATGTCAGTATGGATTAATGACTAGCATGTACACTTGTGTTTGATCCTTTGTAATACCATTATGGCGGTTTGTTAACCCCTTCATTTGATGGGATGGTTTATGCTTGTGCTAATTAGGCTTAATCTAATTTGCAAATTGTCACAAAAAACTAATTTTCTTTCCTCACCCAAAATTGTCTCCTTGCCACTTTAGTATAAAGGTAGCTATTTCCCAACTATTCTTTGACAAGCTCTTCCATTCCTCCCTTGCTCAGCCTCTTTGCCTTGCCTAGAATCCTTTCCCTCCCCTCAAATAGTTCCTTTGCACCTCTTTTACCTATTCTCCAATTTGTTATTTCCTCCTCTAAACCTCTCCTTCCATACCCTCAT
>JANZXP010000002.1:27853158-27867323 GCA_027576715.1 Erythroxylum flavicans
ATAGCTAAAGATTGGGGAGGGAGTTTCTTTAGATATTATGCAAATTCTAAAATAACTAAACTTTAGGATTATCCATACTGCGTATAATTTTTTTAATCAAAAAAATTAACAACTTGTTATCAAAGATAGACGAGGAATGAAATAATCATTCCTCTCAACCAAACACTACATTAGAATATACCGTTTTCTCGCTTTCTAAATATAAAGAAATAGAAAAAGGAAATCTCGAATCGATTTAGGCAGCCAGCCATCTTATCCTATTCCAAATGAAATCTTCTGTGCGATTTTCCCACATAAATAAATAGTTGAGATAAAACAACACAGAGTTGAAGCAGAGAAAATGGCACAAAAGATCAAGTCTCATCCTATTATGTGCCAATTTCTTTTAAAAACATTAAGAATTCGAGTTATTCAAACAATCTCTTTCTAAAATTAAAAAAAAAAAAGCAAAGGCTGCTTACGATTGACGAATCTCGCAAATAACCTATTGAGGCAGCCCTTTTTTCCTTCAAAACATCAACGGCCCAAAATTCACGATCACATTCACAGAGAAGCGCTCCTACACAGACCTATGTGTAACATCATTTTCCCAACTGCGCCAACTCCGTATAAAAGGAGCAAACCAACGTCCAAAACCGGCTTTCTTCCTTGCTTTTCCCTCTCACGTTAAATTTTTTCTTCCCTTTCTCAACAATTTGCATTTTCAATTTCAGATCTGCTGTGCATTCGCATTTACAAGAATTTGGCGTTAGCGTTGTTCATATCTGATTGGATTGAGATATATCTTTGGAGGGGAGCTGGTTAGAGAATGAACAATGGAGAACAGGAGGACGGATTCCACCCGCCGCCCGGTCGAAAGTACCGGCCGGTGGTGGATAGCGATCGCGCGGTGCTTGATATGTTGCCTATGGATCCTGGATCATCTTCCTCCGCTTCTCGCGCCACTAATCAATCTAACTTAATGTAACTGTCCTGTCATCTCCCGCCACCTCCCTCTCTCCGTCTATATACATATATATATATATATAGACACACACACACACACCCGCATATACATATATTTATACGTATGCTTTGATGTAACTGTTTTCTCATGTATGTGAATGTGATGCATATGTTTTCGTGCTTTCACTCTCTGCTTTGAATGGCTTCAAGCAGTGACAAACTCTCTCTCTCTCTCTCTCTCTCTGTTTTTATATGGTTTGGCTATTGATATTCTACATTCGTGTTTGTCTCTTGCTAATTTGGAAGAAACTCTTTTAGAATCATGATAGGTAGTGTGATTTTATATGCTGCTGAGCATATTGATTGGTTGCCAGGCTGTAATCCTGTTGTTTCTTTAGCTTTTAATGGAATTATATATTCTGATAGAAAGTGATTTAAATTGGAACGTCGGTTGATGTCTTCCTTATGTCTTTGAGAAACCACTTCTTTGTAGCTGTATTTGATTTTTGAGTTCGAAATATGAAAGCCCTTACACTTTTTCCTCCGTATTTTGTGTGTAGTTGAGATAAAGCTCGAAAGAAATGTAGTCAATACTTTTTACAATTGCATTTGCTTTCTTGGTGGTACAATGAATTGAAACTTTTGTAAGGAATGTTGCACTTTTGATATGTGTTGCATAGTGATCTTTTTAGTCTTTTCGTGGCCTAACAAGCTTGATTTAACTCAATGTTTATGTTAAATATTTTGATGTTCAAATATTGAAGAATCACGAAACACACAAACACTTGTAATTGACTCAAAGGTATATGTATATACATATATATGCCCTCCATATTTTTGCAATTGTTATTCATTTCAATATACATTGTTAGGAAGATCAAAGTAGGTGCCCGAGGGAACATGGATCCTTGTACAAGTCAAGTGCAAGCTCCTGCAAACGGAGGAGGGAATGGTCTGATGAAAGAGCACAGACTCGAGTTGTTTGGTTTTGATTCTCTTGTTAGCATTTTGGGTCTTAGGAGGTATATTACTTATTCTACTAATGTTCTTGTTATCAATATTACTTTAAATGCTGCCATTTTACACATAATTTTATTTTCCCCTAAGTAGTGCATGTTAGTTGGTTTGTAACAACATAAAAGTATTATGAATGTGAATGATGATGAACATTGAATGAAGTGCCTTTTGGCTTATATTCAGATTCAAAATTTAATTAACCTTATGTCTATATAGTATATAACTTGATAGTTCTTTGACAGTCTCCTTCTCTACTATTCATTAATCTAGCACTTTGCATCGTTACATTTTAGACTTCGTAGAATAATATATAATCCATTTTTTGGTCTTACCTTACAGATTAAGCTTTTGAGTTGACTGATTTATTGGCATAGTATTAGAGTTTTGTGTGAATAAGAGTTCTTAAGTTCACATTGTGTTGCCATCATTTCTAGCTAGATTTGTGATTTGCTGTGTTTGTCCACACATCGTGTGAGGGGGCATATAAAATAATCTGTGATCTTGGGCCTTATCTAACAGCTTGAGCTTTTGGGTTGAATGCTTTCTTGACAAGACTTGTCTTGGTCTTGTGCATCAGTATTTCCTTGATTATGTCATTTCTGCTTTAAAGGTAGGTTAACTTTTCTCTAATTTGAACCTGCTTGAAACTTTTTATTAAGATGTAGTGAATTGCAGTTCTACTTTCTATTCCAGTATGACAGAAGAGGAAGCTGCAGTACCTTCTAGTCCAAGGGATGGTGATGACGGTTCCTTAATGTACGAGCGTCCGAGGGTAAGCTATATTTTTTAGGAGGCCACGGCCTTTTCCTTTTAATATCCCTGGATATATAATAGCTGTGTCGCAAGTCTGCAGTATACTAGTAGTGCTAATCACATAAGGTGCATTTTCGTTGCATTCTATATGCTTTCATTTTCAAATAGATCAGCAGATTGCAGGTGCTTGGTTGTCAGATTATTCTGTGGATATTTCAATTCCTACGTATACACTCCTTTAGTTACCAGGTTAAGCATGTTTTGTATCAAGATACTATTATAGATTATTTTAGTGAGACTTTAAACATCATGCATTAGTACTGGAATTGTTCTTAGTAGGGATGGTTAGTCCACTATCAAACAAAATTGGTTTTTCCTATTGATAGTTCTTTTTCTTTTCCATTCCATTTTCCACCAATAAGAGGTTCTAACATGCATTATAGTGTGTAAAATTGTTTACCTCAAAACTATTGTTTCTAATTCATGACGTCCACAATTTGTACTTCTTGTGGGCTTCAAATAATGCTCAATTTTTTCTCAAGTGGTATTGTTATTGTAGCACAGTTACTATGTTTTATGGATTTGATCGCTTGAATTTAGGGATAAAACCACCAGCTTTGTGATGAACTCAAATATTTTTACTTGTCTGTTACATGCAGGGTAATGATGTTAAGTTGGGCACAATGATGGGTGTTTTTGTGCCATGCATCCAAAATATACTGGGGATTATCTACTATATCCGATTCTCTTGGTAAATCTATTGTTGGTCTTGATTTGATTTCCTTTTTCAGCACAAGGGCCTTTTGTTTTTGGATGAAGTAAAAATGATGGTTATTATTTTGTGCATCCTGCTTTCTTTTTATTTATGAGAATGGCTGTTCACAAAATAGAAGTTGCAACTTGCAATCTAGTTGAAAGCTGTCAAATAATCCATTTTTATAATTTATTATTTTGAGTCAGTTGTCTTATATATGAATGTGCTTTGCCATCTCAAGTTTCATTCAGAGTTCAATTTTTAGAAAGCTCGTCCAATACACAATTAGTTGTGAATAATTGCCCGTTAATTTCCAGCTAAGTATCTGTTTGTGATGTTCCTGATGGCACTTTTCAGTTCTTGCTACATGATGGTAGGATTGTGTTTGTTTGATCTCGTGCTAGTTTTCATTTCCTTGCCCATTTGTTCTGACAGTAGTCGGTCTTGTTCTTTTTTTTTTTTCTGGAAACCTGCAGGATTGTTGGGATGGCAGGAATAGGTGAATCACTAATGTTGGTAGCATTTTGTGGTTTGTGTACTTTCCTAACTGGAATTTCACTTAGTGCCATTGCAACTAATGGTGCAATGAAGGTAAGCGTGGCATGCTTAATCATTTTCCTTAGTTAACAGTTGATTTGTTTTTGTTCCACAACAAAATTATGTTCAAGTGTTTTCATCCATATTCTGTTGTTGGATATGTTTAGTTACATATGCACTTATCAATGGGTATCTGCAGCTTTATGAAGTCTTACAGCACATTAAAAAGATCTACTTGACTTGTAAACGCTAGAATTACTCCTGAGAGATATGTATTTATTATCCTTTAGGGTGGGGGACCATATTATCTCATCGGCCGTGCTCTGGGACCAGAGGTTGGAGTTAGTATTGGATTATGTTTTTTCCTTGGGAATGCAGTTGCCGGTGCTCTGTAAGTTGTTGAGTTAACCATCTTTTGGTGCCTTCCTAACATGTTAAGGTTCATGATCATGATGACAAGACTAAAGCATTTTTACCCTTTGTTAGCCACATATGCATAACTACGTACCTTAAAACTATTTCTTCTTTGACTTTCCCTTGTGGTTTTCAGTTATGTGTTGGGTGCTGTTGAAACCTTCTTAAAAGCGGTGCCTGCCGCTGCAATATTTAGAGGTAATGATTGAAATTTTCTGCACACAAGGATAGCGTACTGATACCCAAGCCATTTCATGAAGTTGGGACTGATTTCTTTCCTCATCTTTTGTCATGCCTTTCAATTCAGAAACTATCACAAGGGTCAATAATACGGAAACTCCAGAGCCCATACAAAGTCCCACTTCACATGATCTGCAAATTTATGGGATTGTTGTGACTATTAGTTTATGCTTCATTGTGTTTGGTGGTGTGAAAATGATCAATCGGGTTGCGCCTGCGTTCCTTATACCAGTTTTATTCTCAGTCTGCTGCATATTTCTTGGGATTTCTGTAGCAGGAAAGGACAAACCTGCACGTGAGTGTTTCAGTTTTACCTGTTTGTATCTTGAGAAGAACCACTAATGGCTGTTTGTCGTTGGAATCTATACTGTGTTATGTATATGTGTACCGAGGAAACACATCTGCTGTTGTTGCTTTGTCTACATATATGGCGTATTAAGAGAAGTTATTAAACTATAGATGCTGATATTTGGCTTGGCTAGGTGATTAGGTTGGTTGTCTTCTGCATTATCATTTGGTTTATCTGAAGTTTGTTCGCTAATGCATTGGTCTTTAGCTTCACTACTTGTGGTTTTATTTGGGCTCTTTCAAACCCAAAACTGGGGTCTAGTCCTTGATATAGGTCTTACTGTCTCTGATATCAATCGTTTATCACCCACATTTTATTCTTTATTTCTCTTGCTGTTGCAGCTGAAATTACGGGCTTGAGTTTGGAAAGCTTCAAAAATAATTGGAGTTCAGATTATCAACTTACCAATGATGCTGGAATACCTGACCCTGAAGGAAAGAATTACTGGAATTTCAAGTAAGCATTGCCAAGAGTCCTCATTGTTGTTTATAGTGTTTCTTCTTACAGTGCATGTCACTGGGTAGTTCTATTCTTTTGGAATTCGTGTATATTGCAGTTTTCTGTCATCTTTGGTTTTACACTGCACAATGTCCTTCATATCCTATTGGCATGTTGACTGGTAGTGAAGAGGGAGTAATGAAACATGCTTCTTTTCATCAATTGCAGAAATTGTGACATTTTTGTTTGCATTGCTCGTGCAAATGAAAATTTAAGTTACTTTCTAATCTCATTAAGGATGGAGCCATTTCGTATTCTTCTTGACTTTCTTTCTTTTGTGGCTTTCAGTGCATTGGTCGGTCTCTTTTTTCCTGCTGTAACAGGAATAATGGCAGGTTCTAATAGATCAGCCTCTCTTAAAGATACTCAGCGGTCAATTCCAATAGGAACATTAGCAGCAACAGTTGTAACTACTACCCTATATTTTGGTACTGTTTTCCTTTTTGGAGCTGTTGCGACTAGAAAGAGGCTTTTGACAGATAGGTATTTTCCTTTTTGTGGTTGTAATAGAATCATATGACATCTTTTAGTTTGGAAATGCATCTTGCTTTTTTCTCTCTTCCGTCTCACTCATGAATTTTTTTCTGATGCTTGTGGGAGAAATGATCAGACATATTCTCGTTGGCAGATGGTAGTTATAGTCTTGAGTTTTATGAGGACCACTTAATTCATAGAGATAAGCTTATACAACGTTATAGTTTTGACAATTTAATTATTGTTCTGAACAAACGAAGCATAACCTGGAAGTGTTAATGGGCTAGCCCCAAAATTTTGAGTATATGGGCTTATAACGTTTTAGCTCAAAGCTGAGCTGAAGTTAATTTTTGGGCAAGAAAGTTTGGGACCACAGCGCCCAGATCCATTTGTAAACCAAAACATTGTGTAAGAAAAAAGGATTTATTTATTATAAAACGAGACCCTCCCACCTGTACCCTGTTTCTCATCACTGGGACCTGAGCAGTTGCAGTTTATGGTAAAGCACAGAGAGCTAGGTAGCATTGGGAGAATGGGTAGAAATTGGGCTTTTAGATCTAGAAATGTGTATGTATTGGGCTTGAGGAATAAGCCCATCTCTGGTTAGGGCTGTCATTGGGCTTAAGATTGTTTTAAAAATTATGAGTCAGGCTTAAGATAAAGTTCGTCCTAGCCTGGCTGATGCTCAATTGTTTACTTTACTTTCTCCGTTCTGGAGGCATTTTGTTTTTGTCAACTCTAGTGACCTTAGCTTGAAATACTTCACAGTTTACACCACTAAATATTTGCCATTTCTGTCTTTATATCCTCCCAGAGCCTTCAAGAGCAAATTCTAAGATGGTCAAAACCAGAGCCGTGATGTGGACATGACATGAATTCCAATTTATGGACATTGCTAATGTCAGAGAATTAAAGTTTAGACCTAACTACTCCAACTGTATTTTCCGTTTAGTGGATTGTTGTTCGCAAATTTCCGTGTTGCTTTTCACATCATATAAGTGCTTAAGGTTATCGTTGGCATTTTTACAAAAAATATGTATCATCTTTACTGTTGAAATTGCTAATTTGCATTTCACTGAACTTTGCTTCTGTGCAGGTTACTAACAGCTACAATTGCTTGGCCTTTTCCAGCAATCATCTATGTTGGTATAATTCTTTCAACTTTAGGTGCAGCTCTTCAAAGTCTGACAGGTGCCCCACGCCTGCTTGCAGCAATAGCCAATGATGATATTCTGCCTATTCTTAACTATTTTAAGATTGCAGATGGCCAGGAGCCTCATATTGCAACATTTTTTACGGCATTTATCTGTATTGGGTGTGTCATTATCGGAAATCTGGATCTTATCTCACCAACTACAACTATGTTTTATCTTCTTTGTTATGCCGGTGTGAACTTGTCTTGCTTCCTTCTAGATCTTCTGGATGCTCCCAGTTGGCGCCCACGGTGGAAGTTCCACCACTGGAGCCTATCCCTTCTTGGAGCATCACTTTGTATAGGTTGACCTACTTTTACCATAGCATATTCTTTTTGATGCTTGGTCATGTGTGTTCTAAGAAAGATACAATACATGCCTTGGCAATGACATGGAGTTCAGTTCAGCATCCCTTCCTTTTTCTGTATTCCGGATTTGGGCCAAACAACTCAAAAAGTCATATTTGATACGTGATGAAGTTTTCGACATCCCATATGTTTCTGTTCATCAACTATGAATTGCTGTGGGTGATGTAAATGTATTCTTACGTGATTCTCAGACTAAATACTAATATTTATTGTTTCAGGGCCCTGCATGTTGTCAAAATGAAAATTCTTAGAGCATATTCACCCTGAGATGTCGTTATTCCTTTATTCCTTTATCCAATAAGATCTTTTAATCTTGAATTTACTTTTCCATTTCTGTGTTTCTTGGAAGTAACTAGTTTCAAGCCTGCATTTTAGAGTTAAGCGTTTGTTTTGTTGAGTAGCATGATGGTAAACGAAGAATTTTTGTTGAGGGGGCAGGTATCATCAAGTAAATACCATTTAAAGCAAGCTATAAATTGGTTACTATATTGTGCTACGTAACATAATTGGCCTGGGCTCTAAAAGTTGACTTTCTAACTTCTACGGTGGATGTGTTTCCATGTTTGACTAGGTAGTTATTATCTAGATTCGTGCTATATCAGCTGCTCCGTTGAGAAACTTACATTTTTACTATTCTTCTTTACAGTTATCATGTTTTTGATATCATGGTCCTTCACTGTTGTATCATTGGCCCTTGCAAGCCTCATTTATTATTACGTGAGTATTAGAGGGAAGGCTGGAGACTGGGGTGATGGGTTCAAGAGTGCATATTTTCAATTAGCACTTCGTAGTCTTCGATCTCTGGGAGGTACGAACACCATTCTATGTGGAGTACACTTATGTGAACATATCTGTTTATGTTCCCTAGAGCTGTGGTCAAAAGCATCTCCAATAAATAGAAAATGCAGAATATTTTTCACTACTATGATGGCTAGATACCACGAACATCCTTACTGTTCAGTATTTGGCACGGGGCTTTAAGAATATTGTAAGATTTTATAAGCAAATATAGTCTAAGCATTTGTAAGGTTGCTAGTTGTTAATCGTTTTCGCAGAGTTTGCATGCCACATATTCTTCCCTTCTTGTTTTAGTAGATGAACAGCAAGAGACTTTGCTAATTGTCTTTTACATGCATATTCTTCAAATCTGATTATCTTTCACCTTTATTATTATGTGCTTTTGCTTTTTGTATTTTCAACGTTTCTCTTTTATATCTAAATATTGATGGATGCCTTGTTCTGTTAGCATACTTATTTTGCGTTTTCTATAGTAGAGGAAGTTGAAATAAAAGAATTGCTAGTTCTATTGGCTTACAGCTCATCAGTTAACCTATATTTGATGTTTTCCTGCCTCTTGTTG
The DNA here is from genome assembly GCA_027576715.1 of Erythroxylum flavicans. Classification (NCBI taxonomy): domain Eukaryota; kingdom Viridiplantae; phylum Streptophyta; class Magnoliopsida; order Malpighiales; family Erythroxylaceae; genus Erythroxylum; species Erythroxylum flavicans. The sequence goes on from JANZXP010000002.1 coordinate 27,862,061, forward strand.
AGCTTACCTGTTCCATAACTTCCATTATTGTGACTGGGATCTTACTTACAGCTGACCAAGTCCACCCCAAGAATTGGTATCCTATCCCCCTCATACTCTGCCGACCTTGGGGAAAGCTCCCAGAAAACGTGCCCTGCCACCCAAAACTTGCTGACTTTGCAAATTGCATGAAGAAAAAAGGTCGTGGAATGTCCATATTTGTCTCAATACTAGATGGGGACTACCATGAATGTGCAGAAGATGCAAAAGTAGCCTGTAAGCAACTTGCTACCTACATTGATTACAAGAATTGCGAGGGTGTAGCAGAAATAGTTGTGGCCCCAAATATGTCTGAAGGTTTTAGAGGAATTGTCCAGACCATGGGCTTAGGCAACCTCAAGCCAAATATAGTGGTTCTGCGGTACCCAGAAATATGGCGTCGTGAAAACCTTACTGAAATCCCAGCCACCTTTGTTGAAATAATCAACGATTGTATTGTCGCAAACAAAGCAGTTGTTATTGTCAAGGGTCTTGATGAATGGCCAAATGAGTATCAACGTCAGTATGGTACCATCGATTTGTACTGGATTGTCAGAGATGGTGGTCTAATGCTTCTTCTTTCTCAGCTCCTCCTTACCAAAGAGAGTTTTGAAAGTTGTAAGATCCAGGTCTTCTGTATTGCAGAAGAGGATTCTGATGCAGAAGCCCTCAAAGCTGATGTGAAGAAATTTTTGTATGATCTTCGAATGCGAGCTGACGTAATTGTGATTTCAATGAAGACGTGGGATGTTCAAGTAGAGGGTGGACCCCAACAAGAAGAGTCATTGGGAGCATTCACTGCCGCTCGGCACAGAATCTCTAGCTACATATCTCAGATGAAAGAGAGAGCTCAGGCGGACGAGACTACTACGCTGATGGCTGATGGAAAACCGGCTGATTTGAATGAACAACAGGTGGAGAAGTTTCTTTACACAACCTTGAAGCTTAATTCATCTATATTGAGATATTCAAGAATGTCTGCGGTTGTGCTTGTAAGTCTTCCACCACCACCATTAAACCATCCACCCTACTTCTACATGGAGTATATGGATCTGTTAGTGGAGAATGTGCCGAGAATGTTGATTGTAAGAGGCTACCGTAGAGATGTTGTAACTTTATTTACATAGTAGCCATTTACATAGTAGCCATCAATATGCTTTCTAGATGGCAAATCCTTTTTGTTCATATCTGTTAACATTCACATTTTATTTTATAGCACCTCCACTAAACCATCCACCCTACTTCTACATGGAGTATATGGATCTATTAGTGGAGAATGTGCCGAGAATGTTGATTGTAAGAGGATACCGTAGAGATGTTGTAACTTTATTTACATAGTAGCCATCAACATGCTTTCTAGATGGCAAATCTTTTTTGTTCATATCTGTTAACTTTCACATCTTCTTTTATAGCTTTAAGCTTCCTCCGTTTTTTCAAGTGCCAATAATTCAGAATTTGGCATTTTAGTCAGGTCTTTTGTCACAATAGAATTCTAGTTGTTCAGCCCTTTCGGGATATTCTTTTGACTTGTATACAACTAGAGTGAAACTTTGAGGTTATGAAGTTGGATTCAAATCTTTCTATTAAGACATTAAGCTCTTTATAACTCGTTCAATTAAAACATTGGCACTTAATTTTCTATTACGTGTCATAGTTAATTTTTGTGTGTTTAACAAAACTTACGTTCCAAAATTATGAAAATTCGAAAAGACTCTTTAATTGAAATTAAAGGAGTAGAAGTGGTAAGGGTGATTCACGAAAATGGAAAGACTAACATAAAACGTCAAAGTGGACAGGAGTTAATCAAACAGCTTAAAACGACAGTGCAATAGGATAAAAAAAGAATGGAAAAAGACGTGACATCGCCGGGCTCAGGTGGCAGAAAACGCCACAAAAAGTCCCGTAGTAGTTCCAACCCAAAATGCTAGGCCGAGGGGAGACAAACGATACACAGAGCGACAAAAGCGCGTACAGAGAACACATAATAAAACGCACAGCACGAGGAGAATGAACCAGAATTGAGAAGTTCGAATAAGACGACAACGTAAACGGCTCGGAGACACAGGTCGCGTGACAGCCACTATCTGTCAATCTCTCTCGCAAATATTTGTCCCATTTGCTCGATACGTGTGAATAGATTTACCTTCTTCAGCACCTATATGTCTTTTGAGCTTAGTTGCTGTCGACAAATACTTGTTTTGTTGCTCTAACATTCTTGATTTGTTCAAGCCTTATTCTTTTTGCTGTCCGTTTATACTTGTTATGCTTACATTTTCTGCTTTTATCATTCTGATATGACCTCATTTCGAATTCATTCATGCAAATTCATCTTGTTTTATTGTCTAATTCTATTTTACTTCTTCCGTTCTCTTAGCCAGGGTGATCCTATCATTTTATAGGCCCTAGGCGAAATTAAAAAAAAGGCCTCAATAAATTGACAATATATAAAAATATAAACTTAAAGTTTATATGTTTGTATGAAACATAAATGACTCAATTTATAAGCCTACATACTCAACCAAATATTAAATGATCATAATATCAACTAATAATATCTTACAAAAATCGTTAACAATAAAATCACCAAAAATAGTAATAGTAACAACAAAATAGGAATAGCAGTAGCCTTAGGAACTTTGTTTTATAAAAGCAGAATCATAAGTTGATCACAAGAGTCGATATTCTATACTGAAGCTGGCAAGAAGGATCCAATCTCATAAATTGGTGCCTTTTCGCTTGACGGGGAGAACCAGAAAGAAAGGAAGTCGTTTTGGCTTTTGTTATTCCAGGTTGGCTTTAGAAATGTCATAAAAGACTGAGGCTTTCTTGCTTCAGCATGTGAGGCCTCAGGCACCGAAGTTAGCGGGCAGAGAGGGCGGCAGGGCAATCAAACAATAATATTAGACTGCAAAACAATAAGAGAATTGCACTAACAACTACACAAAGGATCATGATTTATGAAAAACAATTTCTCCGTGCATTTCTAGAGGCAAAATCATTAATAATATTATCAAGATCAATATTGTTCAACATATCTTTCTCAATACATAACATAGCTAAACCATTCAGCCTTTCTTATGACATTGATGACCTCAAGTAGGTTTTCAATAATTTTAACTTTGAAAAACTTCTCTCAGCTGATGCTATAGTCAATAGATTTCGATAAGTAATTGAAATATTTGGATCATAATCTGTAGCTACAAATTCTAAAATTTCAACTGATGACATTAACTCTTTGGCAAAGTCATGTGCAACACTTTTAATTTTAAAAAAAGATCATCTAAATTCACATCTAACACATTATTATGAGAAAAAGTCATTGTAAAATTAGTGTAACATTCTCTTAATTTGTTATCAGCCAATGACCTCAACTTCTTTGAAACAAATAAGAATATAAAAATATTATCAAATGTTGTTAATTGTTCAAATCTATTCTTTAACGAAGCAATTTCCATATCCACAACAACTAGAAAGTAATTCACTCTAAAAGAATCCTCGACTGATTGTATTTCTCCATTATGGTTAATTTCATCAAATTGTCTTTTCCTAATAATACAACGTCTAATTGGAAATGTAGACTCTATATTCATCTCAAGTGTAAGACTTTTGGCAATATTCATACTAGAGTTAAACCCTTCATCTCTATATTTCTCAAAAAATACAATCACACCTTTTAATTGCTTTATGGTAGCATTAATGCACATAGATTTAGATTGCATCTTTTTACTCACCATGTTAATAGCGAATAAAATATCATACCAAATAACCGTATCAAATAAAAACTCAAAACTCTTAATTACATTATCCAAGCTTTCTGCTTCACTCTTTGACTTGGCATCATCATAAGATCTAGATAATTCCATCAAAGCCAATCTTATTTGAGGAGCTTGAAATCTAATAGCTTTAACACTTTTTGTTCGACTCTCCCAAGTAGTGTTAGACAATGATTTCATGGTTAAGCCTAAAACATTATTACGTAAAACCTTCCACCTTTTAGGAGAACTTGAAAATAATGCCTATATGTGTTACATAGCTCTAAAATATAAAACGGCTTTAATATAAGAATGTGCCATATCACTAAGAGTAAGATTAATATTATGACAAACACATGACATATATAATGCTCTCGGATTTATTTCAAGTAATCGCTTTTGAATCTCTTATTGTTTTCCCTTCATATTAAAACCATTGTCATAACCTTGACCCTTCACATTATAGACATTAAGATCAAGAGACTTAAATACATTCAATAATTCATTGAAAAGTCTCAATCCAAATGTGTCATCTACCTTCAAGAACTCTAAAAAGTACTCCTCTATTTTTATTTTTTTATTTGAAATATTCACACATTGTAATAACAAACTCATTTGTTCTTGATGACTCAAATCTGAGGTACAATCTAGAATAATAGAAAAGTATTTGGCCTCTTTAATGATCCCTATGATAGAACTTCTAACATTATGGGCCAACAAAAAAATAAACTCATTTTAAATTTTATAACCAAGCTAATGATGATGAATTTTATGATTTTGAATACATCTAACATGATCTTGTATTATTACATCAAATCCAGCAATCATCTCAATCAATCCTAAAAAATTACCATTACTATCTTGATAAAGTTTCTCACTGGATCCTCGAAAAGCCAAATTATATTTAGCAAGATATTTCATAACAGAAACTATTCTTATCAAAACTTGTCTCCAATGTTCTTTCTCTTTTACAATTTATTGTTACAAATCTGTATCAACTATTTGATTTTTGTTTAATCTTACTCTTAATTCATTCCAGGTTCTCATATAAGTCATATACTCAATGCAATTCTCATGTTCTTTGAGTCCCTCACTAAGATGCTTCCAATCTAAATCCATCATTTGCTAATGCACTTTGTTTGTTATTAGATTTGAACAACTTGCAATAAAATCAGTATATTTTATCTATATGTTTATTTAACACCCCCTTACCGCAGGGTACACACCAAGACGCTCGGAGGTCATTATGGTACATATCCTACGATAAGGGTGAGCTACGTTCGATCACTAGACTAACTTCATATGGCACCATATCATTATTCATTATATAGCATCATAAGAAAACCACAATATTTTAAAAACCAACTCTTTCCTCATTTCATTTCATAAAAACCCGATTGTCTACATTGTATTCCCATACGTACATCGTCAAAACCTAATACAAAAGTACTACATGAAAGAGGAAAATACACATAGTCTATCTGATCTGCCCA
>JANZXP010000002.1:27890227-27909196 GCA_027576715.1 Erythroxylum flavicans
GAGTTTGTAAATTTTTGTGAAGAGAATGGCATTAGAAGGTTCTTAACAGCTCTTTATTCATTAACAAAATGGAGTAGCAGAGAGGAAGAATCAGACCATACTCGACATGGTTTGAAGCATGCAAAAAAGTAAAAACATACCAAAAGAAATTTTGGGCTTAAGCGGTGAGATGTGCAGCGTATTTGCAGAATTGTTGTCCAACGACAAATTGGGAGAATTTTACCCCACAAGAAGCATGATATGGTGTCAAGCCATTGGTGGAACATTTAAAGGTGTTCAGAAGTATGACTTATGCTCACATTTCAGATCAAAGGAGCACAAAGCTTGATGACAAAAGCAAGAGCTGATTTTTATTGGCTTTGATCAAAGGTCTAAGGCATATAATCTCTTTGATCCCTTTACAAAAATATACTTGTGAGTTGTGATGTGTAAGTCAATGAAGAAAGCATGTGGAATTGGAGTTCCATGGAAGAGATGACTCATGAAGAAGTGAAAGAAGTAGCATCAACAACAATTTTTACACCAACAAAAACTACTACATCGACAACAACACAAGATGGATCGTTTTCAACTTTATCCGATGATGAAGGTGAGCTAAGAACATCAAAAATAAGAAGTTTGCGAGACTTATACGAGGCAACAAATGAATTACACTAACTGTGTCTTTTGGCAGATGTGGAGGACATCACATTTGAGCAAGTCGTAAAAGTTGAGAAATGGCAAGCTACGATGCAAGAGGAGATGAAAGCAATTGAGAAGAATGATACTTGGGAACTTGCAAAATTACCCCAAACTTATAAGCCCATTAGTGTGAAGTGGGTTTACAAGAAGAAGATGAATGCACAAGGTCAGATTGAGAGATACAAGGTGATACTAGTGGCGAAGGGTTACAAGCAAAAAGCCAAGATTGATTATGAAGAGGTGTTTGCCCCGGTTGCAAGAATGAAGTCAATTTGACTACTAATTTTGTTGGCGACTCAAAACAAATGGAACATTTTTCAAATGGATATAAAGTCGGCATTTCTAAATGAAGTACTTGAAGAAGAGGTCTACATCGAACAATACCCTAGATATGTAAAAGTTAGTAAGGAGTACAAGGTGTTGAAGTTAAAGATGGCAGTGTATGGGTTGAAGCAAATGCCAAGAGCATGGAACCCCCGAATAGATGCATATTTTAGAGAGCATGGGTTTGTGCAATGTCCATATGAACATACGTTATATGTGAAGGTACGAAAAGATGACATCTTATTGGTGGCCTTGTATATGGATGACTTAATTTTTACAGGAAATAATAAGAAAATGATTAAGAAGTTTATGTTAGAAATGACAAAGGAGTTTGAAATGACTTATTTAGGTTTCATGTCTTATTTTCTCATATTAGAAGTGAGACAAGATAAATTTGAAATTTTTGTGTATCAAAAAGCATATAAAAAGGAGATTTTAAAGAAGTTTAAAATGGAAGATTGTAATTTCGTAAGCACCTCGGTTGAGAGTGGTATGAAATTGTCCCAACATGATCAAGGCAAGGCAGTTGATGCAACATTGTATAGAATTTTGGTTAGAAGTTTACGTTATCTTACATGCACAAGGCCGAATATTGCATGTGGAGTTATCTTGGTAAGCCAGTACATGGAGGAGCCAAAAATGATGCATTGGAAAGCCATAAAACGAATTCTTCGTTATATTAAAGGTACATTATCTCATGACTTATTTTACTCTCATACTAATGAGTTTGATCTTGTTGGATATTTCGATACTGATTAGAGTGGAGATATGGATAATAGAAAGAGCACTACGAGTTTTGTATCTTTCGTAGGAAGCACGACATTTATATGGATTTCAAAGAAACAACCTGTAGTTACTTTGTTAACCTGTGAACCAGAATATGTTGTTGCATCTTCATGCGTATGTCACTCCTTGTGGCTGCATAAGTTACTAAAGGAGATGAACTTTTCTCAAGAGAAGACAACAGAAATTCGAGTGGATAATAAGTCAGTGATTGAATTGGCAAAGAACCCAGTGCATCATGAAAGAAGCAAGCATATTGATGTGCGTTTTCTCTTCATACAGGAGCATGTGAAAGATGGTGACAAAAAGATGACTCACATGGCGAGTCGTGATCAAGTAGCGGATATATTCACAAAACCACTGCCGATTGAACTCCTCAACAAATTCAAGAAGTTGCTCGGGATGCAAGAAAGAAAATAATTAAGTTTAAAAGGGAATGTTGGAAATTTAAACTTAATATGGTCCAATAGTTAAAGTGTTTGCTATTGATAGAATTTAAGACTGATTTAAGAGAAAATTTGAAAGGACAAACAATAGTCACTTTGGGTGTGTAACCTATGCATTTAAAGCTCTTTAAGTCTAGTTTCAGTTAGTGAAAATTTCAAATCATTTGAATTTCTATTTAAAAAGTTATCATTGTTTTAGTAAAGAGTGGTCAGAATTAACTGTGTTATTTAGAATTATATTATTTATTATTATATGAATATCTAGAGTTTTTATCTAATGTTTAGGCTTATAAAAAGAGTTGTAATCAGTTGCTATGCAAGAGGATCTAAAGAGTTAATAATACAAACAAATTGACTTGTTATTCTTCTCTTCTTTCTACGTTAAAAGTGTCTAATACACCATTAGACTCTAACACTTCACACGCCGAATTTCTTAGGCCCTGTTTGGTTGAAGGGTTAGTAATAGAACGGAATAGAACGTAATACATTTCTATCATTTGGTTGAGGGTTTCATAATGGAATATAATGAAATGAGTTGGAAGCGGAGGGTTTCATGTTACATTCTATTCCATCCTAAACAGTGAAAATAAGAAATCTCCGATTTGGGAAGTTTAGGATGAAACGTAAACTAATAAATACATACTACGTAATATACCCTCAATAATTTTTCTTAACACCAATTATTTCTTCTAACCCTAACCCTCCTTTCCCCATACTCATTTATTACGGTCCACAAAAATTGTATATAATTAATAATATTTTATATTATTTCTCCTTACCCTAATAATAATATTTTTTATATTATTAATAATACATTGTATATATGTAATAATAAAATAAAAAAATTATTAATAAAATTATTAATAAAAATAGAAATATATAAAAATTATTCTTTAATTATTTGTATATATTTCTCTATAAATAAAAATATAAATAAATAATTTTTAAGTATAAATCACATATAACAAACTAAAATTATTAAATAATTAATAATAATATTTTTATATAATTAATAATAAATTGTATATAATTAATGATAAAATAATAAAACTTTTATTAAAATTTTTATTATTTTAAAATAAAAAATATATAAAAAAAATTATTTGTCACGGTCGTGAGTTGGATATAATTTCTGTTTTAAAATCATAGCATTAAATATTTTGCAATAATCATTTTAATATCAGGAGTATAGTAGTCATTTATTATACATTATATTCCATTCCATCCATCTTCAAAACAATGTTTCGTTATATTACATTATGAACCCTTCCATCCTCCTAAAAAACTTTGCACTATATTCCATTTCATTTCATTCCATTATAAACTATTTCATTCTATTAATTAACATCCTACGAGATACTTAATTTCTTAGTTTTCCTTGAATTTCCATTTCTGTGATGCTTGTTCTCTTTTAGTTTTCCATGCACTGCCCTACACATTGCCCCAAAGGCAGAGGCTTTTGCTTTTGCATTTCTAAATTCTTCTCTGTTAGCATTTGCAATTCTGAGTCGTGGGCTTCAAAGTTTGTCTTTCTATGGGGTCGTTATTATTTTACTTGCGCAAAGCTCCAAGTGTTTGCACAACTTGACTCCACCAACTCCTCTCCTCTTATGGAGACTTTTTGAGAAGTGTAAATTCCGGTAACAATATGATTCTCTAATTTTCTTTGTCTAAGAAACTGATCTGATGAAAAGTTCTTGACTTTCAATTGCAGCTTCTGAATATGTAACAATTAAGATGCTTTAACAACTATGTTGGAAGATTTTTTAATAAAAACATGAATACAACTTTTTCTCTCTTAGAATGAATACAAATGAGGGATGAGTAGCTAGTTCAGATACGTATCTAATTTCCATTTCTGTTTGATTTGTTGTTTTACAGTACAGAGTACACAGAATGATCTACGATGCCAATATTCAGTGACGGTAGCAGATCTGCGAGACATGGACGCAACTGAGGAAAGATCTGCGAGCTACACTTCTTGTAAAGAAAAAGCAACGAGAGACAAGAGGAGGGGAAGAGTGAGTGAACGAAGAGCACCAGAAAGAACATTTAGTTCCCCTTTTAGGTGTTAACAGCTTGACACCTGTAACAACAACCCGACATTGTTTCTTTGTAAGCTAATCCCTTTGTTTTGCTTCGTTACAGTGTTTAGAAGTTTATTCATTTTTTGGTAATTCTAAAACGCTGTCTTAATTAATGATTTTCCATCATTTGTTGTTCTCATTAGTATTAGTGGGCTGGAGGGTGGCTTAGTGTCTGCCATTGTTAGGGTCAGCGAAAGCGTTAAATGCAGACCAAAGGTGAAAGAGAGATGAAAGGGATGGATTGATACCAGCCGATCGCTATTATTGCTTCTATCTGTGGCTTGATTTTGGAGCATAAAAGCACAGATCAATTGTGTACAAATTTTTGCAAATTAGTTATAGGCTTTCTTGTTTTGTTTGTTCGACTTTTATTAATGCTATTCATCTTTTAAGGTTAAAAGCAAGCTAGAACTAAGCATTGTATTATTACAGTCAAAATCAAATCTCCCTCAACCGTATAAGGCTTCTGTGCGTAGTTAAAGCCTGTGTGACTTACGGTACGTTTGTACATCTGTTTTTGGTTGCAGGTCTCAGGCTCAGCTGCCATTTTTCAGACTCTTGCTTTAGAGATCTGGGGCTCTCTTACGAAACTACCAAAAAACTTAAAAGAAAAGAGGAGATATCGCTCTCCTGAGTCCTGGCTTGGACTGTAATTTATCCAAGTTGAAAAGAGAGTGACTTTTTACTCACTGCACAGAGAAAGTACTCACTGTACTATCATCATTCATTAATGCATTGGATTTGGACACAGTAACCCCACCTGCATCTCGCCTAGCCTCGTCTTCATTTTTCTCTCTAATAGCCCATTTTCACTTTCAATTTTCAAGTACACCGAAAGAAAACGGGAGTATTGAGGATCTTGGTTTTGGGCAAAGGCATGATGAAAGTGGTATGGGGGTAAAGGTATGAGATTCAGAGGCAACCCTGTAAATTCTGTCACCAGCAAAATATGTCAGGAAGGCAATGGTGACCATCAGTATCCTGTTGACGAAGAAGACGGAGACCTCATGAAAACGCCTAATTCTAGTGGATTTGATGGTGGCAGCACCAACAAGCTTCGCGGTTGGCATCACTCGTCACGCATCATTAGGGTTTCTAGGACATCTGGTGGCAAAGATCGGCACAGCAAAGTTTGGACCTCAAAAGGGCTAAAAGACAGGAGGGTGCGTTTATCTTTGACAACTGCAGTTCAGTTCTATGATATACAAGATAGACTGGGTTATGATCAGCCAAGTAAAGCCGTGGAATGGCTAATTAAAGCAGCTGCAGATTCAATTGCTGAGCTACCCTCTCTCAACAGTCCTTTCCCCGACACTCCTAAGAAATTGAGTGATGAAAAAAGAGCCAGTGATGGAACTGAACCAGGATTTGATTCGGCAGATGTTGAGCTTGATGACCCCAGTTTTAACCAAAACCAGAATCTTTCTTCGTCTAAATCCGCTTGTAGTAGCACTTCAGAGACAAGCAAAGGGTCAGGTTTGTCACTCACTAGGTCTGATATTAGAGTCAATCGTGTTAAGGCTCGTGAGAGGGCTCGAGAGAGAGCTGCCAAGGAAAAGGGAAAAGAGAACGACTCACATTGCAAAAACTTGAACCCTATTTCTCAAAACTCCAGATTTGCTGAGCTTTTAACAGGTGGAATTAGTACTGTCAGCAACGCCACTACCAATAACAGCCCTTTGAGTTGTGAGGCCACCTTGTTCCACAAAGCCGCAGCGAGACACTGGCCTTTAACCCCAATGGACTACTTGGCCGCCGGACTTTTAGGCCCGTCCTCGTCCCGAATAACCCACCATAAATCAGGGCAAATCCAGTTGGGGAACGATAGTCCTCGAGGAATAACAATGTCAACCCCATCATTCAGTACTGTGTCGGCGGATAATCCCCAGGAACAATTGCAACATTTCCCTTTAGTTTCCGATCATATGCTGCCAGTGGTGGCTACGTCGCAACCCGAATCTCACAACCTCAACTTCACAATCTCTTCAGGGCCTGCTGGCTTCAATAATCGGGGGACCCTTCAGTCCAATTCATCATCAACCTCTTTTCCACCTCACCTCCAGAGGTCTTCGTATTACATAGACGTATCAACAAATGTACCTTTCCTCATCGGCTCTGCTAAACCGTCCATGGACAATCACCACCAGTTCCCACCTGGGTTGCCGCTCTGCTATGTCGATGGAAGCAGGCATTCTGACCAGAAAGGAAAAGGGAAGAACTAATCATTTCGCAGTAAGTAAACACTTGCCAGTCTCCGTTACTATGTTCATTCATTCTTTTTGCTTCCTATTGCTGATCATTGCACTTTTTTGCTGGTCACCTGTCCGTTTGATTCTTTGCCTTGCTCTTTGTACTGGGCTTTTATGTTCTCCCGTCTCTTATGCTAGTTTTCTTGTCATGCTAGTTACTCATTGGGCGTAGATTTATGGGTGTTACATAAAAATATCGTCTTTATACGACACACGCATGGATTCTCGTGAATGAGGATCGGCGGTTTGTCTCCTCTTTTTAAAATCTTCCTGGTTTCCTTCTCTCTAACATGTTTTATAGTCTAGTCCAAGCCACGTGTTCGGCTTTGGACATGTGTATGGCACTGAGAGAATTGGGTAAACCTTAATAGCTCCAAAGCCCCAACCCTTTGTCCACCGGATCCAGTAATTGCTGTGATTCAGGAATAGGCCATGCACGTAGGTATTAGGCTGACGGCTGAGTTTACCTTTCACTACTTCGTAGCGTAAAGAATTTGTCCTAAACCAAACAGGGTAACAGATAGAAATCCAAATTATCCAGAAGTGTTATTTAAATTTTGTATAGAGTATTTGCGGCGAAGCAATATATTCTTCTGATTATAAAATATAGGATCTATTGACTTTCTAATTAAGTGTCTTAAAAGAAACCTATACCTTCATGTTACCTCGCACTGGGGTTTCCAAGAAAAAAGGGAGACTTTAATGTATTACATTTGCTTTTATACATAAATGTAACGACTGAAATCTAATTTCTCTATAATATATTTCTGTCAATCCACTTTCTGTTAATAATACATTTGATGCTTCTCAATATCTCGTTACTATTCTTTGTTTTTGAGTGGTATCAAGATTCCTACTTATCAAAGCTGAGCTAGGTACACGTATATACAAGAAGATGTCTTACGACAGTAAACTGTGTTCAATGGGCTCACTCAAGAGAGGTAGTTGTATGGATGAGTTTGACTTCTTAATTTGATAAATAAGAATTTTATCTACACTCGAATTTAGGCAAAGCAATTAAAAACTATTGATCCATCTATTCTTTTTGTTAAAGTTACGAGTAAAAACTCACACTCCTGAAGCTACTCTAGCTTAAATTTTGATTGAAGAGTGAGTTCCACTTGTTTAGATTATTAGCAATATGATATTGACGTACATTCCAAATTAGTTGAGTTGGAAAATGAAAGTTTAGAAAACCTAATGGATTGGATCCATATTCCACAAAGCTTGACATAAGGGTACTCTGAAACACGTGCAAATTTTAGGTTAAAACTTTGATCATGGATGCACGTAACTGGAATGTGATTAGATTTCTAACATATAAGGTTTGTCATTGTACAATTCTAGGCAGCTTTAGTATCGTTGGAATAATCAAGCCTTTGTCAACTTCAAATGAGTGTGGTTTAAATGCTATGCCCAAAGTTTTATAGGTTGTTTCTGATAACGAGACTAAGACCAAGGGAAACACAAAACCATACCTTGAAATCGAGTAAATCAGATCCTACAACAGCACTGAATGTCGAGTTTTATTGTTCATCTTACTGTTGGCCTAATTTTGCCCATGCACCTTTAGAAAGATACTCACCATACGCTTAAAAGAGAGCAGAACTGCTAACCTTGGGGGATAGGACTCTGGCCTAATTTGCAAGACTATTAATTCAGTGGTAAATGCACCAACAATCATTAGAACCTTACTTTTAACATAAATCATTTTCTCCTGCACTAAATTGATTTGAAGATATCACATTATCATTTGATGTTGTGACGTTGCTAGAGGGGAAGGTCCCTGAAAAAGTAGACGAGCAGGATTGTCCAAATCTCTGAGAATTGAATGCTAGGAGTAATAATTAAGATAGCATGTAGTAGTTAACTATTTCTGGAATCTTATTCTAATTTTATTCGTGTAAAACGTAGTGTCGACTTCCTTTCGACTATGGGAACTCCACCTCTCTATCTCACACATGACCATACTCATGGTGGTTGCAAATAGTCATTCAACTTTGCCAGACATTAGCCAATTAACTTGTATGCTTAGTGAAAATTTGTTCTCCTACATGATAACGGTGAAATAGAGTTTCTAAATATACCAATCATGTTAATTTTACTGTTACACATGCTGACAGGGACTGCAAAGATGGAGAAATAGAAGAAAGCCATGAAGGAATTACGCAATCCTTCCTTCCTTCCATTGGGTGGGGCGTTATTAGTATATGTTTTTAACTCATTTTATCTCGCATTCACGTATTAGGATCAACTTATCTATTAGTGCAAAGTGTTGTTTTCAGATAGATGTAACAAGAAATTTAATTGAAGTTACTCCTTCCCTACCTTATCTTTGAGAAGTTCAGCATTGTCTATACCATTCAATCGAACACCCTTCGTCAACCTCTCTGAGACGTTTTGTCACTTTTGGTCACCCTGGCTTAAGCGTGGCCTGTGGCCTGATCGGGCCAAGAAATACTGGTTCGTGGCTTGGCCCGTGGTTCAATCAACCTGGACTTGACCCATGAACTTTGGGCCAGGCCAGATTGCTATCCCTAGTCGCAGAATTTTGTGTTAGGAAATTAATCATGATCCAATTATGACTGCAGCTTAAAAATAAATATTTTACAATTTTCATTTGAATCTTAATAATTGAATAATTTAAAAATACATATCATAAATAGCAATTGAATTGTAGATGATTCAAATTCTTGAACAATTTTCACAAGCTATCAACCACAAACTCTTTAAGTGTATAGTCTTTAACGGTATTAACAAATTAGAGAAAAGAATTTAAAATTTGAGAAGTGAAGATAAGAGTGCTAGATCTCTTTTGCCTTATGTTGCAAAGGTTTTCTAGACATTAAACTTATATCAAAATTACGCCTATTCCTTTACATGGAAATCTCACTTAGGTCTATTTAAGCAAGATTTAACTTTCCCGTATGACCTTCGACTAATAAAGTCTTGTTCTCAAATCTTTCACGATCCGCGCAGGATTTAACTCACACGAGAATAAGAATACTACAAAAGCATTAAATAATGATAAGCATCAATAAACACACAAGAGCTACGGTAAAAACCAACTTTTATTACTTTCCCAAAAGTGTACAAAAGAATGTTCTTTTTCAATGTGTTCATCTCCCCTCTACCTCTGTTAAGGAACAAGGCTCAAATAAGCTATTTATAGGCATCTTTAGCTTAATGACCAAGCTACAATTTAGAATCCTAATTAAATTGAATTAACTAGATCACCTCTATCCTCATTAGATTACATCACACTAACTAATTGGGTGACACCTCTATCCAAATAAGACTCTATATGATAGGATTGTTAGAAAAATGCTCTAAAGGCAATCACCTTTATCACTTATTGTACAAATCTTTTTTATTAATAAAATGCCTTTTTGTTAATTTGTTGTTCATGTTCTTCATGAATTGATAGTAATCTTAAATCGAATTAATGAAGTCTTTGATATATTACATAGCATGAAGGAAATCATGATGAGATCATAATAATGAGATTCATATCATGTGTAATTATATTAGTATCTAAATTATCTTTAGTCATAGGATTAATGAGATGGGACATTATTAATCTAGACAAACTAGCACATGTTATACTCCTTGATTAGATCAAGCAATGGATCTCATAAGCTGAAAACATGAGTTGTTGAGAGATAACATGTGGATGCTTGCTAAGAGTAGTAAGTACATTGGATGACCTGCCATAAGATAATTATATGGATAATCTATTATAGAATCAATGATAGTCTCATCATAGCAATGGTGCAAATATTCTTAGACTTGAGGTACTCAAAGATATCTTGGATACTAATTATGTACTTTGACTCCATTCCTCGTTGCATTTTAGAGGTTGCTCATAAGGTGGTGATTAGGTACAACTTGAGGTATTCGAAGATAATTGAGTAGCTAATAAAGTATTCATCACTCACCCATGGTCTCTTGTCGGGGTTATTACTCGAGAATCTCTGGCCAGAGTGGAAATGTCATAAAAATAGTCTTCAGTGACATATCCAATTGAGTAATGAGCCTCGGGGATAAGAACTAACATCACTTGGTCTAGATGTAATGTAGTCAGTCTAGTGGAAGTTGACACTTTAACTATACTTTGAACCAAGTAGGGTATAGACGGTGAAAGGATGAATTGCACGGGAACATTGTCTATGAAAGGGTTAGTAGTCAAACCACTGACTTTTCGGTTAATTGGAGGTCATGATGTGTTGCTAGATATTGCTCATAACTTGTTTGAATTAAGTGTTAATTCAAGTGGCCAACATAATCGGGAACTTAATAGGTCATACGCGTTAAAGATGCGAAGAAAGAGTAAAATGGTTTTGGATGGGTATCTAAGATATGAGAGATGCATGACTAAGCTACACAAGTGTGATAGTTTAAGGTCATTTAATTGTGAATCATATGACATATGTGAATCTTGCTTATTAGGTAAGATGACAAAATTACCCTTTAAAGAAGGGGTGGAAGTTTCATGCTAAATTAAGTAGGATTAGAAGCCACTTAATTCCCACTAACTCTCCATTGATGTTGGGGTTTAGAGGAAGGCCAAAGGATGTAAGAAACATCAATTTTTGTGCAAATGATGTGAGAAAACAAGAGACTTTTTAGTGAAGTGTTCATCATTTTCTCTCACTCTCTACAAACACTCTCTCAAAGAATACATCACAAACCTAGCAATTTGTGTGTGTTCTAATCATTCTTCCTAAGAGGTTTCAAGATTCACTCTTTGTGTGGATATCATTAGAGTCGTCCTCCTTTAGTTATTATGGTTTATGAAAACCTGAAGAGGTGAAGACAATGAAGAATGAAGGGGATTGTAAGGTACACATCTTAGGTTCATGTTTTGTTAAAGTTACATCTAATGGCATTTGAAAGTTCTTGGCTTTTTGGGTTTTATTTTATATTTTCGTTGTTGTTCTCTATTTTTAATGCATGTGATGCAAGATCAAAACCCAACAAAGACTTATCTATATCACAACTAACAACATAAGAGATTACATTTAAGTAGGAAAGATACATCTATGAAGAACTCCAGTATCTTCAGGTGAACCTCTCATATTATCTTTATCTTTTAGAGTTGATATATATCTACTGTAATCTTATTCGCCACATCATCTAAGATCTTCTTTTAATCTCTATCTACTGATAATGAGTTATCCATGCCCAAAGCCTTTTATAACATACTAGTCCAGTCCAATGTTTACCCATGTCAAATCCATTAGTCATGGTCCATCTATTTAGGCACACATTAAGTCCTTAGAGCTCTCAAATGCTTCCCTCATATGTGTGATCCAGCTAACTTTCAACCCAAGGTCTATCAAGCTATCTTTTGACCTTACATTTAAATTTTGCATCTCGTGGAAGATTTCCTCTAATGTGTACTGATGCACATCAACGCTTGCCTACTCTCGAGCTTCCATCAACAATGCTTATTTTCCTTGCTTGCCCATAAGTGTTTGCTTTGCTTTGTCATATTGAGTGCCAAACATTGACTAAGGCTCGCCAAAACTTGTACGATTCCACAACTAGGACTTAAGGATCTGACACTTTCCTCCTATTTGTAGAGACAGTTAGAAGAGTTTTACTTTCATTAAAATGAAACTTCATTATTATAATTAGAGTCAAACTCTAACTATAATTATTATTTAATTTAATTTTAATAAAATTAAATATCTTATATTTAATCTTTGAAATTTCTCAAATTTTATAATTAAGTTCAACTTAATTAAATTAATTCTTCTCTTTTTAACTACTCTTTTATGTGTGACTTATCAGGTTCCTAATATATTGGCAATGAGTAGAATTAAATAAATTAAAACTCTCTTTAATTTATCTTTAAATCTTTAACTAAACAAATTGTAATTATAGATCAAGATTGACGTCTAACAACATGTTATGATTACTTAAATATTATAAATGAGAAAGTGGTTTGGCTCAACCTCTCTATGCATGATTATGATATATAATTTAATCTTCTTATCATCCAATGTTCATTTTTGTTCTTGTTAATTACTAATTTGTTCAACTATCTCTATATGGTTTATATTATATTCACGTACTATCCACTAAGCTACCTTTATAAAATAGGTCATAAGTAGTATCAAAATATAGTAATTCCTACATTGAGATATTTTAGTAATACCAAGTCTAATGATCAATTATACAATCATCATAATAAGGAAATCCACAGATACATAAGTAATATTCTATTTGGAATCTTTAAAATCATATTAGTTTAGTAAACTTATTCTCTAATAAGCACTCATATATTTGTTTAAGTATTATTACACTTTAATTTATAAGATCAGTTAATTTTCTCATAAGAAAGAAAAATAAATAATGTTAGTTTTATCATTCTATTAATATTTCGTCTTGATGAAACTACAATTAGGAACAATTTAGGATTAACACATAAATGCAAATTAAATATTATAATTATAATCTCGTTATAATTTTAATTGTAAAATGATTATTCCAATTATTTTACCCTCAGTATTAAAACATCAAATATAATTAACAAAATACATAAAGATAAAAATATCTATATTAATTTAAATACTAATGTCATATATAAAATTGCAACCAATCGATAGGCTACTAGTGCATAAACTAACAGTATCTTACTAGTATGAAAGCTAAATGCTTATGTATCTAATACCATAACTAGCTATATGTCGATTATGTCTCTTTTGAGATAACAACTTAGTGAGAGGATTTGTAAGATTTTTTTTAGTGTGAGCTCACTCTATTGCTATGCCTTTTCATTCCACTTTTGCTTAATATAAAGTACACATCACATCAATCACTCAACCAAATTATACAAATTTAGTTAAATAGGACCTATTAATTTAAGATAAAACATAATCGGGTTAAAGGGGTCTTGAGTCACTTAATAAGCCTTATAATTAAACATAACTTTGATTTTATTCTTAAATAATAGAATGCAACTATCACAATTTAAACATGTCCTTAATACTTAAATTTCAAATTTTAGTTCTCATCAAAGTTAATATAGCCTCATTATATTAATTCTTTCAAACTTTTGCTTGATTCTAATTATTAATTTGATAAATAATTTAACTTAATAATTAAAATCTTTTAAACATTAAAAGTAAATTCCAAAATATTCCTAATAAATTTGAAAATAATTTTCAAACAATTAGAAACACTTTTCCATATTTATTTGAAATTTAAACCGATTTAATATTAATTAAAAGAAAGGCTTAGAACAAACAAAATTGAAAGTAAAATTGAGTAAGGAGAATCTATCATTGCATGCACCATAACTTTTCTACGAGGCACATGCAGATAACACACCCAACATTGATTGGTATGTGCATCACATATGATATAACCATCTTACCATTAGACATTGGTCCACCTTATGGGGTGCATGTCTCACATGCGGCTCATCATTTTTCATATTGGGGTTTTTCTATTTTCATCGCCATCTTTCCACTACTTTGACTCTTGTTACTAATGTCAAGGTTCCTTCTACTTCCAACCACATCCTAAGTTCCTCCTGCGAATACTTCTTCTCCTTTAAGAGTCTTGCTCCTTTTTCTACTTCATCACTCTTGAAGCTCTTGCTAGTGGAAATAGTCGCCATTAGTGATGAAGAAGGCTACTGGTGTGGCCTTCATCAAGGACACTAGCAAGCACCATTAATGGAATCAAAGATGCTTCATACATTTTCATTGATTGCTATGTGTAATTGGAACATAGTATCATGAAAGGAATGGATTGTACGAAAAAATCATGCACAGAAAGGTTAGTCAAAATCACTTTAACATTCCTACATATTTGGGTGGTATGTGTTGCTAGATGTCAACCTTGCTCTATGATAATAAATTATTTAATTAAAAAATTAAAGATAAATTAAAAAAAGTTTTAACTTATCTAATTCTAATTATGAATTATAATTATAATTTATAATCATTACCAATATATTTGGGAACCTAATGAGTCTCACTTAAAGAATGGATTGAAGAGAGCAAAGATATTTTAATCAAGATGAACTTGATTATAAATTTTAAGAAAATTTATGATTAAATATGAGATATTTAATAAATAAGGATCAATATGAAATATTAGATTTTATTTGGGCATAATTACTATTTAATTAGAATTATTTGTAATTATTATGATGTATTTATAACTCTTGAAAAGAAAGAAACTCTAACTACGTAAAAAGCCTTTAAACATGGGCCTTTCATCAAATAATTAAAGCTCAAACTAATATTTCTAAAATACAACCCATTAAACTTAAAAGTTTTAAACAAACCCAAGACACAAGTAGTGGGTTGCCGAAAGTTATGCTTCTAACATAAAATAATTAATTCAATAAGAAGGAAAATTTTCTTGCTCATTCCGCCTAACTTGATTAGTTATCTTGTCATTAGCCCTCATTATCTCTTGAGATTCCATGCCATCTACAATTCGACCTATATAGGATTGAAGAGCTTTTTTGAACTTTTTAGCTTTTGATCTTGTTATTGGTCCCTTCAGCATTATTAGCCCATCTTTGGTGCTATTTTGCTTACCAAGTCCCATGATCAAGCTCACATCAGCTCATAAGAAATATTTATATAAGAAAGGAAGCATTTATTGTATGATTTTATTTTCTTTGGAGAGTTAACCTGTTAGCAATAGAAGGAAATAAATCCAATTTAAAAGGTCATCATCAAAATCCTTAAGTCTTGAGCTAACATGTTTGACACATAATTGTTGTTCTATTAGCTATAAAAATACTTAAGGTATTGTAGTTGTGGTCATTTATAACGTTGCATAACGTCAAAAAATATAACAACCCTATTTGTTGACTTGAAGAGCATGTTGTACCTTTTTGGTAACCGTGAACAATGCCAAAAAAGCAACAAGTTCTGTTGGACACAAAAAACTTTAACCAATCCCCATTAAATTATTCAATGCCTGTGTAATTTCCATCATTCAATGGATTACATACAGAATGATAACGAAATGAACCCAATACCGTGAACAAGTGACCAGAGTCAAGTACTATTTTCTTATGCCTTATCTAATCCTCCAGACGGAAATGAGAGTCAAAACTTGCAAGTGTTATAGAGCACAAATTAAATCACAATCCAAGACAGATTTTAAATTGATTAAGGGGAAAATACGAATTTAGGCATAAGTGTGGATCTAAATAGGAATAACATATATATGCACAAGAATGCAGGCACAAAAATAAGGGCCAAATGCCCAAATTTGGGCCAAACTTTTTGGGGTTTGATCAATTTAAGGCAAAACATTTTAAGGCCCCACTTGTTTTTGAATGAATTTACATATGTTTAGAAGTTCTTAACACAGGTTCAGGCATGGGTGCAGACATTATCTTAGCCTAGATAGATGTTAGCTTAAGACCATAACTAAGCTCAGCTTCTATGTGCTGTGGGAAGAGATGGAAATAATCAAATGTTTCCTATTGCTTGGGCTATAGTTAAATATGAGACTACTGTCACTTGGAAGTGGTTCATTGAAAGACTACAAGAAGATTTCCCTCACTTAGGCACTAGAATTGGTTGGATTATGATGAAGAACCAACAAAATGTAAAAGTTTCACATCAAATTGTTTTTACTTTTATTTTTCTACTGTTGATGTGGCTACTATAACTGTGATGAAATAAACTGAAATGTTTATGATTTTGCCTACTGAAATATTTATGGTTTTCCTTGCAGGGACTTGATAGAACCATTGCCTATTTGTGTCCAATTATTAAGCATGAATTTTGTGCTCGACATGTTTATGTGAAATGGCAAGGAAGAGGACATAAAAGGGAAGAGATGAAGGACCACTTTTGAAAAATTGGAAAATCCTATACAGTAAGGGAATTTGAAGAAAATCTAAAAAAGCTAAGAGCCAAGAAGGAAAGGGCAGTAGAAGATATTAAGGCTAAGAACATAGGAAACTATTAATAAGAGTACCAATATGCCAAAGCATATGGGAAGGTTATTCAATCATATTCTCAAATTTCCTTTCTACTTGGTAGCCTCTTTTCTTTTTCTCTAAAGTCTTTTCATCATTTCTCTTCTAATGTGCTCAAACAACCCTAAAATCAACAATTTTCTTGCATCAAGTAAAGCCTTATTGATTGTCTCATATAAGTTGTTATCAGCCAACTCAATCATAGAATCTTCCCTCTGGAATGCACTGCACCATTGCTAAATTGGTGCATAGCTCTCAATATCTTCTGCTACCCTTTCCTTCTTAGCTCTTAGCTTTTCCATATTTTCTTTAAATTACTTATTACACAAGATTTTGCAATTTTTCAAAAGTGGTCCTTCATCTCTTCCCCTCTATGTCATTTTCCTTATCAATTCACATAAACATGTCGAGCACAAAAATCTGTGCTCAGCACTTGGACAAAATCTGCAATGTCTCTATCAAATCCCTGCAAGGAAAACTATAACCATTTTAGTAGGCAAAATCATAAACATTTCAGTTTATTTCATCACAGTTATAGTAGGCACATAAATAGTAGAAAAATAAAAGTAAAAACAATTTGATGTGAAACTTTTACCCTTTGTTGGTCCGTCATTATAGTCCAACCAATTCTAATGCCCAATTGAGGTAAATCTTCTTGCAGTCTTTCAATGAACCACTTCCAAGTGACAGTAGTCTCATATTTAACTATAGCCTAAGCAATAGGAAATAATTGATTGCTTCCATCTCTTCCCACAGAATATAGAAGTTCAGCCTTAGTTATGGTCTTAAACCAACATCTATCTAGGCCAAGATAATGTCTGCACCCATGCCTGAACCTGTGTTAAGAACTTCTAAACATATGTAAATTCATTCAAAAACAGGTGGGATTTTGGAATTGATCGAGAAGCTGTCATTTTAACTATGCTATTTGGGTTGGTTTGCCTAATGACTTCAGCATAAGACCAAAGGTTCCTAAGCTCCTCTTCAATGTTGATCACAATATTGTCTAATATTTTTTCTTTGCTCTGCTCACCATACTCATAGATACTTCAACACCAAAACAATTCTTAACATAAAATTTGAAATCATCATTCTTCAAAAATAACTCCCTTTTAAACTTATTCATCAACAAGTTAGATAAGATACTGGTATTCATCCTAGGATTTATATAAACCTTATTGCAGTCATGAGTGTTCTTAAATTTCCTAACTTAAAAAGACTACAGGTTCTTATCAAATGCTCCAATATATACCAAGGTTAGTTCTCTGCCTACATTTACCTTGCACAAATTTGGGCTTTTTTTGGTAAACATGACAACCCTCTTTGTTTTAACAGACAACAAACTAACTGTACACTTAAATTTTAAATGATTAAGAAAAATTATCTCTAATTCAATGTAAGGCTCAGTAGAATTTTCATCATAAATAGGTTTTTTTGTCCTAATCGCATCATTTATCGTATCATCTATAACAGTAATAGGTTCCCTATAGTCATCACTGCCATAATATTTTAAAAAAACTATCTCATCATCATTTCTATCGTCTGCATCATCTTCTTCACCTGCATCATCTTCATGGTCTTCATCATCTCCATCATTTTCATCATATTCATTTCCTTCCTCTAAATCCTCTTCAGCTAAACCATCCCTATTATATCCACAAACTCAGCTCCTTCCCTTCTATTATATTCCTTATCTCCATCATCTACATCATCAACACATTCAACTCTGTTATCATCTATATTTGCATCATCTCTAGCATATCCATCATCAACATTTGAGACATCTTCTAAATTTTCTACATTCTTTACATTTTCATCAATATTATCTACATTACCTCCAAACCTTACGTTATTAACATTCTGACCCTCATCTACATTTTCGTCAACAACTCCATTATTTACATTATCTTCAAACCCTACATTATTAACATCTTGATCATTATCTTTAACTACGTTATCCTGATTAAGCTCATTAGGTTAATCCTCAATCATTTCAACAGGTGTATCTATATCATGTTCAACATAAATATCAATAGCACCAGTAAGCATCATCTCACTAACCATATCGAACATAGTAGCATCATCTTCTATAACCCTCAAACCATTAGACAATTGAAAACTAGGCATAAGATTAAAAATCTTGTTCACATTGTCATAAATAATCAACTAGTTCATGGTAGCTGAGTAAGTCAGGATCCAATTCTATTTCATCTACAAAACCACCCTCACACCTAAGATTATCACCCACATTAACCAAAGATCCCGCATAGTAAAGCCTCAGAATGACCTCATCATATGCCATTTTGTCAAACTATAATGACCTTAACGAACCAACTACTGCCAGCCCACTCCTAAACGAAACAACAATAGTGTGTCATATACAAATTTAGATATCGAAGAAATACTAAGGCATATTGTTAATACAAAAAAAC
>JANZXP010000002.1:27909296-27922543 GCA_027576715.1 Erythroxylum flavicans
ATCAAGACCAACCGATCCAAAACCAAGAGGAAAGGCACAATTGAGTTTCGATAAGGTGGGTAATATATTTATAGTTTATGGTGATGAATTACATTGATTATGTGTATGTATGATAATGTAGGAAAGAATATTTTGTGAATGTGTATTATGTTGCATTGCGATAATTTGAATGACCTTGTGTGAATGGAAAAGAAAAGAATTATGAAATATGAAAGCATGACTATAATGCGAAATGTGAAATGTATGAGCATTGGAAAAATCTGTTATGTGGGCGAGAGAGAAATCTGTTTCGTTGTCACGTGCACGTCGACTTATAGCCTTCTCCCGGCTGCCCGCTTGTGGCCACGAGATCCTGAGAAATTGGACTCGTTTCGTCTCACGGTGTAAACTTCGGTTTCGCAGTTTCGTTCTACGGAACTCTCGAGCCATTGTGTGTGCATTGCATGTTTGAACATGTTAGATATGAATGCATTTTAAATGTTATGATTGATTAAAATTTTCAGCCTATTTGTTTTGTGATGAGGTGTTGTGTTATGGATGATTAATGTGTAGAGAATGGTTCATTAGCATTGACTATAAATTTATTACCCACTGAGCTGTTCAGCTCACCCCAAAATTTTCTACTCCTCAGGTGAAGAACCAACAGATCAAAAGTGAGCCTTGCAAAGTTTTGGCATAACTCCAAAGATTTCAGATTTTGTAACTAATTTAGTGTGGAGCATTTCTAGAAGCATTTTTGCATCAGTATGTTTGTATATATTTTTGTAACCATGATACTGTTATGGCGTTATGCAATGAAGTATGAAAATATGTACCAACTTTGTTGTTGCAAATGGATAGTGAAAATGGAAAGTGAATGTTGACAAAAAATGTAGAAATTTTCTGATGTATGTATGGGTAGTTAAATATGCAGAATTTTTCTGCTACTATTGAGTAGGCTTGTGTTGAATGTTGTGGCATCTTTGGCTGAATTTGTTTAAGTTAAATTGTGTAGCAAAGGAGTTTTGATATGTAGGAACTTTTATGTTGGTTTGGGTCCTGTGATATGTGCAAAGGAATTGTTAGTAAACAGATGAGTAAAAACAGGAAATATGGTAGGAATACGATCTAAACTTTGAGGAATAATCTGCACTGATCTAGGTAGAATTAGGCTAAGTAGTCTTCATAAAAGTTGTAGATTCTTCTTTTAGCTTTCTAACTCTATAAAGATTGAAATTTTTGGATTTCGGATGCAGAAGTTATGACTTTTATAAGGTAGCTGTGTTTGTGTGCAATTTTGTATAATTGAAGTATGAATTGGGCTGAAATGGTAACTTTATTTAGATGATTAAACTATATCAATACAGGCGGAATTAGCTAAAACTGTCTTCATGAAAGTTGTATATCTTTTTCTTAGCTTTCCAATGATATATAGTTTGCAATTTTTGAACTTCTGGATTGAAAGATATATTGATTAGAAGTAAGGATGTTTAGCATGGAAAGTCACGATCGTGACTGAGTACGATCGTGACGTTCCCACAAACCCACTGAATCGCGATCGCGACCACAGGGTCAGAAAAATCGCGATCGCGCTGACAAACACTAAGAAATTCGTGATCGCTACCAAGTCGCGACCACAAGCCTCCCCGTTGTTCATGGTCGGGATCGTACTTACGATCGCGACCTGCTACATTTTTTTTAATGTCGCAATCATACTACGGTACGATCGCGACTTGTATAATTTTTCAGACTCTCTCAAGGGCGTGAGAGAGAAGTCACACCAGTGCCTATGTCGTTTTTGAACTCCCAAATTATTTCAATATTCACTTAATTTGTAAATTTTTCTTAGTCACCCAAATTAATTATTCCTTGTTCATTTTTGGTATGAAAAAATTTTTATAAATTGTGGGGAAATATTTTTACCTTTTCTATAAATTTTCTTTATTTAAAAATCATTATTATCTATTCCTTTAAAATTGATATTTTTTTAATAAATTATGTATTAATTATTTTTATTCAATTATTTGTTTTTGAATAATTTAATTTTAAGTCTATAATTATTCTACGATCCCACCACAAATTTTCTTTGCCTAGTCTTTAATTAGATATAAATGTTATAATGGATTTTATTTTATTACAATGTTTCAGAAATATATATTTATAATAAATTCAAATAAACTCCCAACGGTGACACATAGTCGCCATAAAATCCGTATGGGGATCCAGGGCCAACAAGAAAGGTCGTTGAAAATTGATGAGTACCATCTCAAATATTCATACAAAAATTGAAACTATTTGTAAAAATAAAAAACATTAAATCCAGCAATCAAAAAAAAGGTCAAAATAACAAATGTCAATATGAAGATTGCTGACAAATAGTTCATTCTTAAAGCATGCAATTCTTGGTAAGGGAAAATAATTGCCCAGACTTCTCGTAACATCCACAGATAAGAAGGGTTACTTGTGCTTCATTAAGTATTGGAATTGGTAAGTACAAGTCTCCCTAACTTATGTTTTGCATTTCAAAGACCATTTATTCATAAAACCATCAGCCTTAAGGCTAAGACTATTTAAATTATCCAAGAAAATTGGAAAATAAATATTTTTTGCAAAATGTAACATGTCAATTACACATGTCCTCGTGTGGGTAGATTTTAAGAGCAGGAAAGGGTTGTGTAATAATGCAAAACAATTAGTTTGGTCAAGCACAATGGTTTCAACATTTAAAACACTTTTACTCGCGTAAAATCAACTAGGGAAGTTATCAATGATAAAAGGAAGAGTCAAAATGGTATGTGGAAACTCATAAAAAGACATGATCTAATTGTTCAACGTAATTTTGTCTAAGTTACCGCTCCTTAATAGGATATCTTAGAAAGACATACCTATGAAGAGAAGAAAAAAATGTTTGCAAACTATGGTAGATATGAAATTAGAGAATGAGGCAATATTACTGTACTTCCTTATGCATCGACAATCTCAAATCGAGAAAATTTTTCATTGAACTAGGAGAAAAGGGCTATAGTCCCTAACCTTACCGCTCGGCCATGCCTCTATGGTCCCCACCAAACTGTTTGTTTTATTTGTAAATTGTTCAATGAAAAGAATCATTCATCCAATTACCAAGTAAGGAAGATGAAACATAAGGATTTCTACTATAATGATATAATAGAAAGAATCACGACTATTAAACTTACACATTTGAACTATCAAGGAGGAACCTCAAATGTCATCTCAGTAAAAGGGTGTAAATTAATAAGTCAAATGTGAACGTACTTGGCGATTGCTGGAGAGAATTTTCATACCGAAGGACTAGAAAACGGAACAGCTAGAGGGATTGGAGTAATCGACAGTGATAATGCATGAAGGAGGCAAGATGCCAGATTGGACAACCCTTTTGCTAAGTTTCCGAAAGAAAGAGGGTGAATATTTGGAGTCTAAAAGTTAATTTAAGGTTATGAGTAAAAATTTAAATGACTTTCATGTTTTTTAAATCCATGTGATTTTTTACATGGCATCTAAAATCTACCTGGCCTCTCGTTTTATATATAAAAACGATGCGTGTATGACACTAACAAAATTTTGTCCAAAATAACTAACATTGAGCATACTCTATAACGTTTACACCTTAATTGAGCAGGTTAAAATGTTTGCCCTAAATTGTTCAAACCCAAAAGATTCTTGCCCAAATTTAGGCATTTTGGGGCCTTGTTATAAATATACACGTATATTTACAAAATGGAAAACAAAAGTTGTGGAGTATGAGGTAAAAGAGTTTAAAGTCTACGGAAGAAATAAAAGAAAACAATTAGTCAATCGCAAGCCTAAATTTGGTAGAATGGAGGATAGGAATTGAGTAGATAGCAATGACAATAAGGACTAAAATTTAGATTATGTTAAGATTTCTTATTAGATAAGAAGTAGTAGTAAGTTAGATATGTTATTCCATTATATTTATGATATCCTAGCTGTATATGACTTGTAGAATTTCGATTATAAAACCCTTTTTTACTAGAATAAGGGTTCTAAGAATTGTGTGTGATTGTTCAACTCTTCATCAATAATAAGCAATCTGAAATTTTTCTACAAACTTGAGTTTTCAACTAAAATGTGTGATGTTTCCTCTAAGAGTGATTCTTAGGCCCTAGGAGTGATTCCTAGTTTCTTACCTTCTACTCATTTTTCTAACAACCAAAATCCTAACTTCTAGTATATTAATCTCTGAAATCTTAACTCTAAATTTCTAGTAATCAAACCTTAAAATTCTAGCTATATAAAATCTGAAATTTCAGCATTCCTAGCCAAAATCCAACGTAATTTATAGCCTAATATAAGTCATATTTCCTAATTTTATGCTTTTTAATTACTAGTTAATAATTCTTTTATTTTCCTACATCTATTTGGCATAAGAGCTTTGGTTTACGATGGCGACACGTAGCAGAAAGGCATATAGAGGAATATTAAGCTACTAAAAGCGAGATGAAATATTTCTAAAAGTTATAAAAAGATTAAACCTTAATGACCTTCGATCACAAGGTGCTCCAAGAAATAGTCCAGAAAATAATATCAAACAACAAATTTCACTTGATGGTGAGGGTGAGGGTAAAGAAAGTGAAATCTAAGACGAAAAGGTTGACACTAATCAATAGTGAATAGGGGTTAGGAAATCAATGACTACCGAGAGATCCAAGATGAAGAAACCAACTAGCAGCTCATCGATGGCATCACTAAGAAAGTTTGTGATAAGCCTCTTATTTTGCAAGAAAGATAGATCCACACATGTTCTTATATTGAACAACAATAATGGAAGATTTCTTTGACCAATACCACATGTCTAAATATTGAAAAGTTTGATTCGCAAAGATGGAGCTAGTTGAACTCGCTAAAATTTAGTAGAGGTCAGTAGAGGATAGACTTCAAAAAATAGGTCAGCCACCAATTGTTGATTAGGAAGAGATGAAGTTTAAGTTAATAGAAAAATACTTAACATTTCATTATTAGGAAGATCTTCAAGATCAACTCATAACCCTTAAACAAGGGGTTATGTCCATAACTCAGTACACGAAAATATTTGATGAACTTTCTATCTAATGTGAAAGGATGGAGTTAGAATGACAAACCTATATCTCACTACAAAAGCAGTTTAAGGGCAGAAATTCAAAAGAAGCTAATAATGTAAAGTATTTATAGCATTGAAGATCTATATAACTTGGCTTTAAGATCGGAACAAAACATAGGAGAACAAGTAACTAAAAAAGTTTCAAAGTCAAGTCGGAGAGTTTGACATGAAGATAACTACAACAATGCAAAACTTTATACCAACACCTAGTGCATCAAAATCTGCATCACACAACAACTACAAAACTTCTCAAGGAGTTAAATTTAAAGGAAAAGTCATAGCTGAAACTGGGATTAAAGGAGGCAACAATGACAAGAAGTGCTTCTGATGCAATGAGAGGGCCTACTTTGCTTAGGAATGTCCTAATAAAGGTTTGCATATGATGGGAGAAGAAGAAGAGGAAGAATTTGACAAGTACGAGAACAAAGTTGGAGAGGAGTTGGAATGAGACTCTAGTGATGAACTAACTAATCCTACAAATCTTAATGAAACACATAATTGCAACCCTTAAAGCCGAAGAACAAGAAGAATGACTATATAATGCTATTTTTTTACTCAAGTTTGATGTAGAGATAAAGTATACAAGCTGATCATTGATGGAGGAAGTAGTATAAATATGACATCGGACAATATGATGAAGCAATTGAAGTAAGCTTGAATAGATGATAGTATAATACCAGTTGCTCCAAAGTGCTCGGTGTCTTTCAAATTAAGAATATATGAAGACTCTATTTGGTATGATGTCTTTCCTATGAAAGTATCTCACATTTAACTTAGGCAATCGTGGCTTTATGATCGAGATGTGCAGCACTTCAAAAAAACTAACACTTATTAGTTTATATTTCATGGAAAGAAGATAATTTTGAAGCCTACGAAAGTAGACAAAGTAGAAAAAACAAAGAGGAAGTAAGAAGACAACTATAAATGCCAAGAAAAAGCCTCTTAATATCCTTAAGGACAGATATTTTGAAGTTGTCAGCAAGAAAAATGGAATTGTGTTTGCAATGATAATAAGGGAAGTAATAGAAATAATACCTGAAACACCATTAACCTTACCAAAAGACGTGGGAGAATTGTTAGCTATTTTTTCAGACCTTACACCAGATTTACCAAGTGAATTACCTCCTTTACAAAATATTCAGCAAGTTATTGACTTAGTAGGTAGATCTACTTTACCAAATCTTCCAGCCTATAGCTTGAATCCTATTAAGAATGAAGAGCTGAAGAGACAAGCAAAGGAGTTATTAAAAAAAAGATTTGTTTAAGAAAGTATTATTCTGTGTGCAATTCCAGCAATATTGATTCCTAAAAAGCACATAAGTTAGCAAAAGTGTATTGATTGTCAGCCGATAAATAAGATCACAGTAATTTATAGATTTCCAATACCTTGCTTTGATGACACGTTAGATATGTTGACTGGAACTACTTTCTCTACTATTACGAAGTGAGTACCATCAAATTAGAATCAGAGATAAATTGAAAATTATTTTCAGGATTAAAAAGGGACTTTATGAATAGTTAGTGATATCATTTGAACTCTCTAATGCACCTAACTCTTTTATGAGAGTGATAAATCAAGTTTTTCAACCATTTACGGGTAGATTTTGTTAGTATATTTTGATGATATATTAATATTTTGAGACGAGAGAAACTTGATATCGATTTAAAGAAGTCTTCTTCATGCAATAAATTGTTGTATTTTTTGGTTTTATTATATCTTACCATAGAGTGGAGATGAATCCCTAAAAAATAAGGTCATCCTCAATTGGCCTATTCCAAATGACGTGCACCAAACAAAGAGTTTTCATGGCCTAGCAATATTCTATAGGCGATTTATTCATAATTTCAACATCAAAATGGCACTCATTATTGATTGTACAAAGAAAGGACAATTTATTTGGTCAAAGGAAACAACTAAAGCATTTGAAGAAATTAAGAAAAATATGACTTAATCTCCTGTTTTATAACTTCCAGATTTTTCTAAAGTATTTAAAGTTGCTTGTAGCACATCTCATATAGGAATTGGAGGCATACTCAGCCAAAAAGGACACCCAATTGCTTACTTCAGTGAAAAGCAAAATAAAGAGAAGCAACAATACTCGACCTATGACAAGGAATTTTACGTAGTAGTACACTCTCTTCATAATTGATGTCATTACCTCTCATACAAGGAGTTTATTCTATATTCAGATCATAAATCTCTTAAACACTTCAAGTCCCAAAAGAACTTAAACAAAAGGCATGCCTTATGGAGTGAATTTTTGGAGCAATTTAAGTTTGTTATTAAACATCGGACGAAAGTTGAGAATAAGATACCAGATGCATTGAGTAGTAAGAGTCATTTGCTTAACACTTTACTAGTAAAAGTTATGGGGTTTACAAAATAAAAAGAACATATGCATCAGATCAAGATTTTGGAATAATCTATTCAGAAATTACAACTAGTCAAAGAGACCAATACTTTCCTTTTGTGATCCATGATAACTATCTTTTCAAAGAAAATCAACTTTGCATACCTAATACTTCTATATGGGAGTATGCGATTTGGAAATTACATGGAGCAGGACACTTTGGAAGAGATAAAACTAACACAATGGTTAAAGATCGCTTTTATTGGCCCTCTTTAAAGCGGGAAGTGTCGAAAGTTATACGGCAATATCAAACATGCAATTAGCTAGGAATGAGACAAAATTATGGATTATACATTTCACTGCTCGTGCCTCATGAACAATAGCAGGACATAAATATGAATCTTGTCTTTGGAATTCCTAAAACTATAAGAGGTTATGATTTATTTTTCCGGTGGTGGATAGGCTTCCCAAGATTAGTCATTTCATTGCATGTTCCAAGACGTGATATTGTCTATATTGCTAAAATTTTCTTCAAAAAGGATGTGTCTCCATGGATTACCCTTCACCATCGCCCTTGATTGTGACATAAAATTTATGAGACACGTATGTTTGTGTGTTTGTATGTGTGTGTGTGTTCAGCTCTTCATCAATAATAATCAATTTGAAATTTTTCTACAAACTTGAGTTTTCAACTAAAGATGTAATATTTTCTTCTAAAAGTGATCCGTAGATCCTAGGACCGATTCCGAATTTTCTACCTTCTATTCTTTGTATTTACCACAAAATTCTAGCAACCAAAATCCTAACTTCCAACATATTAAACCCTGACATCTTAAGCTTAAATTTCTAACAATCAAACCTTAAAATTTTAGCTATACAAAATCTAAAATTTCAAACATTCCTAGCCAAAATTCGTTCTTCAAACTTGATATTTCAATAATCTAATATCAGTCATATTTCCTAATTTTGTGATTTTTAGCTAGTATTGAATAATTCTTCTATTTTTCCTTTATCAACAATGTTGCATAGCTACTTAAGGAAATCAAAAAACTTTGATTAACACATCGAGGCATTTATCCATCATTAAACAAGAAGCATAGAACACCAAATAATTCATCCCATTGACGCAAGGCACATAATCTATCACAAGCGACTATGTAACAATATGTTTGATAACCTAGAGAAGATTGTCCCATCGGCATAAAGATGCAAATTCCATTATTTAAACGTATGTATGATGCAAAAGAACCTTGAGAGTTTATAAACGAAATAAAAAGGATAATTTAGTCAACAACTTTAATTTAATGGGACGAAGAATGGAAATTGAAGTAACAGCAAAAGCAATTTATTTTATGCAAAGTTTTTATTATTAGATAAGGAATAGTAATACATTTAATATATTGTCCTATTTTGTTTAAGACTTGAGCTTTTTTAAGAATGAAGAATCTTTATTAATATAAGATTCAATTTTGGGTAGCTTAAAACTCTTTGCTGTTAGAACAAGGATTCTAAGAACTATGTGTGTACTCAACCCTTCAATAACAAGCTATCCTGAATCTTTTCTACAAATTTAAGTTTTCAATTAAAAGGTGTGATGCCAATACATTCCAACAATCAAAAACACAAATTCTAGCTATATCAAACCTAAATTTTAGTCATATCAAACCCTAAAATTCTAACCTATGTTTTCAAAAATTAAAGCCTAAAAACCCAGCTATACCAAATCTAAAATTTCAGCATTCTAAGCTGAAATCAAAACCTAAAACTTGATATTGCAACAGTCTAATATCAACCATATTTCCCAAATCTTGTGAGTTCAGCTATTAGTTAATACTTCTTCTATTCGTCCCACATCAAAGTAGGTTTCCATTGGTAAAATGCTATTCCTAGGCCAAAGTCCACAAATGTCTAGCTTGTTGCACTAAATGCCATCAAGCATAAATGATGCAATATCTTTTTAAAACCAAAATGGATGTAAGTAAATAGCTCTATCAATTGCATGGTGCATGGGGGAGTATACCAGCAGCAATTCGTTAGCCAAAGAAATTACATACCAATAGGTTTAGGTGTATCTTTCCGTGAAAAGAAACGATACTCATACAAGGAAGTTGGGGGAATGTTTCACTCTACTCTTAACTGAATAAATATTCTTGAAATTTCAGGCTTCACTGACCCACTCTTCAGGGTCTATTCTATTATAACTAAGTTCAGTAAATCTCAATCAAGTCCTGAAATGCATCAGCAAATGTACTCATACAGATAACACTAGGGAAGTTGGGGACTGAATAAATATTCTTGAAATTTCAGGCTTCCTAACCCACTCTTCAAGGTCTGTTTTACTATAACTAAGATCACTAAATCTCAATCAAGTCATGAAATGCATCAGCAAATGTGAGACTACAAATCAAATGGTTACTACTTCTTTGGTGTTTGTCATTACATCTGACAATTTACAAGCAACGCAACTAATAAATAAAGTAGAAACTTATCGTACATAACCAATAAGGTAGAGAGAGAGAGAAAACACTTTCAGGTGAACCCAAAACTAATTGCTCAATGTGCGTTGAAATGCAACAGAAGTATAACATATTCATACCTACAATATTCACATCCAGAGGTTATAGATTACGGTAAACTCTTAAAACATTCATGAACTTGTGCACCCTTAGAAGCATATGCCTGAAATGAAAACAGCCAGCAGATGCATTTTTAGCCATCAGTTCAAGAACAAAAGGTTGAGAGATTGCTGTTGATGATCATATGAAGATTGGTTTACAGTATCAGTTTGAAGCAAGAGTTGGCTTCTTGAGCACTGGATCCAGGTCAGATCACATGAAGCAAATTGTATTACGATTCTTTTCCACTCCGACAGAACTTGCATCCCTTGTGCCCCTTGACCAGTTGTGATCTCCCTGTAAAATCCATAATAGATTTCTTAAACACATAATCAGCTCATATAAAAATAAAAAAAAAAGAGACACTGAACCTAAATTAAAGAACCCACAAAGGATAGATTCTAAGTTAAGGTATATAGATAACACTTAATTAAAGGTCCAGCTTGATAACATCCCCGAAATAATTGAACTTACAAAGTTCAACACGAAAAACAATTAACGGATCAAGGAGATGACAGATAAAGTAACGACAAGTATTGGAAGTTAAAAGTAGTCATGCGCAACACTTGCTAACAACAGAAAGGAAATGGTAGACAACATAAGACTTTTGTCAAACAATACACAGAAAAATGCGTATGATCCATAACATCCAAAATCCAATTACCACCACATAGGCAGCATTTGAAGCAGTAGCCACAATAAGCTTACTTCCGCACCTATTATGATGATTAGAACGAGTTCATTTCAAGGCAGTAAGTCCTCCTCTTCACCAGCATCTTAGCAGCAGTACCATAAGGTTCCTCAAACGGAGAGGAGATCCAAGACACATCAGACATTTCCTTGCTTGCAGCAGACTGCTCGCTAGGCCTGATAGCAACCAAAGTTGCCCCCTTCAACACAATCCCATCCGGCAATTCCATTTGAGGAGCATACCAAAGCCTCATGCTCAACGCAGGAACAACCGTCCTCTTCGAAGCAGAAGAAGCTGAAAGTGGCTTCACCCTCAATTCCTCGAGTTGTCCCCTATTCATACACAGCATTCCCTGCCCATCAGCGTCAGTCAATAACAAGCTATCTAGCGTCTTATGCTCAGCAATTATAGGCTGCAGCAAATAATGCCTAGCCGAAGCTGCAATCAATGAGCTAATAGTCCACACCACTCTCAGTTTCAATCCTCCATTCGTGTAAAACGACTCCGGTATACTCCCATTGTCGTCACCGCCATTGACTCTACAAACCCCATCAACCTTATTCTCTTGCACGCCAGAGAAATTCTTGATACGTCCATTGCTTATCACTGAAGCAGCACCGAGAATAACACAATTATCAAGAGTAGATCCGAAATCAGCCCACCATTTCAAGAGAACGCCATCATCAATCCCTAATTCTCCACTAGGCAACTCGATCCGAAGAAAGCGAATCTCATTAAAGTTCCTAAGAACTTGAGTTGGCGAATGATGGGTGACACAGCCCTGATCGATCTCACCATCATCCTCGGTCCCAACGGAAAGCGACGACGACCCAGAAGAGCTCGAAGAAGAAGAAGACAACCCACGTCGAGAATTGTAAGAATTCAGCATATCTCTTTTAGGCCCAATCAACTGACCCAGAGCCTGAAACGGCTTGACAATGCCACCAAAGAAAAAACGGAAAAGCGATGAGAACCCCGAGGGCGAAAGAGGGGAGCGAGATTTCTGGACGGAGGACAAAGGTGACGAATCATCGTCGGAGATGACACAATCGACCCTAACCACAACGTTGTCGACCTGAGGAACAAGACACTGAAACCTGCGCGACACAACACAGCAGCGACCAAGAGCCTTAACATCTCCGATTTTGTTGAACACAAGAAGAAGAAGAGAGTCCGGTAATCGATCGAAGTGGTCGATACAGAAAGAGGAGGAGGAACATGGGTCGGGCTCCGGGTGAATTCGGGAAGTGGGATCTGGACGTAGAGAGTTCATCTCTCTTCGTTGTCAGAAATAATAAAGATGAGAAATTTATCAAAATACCGTAAGAGAGAGATGTGGAGATTTTATAGAGAAACAACAGAAGAGGGCAGATCTAGAAGCCTAAGAAGAGGGAGGATAACGGACACATGGGTTAGCAGAGATTGAAGAGAAAAATGGTTTGACAATGGCAACAAGCTACAGAACTTGGGAAAGGTTCTTAAGACGTGTAGAGAGAGGAAACAGAATATGGCCGTGTGTGCGCATGAGCGTGTATGAGAGAGAGAGAGACAGAGAGAGAGAGAGGGAAAGATGGCGGGATGAAATGGATCCACGGTTTTGTTACTTTGTCTGTACAGATGAAGATAGGTAGCGGGAGGGGGTTCTGTACTTCTTCGTATTCTTCTATTTTTTATTTTATTTGGACTTTTGTCTTTTCTTGATTATGGTCATTTCTTTATAATTTTGTCTACTTATCTTTCACACTAAACTATTGAAATTTTTTTAGTTGTGCCTCTATTCTGGCTAGTTACATAAGGAGTGTGCTAATTTTCTTTTTGCTTTGAGCGTGAGAATAAGTTCTTTCGTATGGACTAAGATAATTCTATTAAATTTTATTCACATATTTATGTGAACTTATATAAATATACAGATGAAATTTATTGAAACTGAATTGGAACAGAGTAACTGAAACAGAAGATTTGATGTATTGGATCTCCTTGCTTTATAAACCAATAAATAGTGAACTATTATACATAAAAGTTGAATTTATAAAATAAAATTCCTTCCCCTTTGTCTTCAATTTTGTTTCTTAATATTACATGAGTCTTACCAAATTCCAAAGGTATAGATCTTACCCTAAATTTGTTTATTAGTAACTTTTTGTTTGCCTCAATTGTCTTGCCATTATTCTAAGTTTTGTCTTGCCATTATTCTAAGTTTTTGTGCTCCTTAATCTCAGTTTAGTTTTCTTTCCCTTTTTCATTTGGTCTTAGTTTAATGGTGAGGGCGTGCTTATTTGTGGGTATAAAGAAAAGGGTATAGATATGGAATGAAAATTGATATTTGGTATGAGCGTATCATTGAAGGCTTAAGAGTTTCATTCTTTAACTTTGGGCAATCCTCCATTCCTCTCATAATCTAGAGGAATGAAAGATAGGAATGAGAGTGATTGGTATGTTTTTAATTTTTTATATATAGAGGATAGATAAAAGGTATAATTATGAGCCAAATA
>JANZXP010000002.1:27941379-27953064 GCA_027576715.1 Erythroxylum flavicans
GTATAAATGAAAAGAAGAAAAAGCACAAGAAGCATGAAAGTATGAATATGTGATGAAATGAGTTGAGCATCAAAATTTGCTTATGTGGGCAAGAGAGATACCATTTCGTTCATCACGTGCATATTGACTTAAAGCCTTTTCTTGGCTACCCGCTTGTGGCACATGAGCTCCAAGAAATGGGCTCATTTTGTTCATGGTGTAAACTTCGGTTCTCCGTTTCGTTCTATGGGATTCTCTCAAGCCATTTTATGTATGTATCACTTTGATTTGTTGAACATGATATATGATTGAATGTTATGATTTGATGGTTGAAAAATACATGATTTGATTTATATGATAACATATTTGTTTGTGAGCTTGAACTGTGGATAATCTGATTATTAGATTAAAATGTGATATAAATATATGTATATGCTTGGTTGTATATGTGGTTTGTCACTAATGACTATAAACGTATTAGTCACTGAGCTCTGCAGCTTATCCTATTATTTTCCACTCCTTAAGTGCAAAATAAGCAGATCATTGAACCTTGCAAACTTTGGCAAACTCCAAGAAATCTATCTTTTATAACTAAGTTAGTTCGAATACGTTTGGTAGCTTTGCAAGCATATAAAGCATGAACATTCATGTTGTATTTTTGGATTATGCTACTATTTTGATCCTTGCTATGTAATTAAAATTATGTACAAACTCAGTTGTGTTTGAGAAATGAAACTTTGTTTTGTTTGGGAAATGAAAGAAGAGTTGAAGAATTTCTCTTTTAAAAATGTTCAAATTTTCTTCTATGTTAAATTGCTACTTTCGACTGGGAATAAAATTGTGAGTTGTTTGATGGCTTTTGGATAGATTTTCTTAAGTAAATTATTATGTTGGGAGTTTTGTAAGTGTGACTTATGCTTGTTGGATTTGAGTCTTTTAGTTTTTGTGAAAATGTATAATAGGCAGTAGAGGAAAAAGGGGACAGAAATTTGTGTCCTAACTTTCATGAATAAACTTTATTGATGTAGGTAGAATTTGACAAAGTTGTCTTCATAAAAGTTGTAACTCATTCTCTTAGCTTTCTAATGGTATAAAGTTTGTAATTTTTGGACATCAGAATTGAGAGATATGATTGTTACAAGTTGGTGTGTATTTCAGGAGTACATGACACGATCGTGCACTGGCCTTTTAATCCCAGGACTGCACGATTGTGTACTAGCATGATCGTGCACAAGCTCCTCCTATTGTGGAGCATGGCCATGACTTGAGAAGTCACAGCTGTGACTTCACACCTTGCACGATCGTGACTTTTCTGCTTTTTTTGTGACATTTTTATTTTATTTTTATTAAAGTCACCCAAGCCCCACCCAAGTTTTTCATTACCTCTTTGATGCTTTCAACTTTCTTTTCACTTGCCTTCTAACAAAGCCTATCATAATGTGGCCATGAAATAAGTACCGAGACCTAGGCCTAACAATAATGAGTGACTTACTTCCACCTATTTCACCCCATGGTGGTTTAATAGCCTATAAATAAGCCACTAATTATAAGATAATAAGAAGGATATAATAGATAAAATTAAGGAATCCAAGTAAGTGTTGTACCCAAATTAAGTTCTAAAAATACGTGGGCTATCCTACATGTAAGTATACAAGGGAGTTGTAGTTGATTACCTAGGGTCATCTCCTACAGAGGTGAGATTGGTTCACTCAAACTAATCTTAAATAAAAATAACAAAAAACTAACACAATCCTAAACATTCTATCTTGATTTGTTTAGTGAAGGCTCTAAAGAAAATTATGCAACTAGACTCGAGAGCAAACTTATTTAACCAGAAGCAAAAACAAATAGATTAATCGAAGTGGAAAACTCTTGAGAATCAGTTTCACTAATTTAGTTAATTCTCCAACCTGACTTGAGCTTTCCTAAAAACAACTTCAATCTTGGGTTAAATAGCAAAATTGAATCTCCTATCTTAAATTCCTTCTTTTTAATATAAGAATCATGCCATCTTTTCACCTTTTCCTTATACAACTTGGAATTCTTATAAGCATCAAATCTTAACTATTTTAATTCATTGAGGAGTCTCTTCTTGTTGGACCCCGAATTTTTCTTTGAATTTATTTTATTAAATTAGCAATCGTGAATATAAATTAGAATTCTTGAATTAGCAATTTTTTTGAGTTTAATTAGGTATACAATTAATTACGTGTGG
Source organism: Erythroxylum flavicans (assembly GCA_027576715.1). NCBI lineage: Eukaryota > Viridiplantae > Streptophyta > Magnoliopsida > Malpighiales > Erythroxylaceae > Erythroxylum > Erythroxylum flavicans. The sequence goes on from JANZXP010000002.1 coordinate 27,943,574, forward strand.
TTGCATGGATTAAAAGGAAGAGTAAGAATTAAGTTAAGGGGTAAAAAGGTATCAGATTATATATGGAAGGGTAAGCTTGGAAAGACAAAAGTTTGTCTTAAACTAATAAGAAAAGAAGGGAAGAGAGTTGTGTATAGTAAGAAAGAAAAAGAGAGAAAGTCATAGAAGAAATTAGAAGAAGAGAAGGAGAAACCGAAGCATAGAAAGGAGAAGAAGGAAAGAAAGAAAAAGAAGATAAGAAGTAGAAGAAGAAGGTTCAACTGAGTTTTAGGTAACCCTTTATCTATTTTCTTGTTTTGATAGAAGAAAAAAGCATAAAAACTAGGTTTTTATCTGTTGAAAAAGAAGAGAGAAAGAAGAGAACCAAGAAATTGGTTTTCTTAGATCTTTATGGATTTCTAACTATATCTTAGTTTTTCTAGCCTAGATAAAGCTTATTTTGGATAGTAGAGCTTTAGGGACATTCTATTTGTATATGTTGTTTAAATGGAAAATATGTTTGTTTGAAGAGCATCAAGAATCTCAAAGGTGAGACTAAGAGGAAGAACAAACTTAAGTTTGAAATTACAAGTAAATAGGTGGGTAATATGTTTATAATCGTTACGTTGATGAGCTAAATTATTTACTTGTATATGTACTTAAATGCTGGCTTTTTATCATTGTAAATGTGGGAAAAATGTTCTGTGAATTTAATATTATGTTTACTTTGGAAGAATTCTGCTGCTTTGATGTTAATGAAAAACAAAAAATTTAAGAAGCATGAAAATATGATTATGATATGAAATATGTAAGCATCGAAAATTTGCTTATGTGGAAAAGAGAGATACCATTTCGTTCATCACATGCACGTTAACCTATAGCCTTCTCCTGACTGCCCGCTTGTGACATATGAGCTCCAAAAAATGGACTCATTTCGTTCATGGTGTAAACTTCAGTTTCGCCATATCGTTTTATGGAATTCTCTCAAGCCATTATATGTGAGTATTTTGCTTTAAATTGTTAAACACGAAATATGATTGAATGTTACACTTTGATGATTGAAAAATTTACATGATTTGATTTGTGTAATAATATGTTTATCTATAAGCTTGAACTGTGGATAATATGACTGTTATAATTATATGTGATATAAATTTATGCATATGTTTGGTTGTGTGTGTGGTTCGTCGTTAATGGCTATAACCATATTAGCCACTAAGCTTCATAGCTTACCCCATTATTTTCTACTCATCAAGTGAAGCATCAGCATATCATTAAACCTTGCAAAAACTTCGGAAAATCTCCAAGAAATATTTCATTTGTAACTAAGTTAGTTCAATCATTTTATTAGCTTTATAAGCATGTCAAGCACGAGCATTCATAATTGTATTTTTGTATTATGCTACTGATGTAGCTTTTAATATGTAACTGAAGCAATGTACACACTCTGTTTGTTTAAGAAATGAATGAAAGAAAGAGTTGAAGAATTTCTTTTCTGTTTATTCTCAAATCCTTTTCTCTGTTAAGTTGTTAATTTCGGTTAAGAATATAGTATGAGATGTTTGATGGCTTTTGAATAGATTTTCTTAAGCAAATGGTTAAACTGGGAGTTTTGTATGTATGGATTGTGCTGTTGGTTTGGGGTCTTTTGGAAATTGCATAGAAGTATATATATTGACAGATGAGAGGAAATAAAAGAAAAGGGGATGAAAGCGTGTTCTGAAGTATTGATATAGGCATAAATAGACAAAATTGTCTTCATAAAAGTTGTAGCTCTTTCTCTTAACTTTCTAACGACATAAAGTTTATAATTTTTAGACTTCAAGATTGAAAGTTACAATGATTTGAAGTAGGAGAGTGCAGACAGGGCTGCACGATTGTGCACATGCACGATCGCGACAACCACAAGTTTTCATGCACACGATCGTGACGAATCACTACTATTCACTAAAAATCACGATAGTGCACATGCATGATTGAGACTCTTTGTTTCTTATGCTGTCTATTGTTTGATGCACGGTCGTGAGAAATGCACGGCCGTGTATTCTCAAATGCACACCCATACATTTTTTAGGCTAACTTTTTTATTTATTTATTTTATTTGTTTGTTTGTTTATTTGTTATTACTCCCACCAAGAATTTAATTCTTTTTATCTTGATGTTAGGTATCTATATATATATATATATATACTTTTATTTTAAAAAGTTTCCTAATTTGCGCGCGTTGTCATCGCGAAATAAGAACCGAAACCTGAGACCAATATCTACTACAAGACTAGAGTTACATAAAGGATTTCGGAATACTTGGAGGTGGATGTACTATATAATTATATTTTGTTTTTTGTTATGACATGTACACATAAAAAAATGAAGGATCTTATAGAATTATATTGTGAATTATATATGAAAGTTATGTATGAAATTTGGTTTAGATGAGTTGAAATGTATTGGAGGATGGGCAAACTATTTTGTTAAAGAGGATGAAATGGAGATGAATAGTTGAGTAATATGCATGAGAAGTGTATTGAAGTTTCTTGTAAGAGGATTTAAGTAAATATAGAGGAAACTCTATCAAAATTTTTATAAAGTGAATAGTAATTGATATATTAATAGGGTTTTAATAAGAAAATTTTGTCATTCAAAATTTTAGGTATTTAAGAATATGGTAACACTCAGTATTCTGATTACATTATTGGCTACGAGGTGTTATAGTTTAGCTTCCAACGTTTCCAAGAATGATGGTTTAAGAGAAAAATGAAATTATTACCAGAATTTTGGGCACAAGAAAGTAAATTGTAAGAAGCTTAAGGCTACAATAAAAAGGAAAGGTCATTTTTTGGTGATTGTTTGTTTAGAATATAATATTATTGATGTTCCTTTTAATAAGTGATAGTTTGACACTAGTTTTACAATTTATTTTATCAATTCCTTATAGGAGATGATAAATAGAAAGAAGCCAATTAGTATGGAGCAACAAGTATATATAAAAGACAATATAAGAACAAAGGTTGAGTTTTTATAGAAAATTAAATTAAAGCTTATCATAAGATATTTTTTGGAGTTTTATGAAGTTACATATATTTCTTTGATTAGGATGATTTTAATTTCTATTTATATTTTGGATATAACTAGTTTTTTTTTTTTTTACGTGGAAAAGTGATTTTACACAATGACTCTATTTTGATTAGAAGTAAACTTTTATGTGGTAATATTTACAAGTTTTATTTTGTGGATGTGCTTCTTATTACTTCTTTTTCTTCTTCTTCTCTTAACCCTATTGCTATTATAAAAAAGACTGAGGTTGAATGAAAAATGTTCCATGCTATGGTATAAGCGATTGAACCATATTTTAGACAAGGAATGAAAATATTTATAAAGGATAAGCTTATTTAGCATCTTGATTTTTCATATTTTGATACTTACATTACCTGCATAAAAGGGAAATTGATTGTTTAGGCTAGAAGCACTAACTAAATAGGTGGGTGATAAATGCTTAATTGTTTATATTTATTGTATTTTGCTTGTTTATTTAAGTGCTTTTGTTGTTTATGGTACTTAAATTTATTTATGCTTTATTTTTAGGTCATAATTCACTTATTTATAAGGAAGTCAAAATTGGTTGGGCTCGCATTTTGGCCATTGTTGACTGGGCCACTGGTCAACCATGGTTGACCCTAGCCTAGCCCATTGACAATTCTACTTATTTATAGTAAAAGGAGACAAGTTTGGTCTAATTTGGAACTATTTTGATAAAGTTATGAAGCATTAACATTTTCGTGTACTTGCTCGTGTACTTCAACTTGTCTATGTTTCATATAAGAAAAGTTGTTTTGAAGTTTTAGAGAGTTATATAGCAACGAACACACTCATGTACTTGCTTTATATTATATGGTCATGAACATGACGTGTACATGCTCGTGTACCACTCAGAAATCTAATTTTCAAACTATAGAAGACAAAATTAAAAGGGAAAGTAAGGAGGAAGCTTGAGAGACATAATTGGAAGCTCTAGGATGGAATAAAGAACGAAGAACAAGCAAGGATACCCCTTTGGAGTGGATTTCCATCGATCTAAGTGAATTTTTTGAAGATTGAAAGGGATTGAATCATGTTTCCTTTAATTTTATTTTTTTCCTTTAGTTTTGATGTGATATCTTATATAAATAGGAACTATACCCTTTGTAGAACCAAGAGAAGATGAACCCCGAAATAGGCCTTATGGTGATTTATTTTTATTTTTATTTGTTTTGGTTTCATTAGGATTCAATCATATGTTCTTTATTATTCTTAATTTAATATTGTTGGGATATTAATTTATGTTTAATTTCATGCAATTAAGATTGAATTTTTTTTTGGTATTAATGGATCTAGAATAATTCAAAGGAGTTGCATGCAAATATAGAGATAGGTTAACATAAATCTTCCAGACTATAGTTAAACTAAATAGTGAAAATCATAAACTGATTAAAACTCTTTCTAACTAAAAATTTTAGTTTGAAAGAGATTTCTATTAATCAACCAAAGATTAGTTGTTAATAATCTTAAGAAAGATATTAGCATAATTGAAAATTTTCCACAATCCAATGAAATTTTGTTTGAATTGATGTGTGAAGTCTTAAATGTATGAGAAGTCCTATGAGGATTCAAAATCTTAGTACCATTGTCTTTATTGATTGTTTCTAAGTTTAAAATTCATTCTAGTTAATTCGTTATGTCGATTTATTTCAGTTTTTTTACTTTAAATTTAAATTTCATCAATTTTCATCATCATAGTTTGTTAGACTAGATAATAAAATGATGATCAGTACTAGTAATTTTTGTCCTTGTGGTATTGATCTGTACTCGCTAGTGTTAACTACAGTTACATCGTGCACTTGAGGTATAATGAACCAATTTTTTGGTGTCATTGTTAGGATTGAAATATTAGGAAAACTTTATTTTTACTAATCTAGTCATTTTTTCTTTCTTCTAGTTAGTTTTATTTTTTCTTTTTATTCTTATTTATTTATCTTTAGAGCTCTCTTTCTTGGTCTTATATTAGTGAATTAATTTTAAGATTTGGTTATTCATCATTATAGCTACTAAACACAATGGAAGGATGGAGAGGATAATATCTCTTAGAAATTATAGTATGCCATCACTTATGGAAACATTAGAAGCTTCTAATGAGAGGCATGGTAATATATATTTGGAAGCTCAACTGGTATTTATGACGTGTTGTGATATTCATGGTGGTTGTCAACCTATTTATGAATGCTAGGCATCCGACTATGTGTGGGAGCATCCAATTTGTATAGGGAATTGGCCTCAAAACGTCCGCTATAGTGATAATTATAATCCAGAGCTCCTTATTATAGCAATTGCTACAACCAAGGCTTCCCTCCATAAAACTAAAGATCTATTCACCTTTTTCTTGTAACATAAGACCTTCGACTGGACAAATTGTTGAGCTTGTCTCTAAAGAGTAGTTAAATGTTTTATCAAGATACACAAGCCACATTTGAGGTAATAAGTGAATAAGACAAATTTAGGGAGTAGAAAGGAGCTAGAGGTTGAAGAAAAGGAGGAAGTCACATTTCAAGAAGAGAAGGAAGAGAAGAAAGAGGAAGATGAAGAGGAGGAGCCAAATAAAGAGCTTATTAAAGAATACCGACATTCATTTTAAGAATAGAGAGCTCCTGCTTCCCATTGAACAAACTATAAAAATCAAGTAATGATCCAGTGGGTTTTATTATTCTTTATTATATTAATGGTTTGGTAATAAAAAGAACATTAATCAATTTACTTGGTCTTATTAATTTGATACCATATATATTTGTTATTATAGTATATGGGTTACTTACAACCTAATGAGATTTGATTTAGGAAGACAATTAGAAGTAAGCCACTGATTATAAATTCAGGTTCAGGAAGGGATTGTTAAGAAATTTAGTTAAAAGACTCATAAAGAAGCACTGGTTCAAATGTAACTTAACAATTAGGTGTTTTTGTTTTAATTGAGTAGTTTGTAGTATTTTCATTAATAGTTTAGTTGTTTTCATGGTTTTAGTATTATATTTTCAATTTTTTGAGTTGAGATTTGAAGGAGTTCCACAAGCTATAAAGGCAATATTACCATGACTCATTAGAGTAGAGAAGATTTCACTAGCACTAGATAATGTTAACAAAATTAGACAAGTTTGAAAATCTTTATCTATTAGAGGAGTACCACTTATCCTCATCTCCTACTTTTCATTATTCTTGCATGTTTTGTACAATGAGGACAATGTATAACTTAAGTCTAGGGAGGGACTTAGCATTCAAGTTTATCAAATTTGTTATAATTAGCTTAATAATGAATAATTTGAGAAATTTCTTTAAGGATGTTAATTAAGATGATTCATTATGATTTTGGTTATGATTATGATTTGATTTTTTTAGGTAATTAGTTATGAGTTTTGACTTGATTTGAATTTAGTTCATTAATTTTGAGCATGGATATTTGATTTGCATTATGATCCTTTGTATGTAATTTGTGCATTCATTGAGTTAAATGTGAATTTATTTAGCATTTCCATTACCTAAGACATTAAAATAAAAATAAAATTAATATTATATAAATAAAAAAGCATAAATAATTTTACTATACTGAATTTGTACTAATAAAAAGGTCGAAGTTAAAGAGTTTTGCTATTAGCCATTTAAGATAGTGACATAGTTGGGTAACTAGAGGTGTTCATAACAAGATGCTTATTCTTATGACAAAATGTTATATGACTTTTCAAACAAACTTTTAAATGCTCTTATATTGCTTAATTTTGGTGTTTTGTTTTTTTAAGGGGAATGAAAAAGTTCAAAGGTTTTAGCATTTTCCTCATATATGTTCACTTTATGCATTTTGTGGAATAATGTGAATTGAGTTGAAATTTGAAGATTTGTGAAGTGAATTAAATTGATTTATAATTTGATGCAAGTAACTAAGTGCTTAACAATTTAATAAACTTTGCAATTAAGTGAATGATGAAGAATCTTAATGGATATATTTGATGTGTTTTATGCTTTCTCAGATTTGTTTCTTATTAAGTTGAGAGTAATAAAATTAATTTCTTGAGGAAAAGTAAATGCATAAGTTTGGGGTGAGTAAATTAAATGCATAAGTGAGGGGGAGTTTGTTACGTGCTTAATTTTTCATATTTTTAGGTTTATATTTAGTTCATTTTTCTTATATATATGAGTATTTTTATTGTTTCTTTACCTTAATTTATTCATATTAAATTTTTAGCTGTAATTCACTTATTTGGAGCTAAATTAATGAATTCAAACAAGTTTCAAGTGAGTTAGACTTGTTTTGGTGAAGTTATAAAGCTTTCGGAAAAGTATATAGGCATTAACACACCCATGTACTTGTCCATGTACCGAAATATGACCATGTTTGACACAAAACAAGTTATTTTAAAGTTCTAAAGAGTTACATATCCATGAACATGATCATATTGGAGAGATACACACTCGTATATTTACCCATGTTCACAATTTGAGCTTATATTTACTTCGAATTCAAGGATGATTTTTAAAGTCCAAAATCATAAACATGTTTGTGTGCATGCCTGTATACCACCCAAAAACCTAATTTTTAAACTATAAAAGGCAAAATTAAAAGGGAAAGTAAGGAGGAAGCTCAAAAGAAATAATTGGAATCCTTAAGAAGATAGAAAGAATGAAGAGCAATTAAGTAAACCCATTTGGATTGAATTTCAATTGATCTAAAGTGAATTTTTTGAAGATTGAAAGGGATTTCATCATGTTTCCTTTAATTTTCTATTTTCCTTTTAGTTTTGATGTCTTGTCTTATATGATTAGGAACTAAACCCTTTATGGTAGCTGGATAAGATGTTATGATAGACTTTGAAATGATTTCTTTTTAATTTAATTTATTCTTTAGTTTTTATTGAGATTCAATTATATATTCTTTATTATTCTTAAAGTAATATTTTTGACATATTAATTCATGTTTGTTTTCATACAATTAAGATTGAGAAATCCTTTATATGAATGGATCTAGTATAATTGAAATAAGTTGCAAGCAAACCAAGAGATAGATCGATATGATTCTTCCAAATTAGGGTTAAAATTGATAGTAAAATTCACAAATTGATTAATGCAATTCTAAGGTTTTAATTAAAAAGAGATTTTGATTAATCAAACTAGGATTAGTTGTCAATAATCTTGAGAAATATATTATCATAATTGAGGAATTTTCATGGTTAAATGAACTTTAGTTTAAATTGAGTTTTGAAGTCTTAATTACATGAGAAGTCCTAGAGGGATTCAAAATCTTGGTACCACGATCTTCATTTATTGTTTATAAGTTTAACCTTCGTTCTAGTTAATCAATAGTGTTGATTTATTCCAGTTTATTGTTTTAATTTTGGATTTGATCAATTTCCATCGCCATAATTCGTTAGAATAGATAACAGAAAGACGATTAGAATAAGTAATTATACTCCTTGTAAGATTAACCCATACTCACTAGTGCCAAATACAATTGCACCATACACTTATAGTCAAACACTCAATCAATGTATAAAACTATTTAGGTAATTCATATCAATATTTGTGGGCCTTTTACTCCTCTAACTATAGGTGGCTACAAATGCTTCATTACTTTCTTTATTGACTTCTTCTGTTATGATTTTATTGAGCTCAATTGTGAGAATTTTGATTCATTGAAAGCCTTTAAAGCCTTCAATGTAAAAGTGGAACTTAAATAGGGAAAATGATCAAAGTGGTTTATTATGATAGAGGTAATGAGTATTATGAGAGATATAATAAGATGAGACACAATCCTAAACCTTTTACAAGGTACTTATACGAGTGTAACCTTGATGCTCAATACATAATATCTTATTCAACTAAAAAAATGGATTTGTAAAAAGAATTAATCACATATTTCTTGAAATGATACAATGTGTGTTGGTAAACTCTTCCTTGTCAGAGTTCCTATAGGTTAATGCTTGGATAACTACAATTTATATTTTGAATTAGGTGCCTGATAAGTTTGTTCCTAAGACTTTTGATTGGTTGTGATTACATAAGAAATTCACTTATATAACTCTTATGTTCGGGGTTGTAAAGCAAAAGTGAGACCCTATAATCTACAAACTAAAAACTTAATATAAGACCGTCAATGTCTATTTTATTGGTTATTATATAGGATCAATAGGCTCGATGTTCTATTATTCATTATATACCACCAGAGTTATTAAATTAGATTAGCCTATTTATTTTGAGGATGACACTAGTACAAGCGAAAGGCCTAGAGAAATTATATTAAGAGAACACCTAATCATTGTCCTTATGTTTGTCGCTTCTACACTAATAATTGGCCATTTATTTGACCAACATTCAGTGGCTGTTTTGTAACATCCCGTTTCCAGAGAACGGGTCGGACCAGAAAAACGGGTCCAAGTGTGGTAAATGAATACATTTCATGCTCATGCATGTGTGAATAGTGATATGTGCATATAAGAATT